>VZRN01000800.1:813059-874400 GCA_013397935.1 Dasyornis broadbenti
AGCCGGGAGATCGACGCGATGCTGGCCCGGGAGCGGCGCGCCGTGCGCCGCCTCGTCAAGATCCTGCTGCTGGGTGCCGGCGAGAGCGGCAAGTCTACCTTCCTCAAGCAGATGCGGATCATCCACGGCCGCGAGTTCGACCAGAAGGCGCTGCTGGAGTTCCGGGCCACCATCTACGAGAACATCCTCAAGGTGAGGGGCGGCAGAGCGGGGCCGGAGGCCGGCGCCGGCACATCCCGCAGCGCCGGGAGCTTGGGCCGTGCCCGGAGTCGCCGTCGGAAAAGGATGTGAGAGCTCGGCCGGGGCGGCGGCTGCGCCCCCCGCTTGCCCCGCCGCGGCTCTCGGTGCTCCCTCCCCTCGGGAAGGGGTCTCGGGGCAGGTGTTTGGGAGGGCGGGGACCTTTGTGCTGCGGGAGGCCGGGGGATGTGGGTTCCAGCCTTGCCCGGCTGAAGGCTTCCATGAAAAACGCTCAAAGGGAATTTCCCTGCAAAGGGGATTGAGAAAAGCTTTGTGGAAACGCAGAGGAAAGAGGATATAGGTGTGGCCTGCCTTCTGGAAAACACATTATGAGAGCATCCTCGAAGTCGGAATTGGAGAAACTTCAAGATTTGAAGAAATGAGGAGGAATTTCACTGCCTTGTGAAGTGCTCCCAGTTTGTGTACCTCGAGATGGGACAAGACAGGGGTGCTCGTACAGATGTTGTGGCTGCAAGTGGTTGTTACTTGCCCGCAGAGTTGCGCAGTGTGGGGTTTTATCAAACCTAGAGCTGAAATGGAAGCAACTTTGGTTTGGTGCCTTTGCAAAAAAGTTTTTGTTTAGTGTCTGTGCAGGCTTTATAGTGCTGGCAGCGTGTTTCTCTATTGACTGGAGAATATAAAGGCTGCTGGTAGAGCCTTTGGTCTACAGACCAGTATTTCCCTAATTGGGGAAAACCAACCTTGACAAATACTGTTTCTTTCAGGGGTACAAGCTTTGATGCCCTGTGCAGGTAGAAGTGATCGCATTTCAGAAAATACCTGAAGCTACATCAGAAGCTCACTCAGAAGTGTGTCTCTCTTCATCTTCATTATCTTTCCCTAAAAGAAATGCTGCTTTCCTGCTTATATTTTTCTGTAGGACTGTCTCCATGCTTTTATGGACATGGATTTGTGACACTGTGAGATTTCAAAGAAAGTTAAAGGAATGGGAACTGTGCAAGTTAAAGATAACAAGTTACTTTTGAGTTTCCAGATTTGTGTTTAAATAGAAGCTTTATGTGCACTTAATCAGTGCACACATACAGTGACTCTTGTTTTAAGAATGCTGCTATTCCATAAAGGGCTTTCACTTCTGTTAATGAACAGGAAAATTGTTGTCTAATTTTCTTTTCCTTTTTTTTGTCCATTTTCAGGCTGGAGCCCATTAACTGCAAGAAAGTTGAAATTCAGAAGCTTCTCTCTGATTGTAGTTAAGTGAGCAAAGAGAGTGTTATGATTTTTTAAAATCTGTGTGCCTAGAAATATGGAGTCTTATTTTAGGTCTTAATGCTTATTGTGGTCCTGCCAGTGATTTATTTTTTACTGCTGCTAGTTTCAAGTAGTAGCAGAAGCTTTTAGGGAAGCAGTTTGTGAAAATGGAAAAATTTGAGACTCCTTCCTCTTTAAGTTGTCTAAGCAATAGCATTTATGGTAAAATGATGTAATATTTTATGTATGCAGAAGGTGTAGAGCTTTCAGCAGTAGAACTTAGTGTGCTTTGGAAAGCAAAGTATCTCCTCCTTGTAGTAGGAGAGGCAGAGTTACACGCTTGAAACTCTTGTTTGCAGGATGGCTCTGGGCAGATTTCTAGAATTCAGAGTAGGATCCAGGTCCCTGGGGTAGCAGTCAGGGGTTCTGTTAACAGCACTTCTTGGACTATGTCAACTGACCCTTTTAAAGTCTTCTAATCCTCAAAATAAAATTTAGAAGTAGCTTTAAAGGGAGGTAAAATGGTTCAGCAGATCAACTGCCCTTGTGGCCCTGCAGGTGGTGATTTGGGAGTGTTAAGGTTGGGTTAGGGCTCTCTTTTAGGTTTGTGTCAGACTGTTCCTTCCCTTACTTCTCCAGATGACACAGGTGGCTCTTGCATGTCAGAATACAATTTAAACTCCCCCCATAAGTTTTTGGGAAATGGCTTGGGAATAGTCACTATGGAAAAAGTAGGCAGAAGGAGGAAGAGCAAACAAAGGGAGCTAGAAGAGTTTTCTGGTGGGAAGGCAGTAGATGTTTTGTTTGCATTTTTGCTCATCAGAGAGAAACCTGATAACACCTTGATATTCTGCCATAATCATCAGGAAGAAATCAAATACCAAGACAGAATAACGGCTTTCAAAACAAAGTGATGTTGTCAGTGCATTTATTTCAGGGTAATGGTGTAATACTCCCTTGCATTAAACTTTCTTCTGTGGATAAACATCCAGTGTTTAAAGTAAATGTATTTAGCATCTTTGACAATGTAAATTGTCAAGTGCACGTGATTGCTGCCCTTTCTATAACAGTGTTTGGACTACAGGTTCTTTTCACTTTTCCAGGAAGTTCAGTGATCACTCACTAAGAGTTAACAAAGGCAAGATCACCATGTGTTTAACTGACAATAAAAGATCTCAGATGAATTTTTATAGTACTATATGTGGACGATGTGAAGTGGAAATGGTCCTATCAAATAGCATATAAATCTGTGTGACATTGTGAAGTACAGCTGCAGCAACCTTAGCCCCTCTTTCCACACAGTTCTCAGCATGGTCAAACAATGGTCCTGCTAAGCTTCTGCAACACTGAGATCTGAGTTAGAAATGCAGCGTAAATCTCTGGGATTAAATGGTCAATTTTCATTTTCCAGCCATGACTAAACTTCTCTCTGAAGGAGGAGCATTCCTACTCTCTTAACAGTGCTGAATATTTCTAAAATGCGTATTGTAGTAGTGTTTAGGCAACTGTACAGTTTATGGAGAATGAAGAAACTGATTCAGAGAACACAACATGAAACATCTTTGAAAATAACAATGCTAAGTGTGAATTGGCATTAGTGTCAGCTTCTGCTTCATTTTGTGTTTTCACCTTCTCGCTTTTCTGATATCTTCTTAATGCTGAGTTCTTTGCTCACCCAGTTCTCTCTAGTTCTCATCTCCCATTTTGGGGAAACCCTAGTTAGAAACAAAATGCTAAAGCAAAACAAACCTATGATACAGCATTTTCTTTTCCATTTAGTACAGGTGATGGTTCAGGGCCTTGCTAGCTTTTTCTGGCATTTGTGGGGTGGTATTCAAATACAGGAGCTTTGCTTTGGTTTAAGGTAAATAGTCATTGGTTAACTCGGGTTTTGCTTGTTAATCAAGGCTAAGTTTCAAAGTAACTTTTTGGAACTTTTTGATGATGGAAGTGAAAAGCAGTAGTGTTAATGTTCTGGTATGAGTACACAGGCTTCAGGACTTCAGCACACCCACCTGGAAAAGGAAAGTGCATAGGACGGGGCTGTCTGGCTGCTGGGGCATGAATTTTAAGGTGACTTTTGGCTATGCAGAGAAACTCGGAAAACTTTCATGCGCCTTAAGTTTCAAATCTAAGCAATCTGTGGTGGTGTTATATGAATGTTTTGATGCTTTTCAACTGTAACTACAGGAATCTTTTGATACCTTCCAAAACAGTTGGGTTGGCCTTGCTACTCGCTTCCTTTGATAAAAGTTAAAAGAGCTCAGACAATCAACGAGTCACAACTCTGATGCTCCTTATCTAAATGTTTTTTTTGTTTCAAGTATGTGAATATCATGCTGCTTAAAAAAACCTGGTTTAGTTGCATAAGAAAATAATTAAAGCAATCTACAAGCACCAGAGTGGTACTTTCACCGGCTTGTTTAGGAGATTTCAGTTTGAAGAGAGAAAAAGTTTAGCTTTTAAAAGCCTGAAGTATAATCTGTTGAGCTCTTTTGGTAATGTTAGTTTTCATGTTGAGAATGAAAAGACCAGCTCAAGGTTTCAATACATGCATGAGCGTTTTCTTGTTGTTTGTGGCCTGAAAATGATTGACGAAGGAGTTGCAAAGCCTGGAACTGCAGGGAAGGACTACACAGGAAATTATGTGTAATTTCATTTGTGAGTTCTGAGTGGGGAAAAAACAAGGAAAGATTCTGAACGTTAAAAATCTTTGAGAAGCAGTCCTTTGGGACTTTTGAGTGCAGCTGCTATACACGAGGGGATACCTGAGAGCATTTCTCCTTGGTAGCAGGAATATGAGTGGCAGTAAAGCAAAAGAAGTGGCTTGTGCTGAAGGCAGCTTTAAGAAGAACTTAAGACTTCTGCAGTTAGTACTAAATCTGGGCTACTGCTGTAGAAACTCTGTGTGCTTTGAATATACCTAAATTGTGTTTATGGTGGCTGAAGTAAGGTGGCTGCACCTCCTGTCATTACCAAACAAACCAAGAAAACTCTTTTGCAACTTTTAGGTTTCAGCCATACACAGATACAAACTCTGGGATGTGGAATCAGAATATTCCTCGATTTGTTTGGGAGCTGCACTTGCAAGTGACCAAGTTACTGCTCATTTATAATGTAAGCATATTTCTTCCAGTAGCCTGCCAACGAAGGGGGAATAAATACATCTTGTGAACCCCAGTTACTCTTTAAATTGTCTTGACTCCACACTTCCTGGGTTTACATGCAAATGAATCTGGAAACCCATTAGGAGGTGATGATGGTGGTGCTCCATCTGTTACTTCAGAGCTGGGCTCCAGCTGTTTGCGCAGTTGGTCTCAGGACAGTGTCAGTCTCCTTTATCCTGGAGCAGCTTCTCTTGAGAGGAATGACAGGGAGAATATAGGAACTGTGGTTAATTAGGACCTTTTCCTTTAAATTTAATGTACAAGTGCCAAGGTTCTGTACTAAAATGGCTTTTTAATTATGATTATCTTTGCTCTGAGCTTATTTTATTAAGAAAAATAATATTCACTAAATCATGTAGAAAAGACAAAAACCCTGATGAGCCTTGTTGGTCTTGTTGTTCCAAGTTCGTTTAACCAATGGATCTCTGACTGACTTCCATTTGATGTATTTTCTACATGTTAAATGTAAATTCCATCAACTCTGGTGGTCCCTTTGCATTTAGGGTGTCTCTTGGTTGGGCTGGGAGACAGCAATCTCTCTTCATCATGGCAGATAGTGGAAGAGGAGTAATGGTCAGTGGTAAGTGATAAATATTCATAGCTGTTCCAAAATGGAGCTCACAATACTCTTGTGATGTAGTCATTAGTATTGCAGAACATGACTTAGTCCCTGGGGACTGTACACACATACTTTGATGTCTTCCAGACTAAAGTTTAGTCACTTGAGTGACTAAATATGGGAGCTTCCATTATGTTCACTTGGTTGGCTGTGCATATATTTTTATAATTAACTTGGAAACAGTATTGGCCAAAAAAAAAAAAAAAAATAGCAAATTGTGCGACTAACAATGTTTACAGGAAAACTTTGAGCAAGCTAGTGTCCATTGTCTGAAAAAGTAAGTCCAATGCAAATTCCAACAAGGAAAAAGCTGGAAGGAATTGGAGGCTGCAGAGTTTCCAGATGAGTTTCCACCACTTGCCTGGGAGTTTTCAGCCTAGTGAAGGTCAGGAGCTGGTTTTATCCTGGCCTTGAAGGCCCCTCGCTGCCTACCCTTCTGTCTGAGCACATGTGCTGGGTGTTGAATCCATGAGGGCAGCATGGCAGGGGTACCTTTGGAACTGCAGGTGCTACTGGTGCTGTCTTTGAAAGCACAAACAAACTGTGAACTGATACTGGTGTGATGGTCTCAGGGCAAGGAGAAGGCTGGAAATACAAGTCTGAAAGCATGCACTGGGAACTTTTTGTAAGGTCCTGCACCAGTTGTCATCTCTGAGGTCACCATCTCTCTACTCTGTGCCAAGTTAGAAGTAAAGTTTGCAGTATTTTCCTTCTGCTGCATTTATCATCATTTTGCTGGGTTCAGTCAAAGACAAGGACTCTTTTCAGAGTTTCCAGACAAGCAGACATCACTGCTGCTCCCAATCCAGAGACTCAGTGGCTAATCCAAATGTTTTTTAATATTTGTGTTCCTGTGGACTAGGTAAATGACACTTCCCCTTTGTTCCAAATTTTTATTTGTATGTTGGGCTGGAAGGTAGGTCACCTTTGCTGTTTACCCTGCTCTCACCTGGGTGGTGCTGGAAGATGTGAGTGGTGAAAGGACATCCATAACTGGGGAGCCTTTTTCTTGTCTAACTGGGCCAACTGGTGCTGCTGCCACCCCTACCCTTGTGTCTGACAGCAAACTAATGCAGGCAGTGGAAATCCCTTTTGATACAAGTGGCCAGGTTTTTGGTGATGTTTGCTCATTGGATTGTGGCTCAGGCAGATGACAACCTATCAAACAGGAGAGGATGGAGCTACACTGCCAGGAAAGATGCCCCTTTTGATGGCACCTCGTTTGACTGTTTTGTAATGTGAAACCTTATCCTTAATGACATTGGCTTCTCAGGTGCTGCTTACCTGTAATGCTCCAAGGACACAGATCAAAGAAAAGCTCTGTTAATGCTTTCATGATAGAGTGCTGTAAAAGTCTGATTGTCTTGCTGTCACTGTTTGTAGTAGGTCACCTTCTCTGCAATGTTCCAGACAGCAGTTTACAAACAGTGCATATGATTATATTTGCTAACACTGACAACTTTATTTTTAAAAATTGTGGAGCTGAGCCTGGGTTCCTATGGCTGCATCACCTTGTATTGTTCCTCTGGCTCCAAGGAATATCTGTTGGCTGAGGTGGGAGCACTCTGGTTGGCATCAGCTCAGATTTATATTGGTCTTTGTGAGATGTGATCCCCAGGCTTTTGCCAGTTCCTTGTCAACAACAGTGAGGAAAAACAGTAGGAAACACGTTTGAATGTCCCTGTGCCTGCGGTGTTCCTGTTGGTTTACAGCCATGGGAGAAGACAGCATTGCCTGTTAGCTGTGACCTGGAGGCCCCCAGTAAGGATTCAGCAGTGATCAGCACTTCTCTCAGGACAAGAAGGTCCATAAGTGAAATGTCGATACTGGAGATTTCGGGGGCTGCTGTGAGATTGAGCAGTGTATTAATAGCAAAAGTGTAAAAAGTAGCTGTTGTAGTGTGTCACTCTGGTGTCTGTGATATCATACCCAGTAGTAGTTCCTTAAAATTATTTTGAGGAAATGCACTGTAGGAGACTTTTCTGTTTGTATACAAACTCTGAGTAGGTTTGCAAGTTCTCTAGACACTGACTAGAATAATCAGATTTTTTTGATCACTTGGCTGCTGGTCTGTGCATGGATGAACCTGGCCTTGCCTATGAGCAAGTGCCCCCCATACCTGTTGTGCCCATTGTGTGTTTGGTGCTTAACTGAGGTGTGTTCACTTGGCCTCTCAGTTGGTCCATCTGGAGAAAGATGTGAGGTTTTAGGGATAATGAATCCTTCAAGTACTGGAGTATGTGAATAATTTTGAAAGTGAATGTTGTGTTTTATGTAGCAGTGTAACACCACAGATGGAAGATTTGCTTAAACCATGCTGCACTTTAAATACTGCAGCACTTCTTTTCCTGTATTGGCAAACATCAATGGCTTCAAGTGACATTCAAGGTGATAACCTTTCTAATAATTCCCACAAAATCATTTAATTATTACTTAAAAATACAAGAGAAGCTGGAATTTTTTGGAAGCTAGGATGCTTTCAAAAGTAAAGGAGAGAAAATATAGTTGAGCCAGTCTAGTAATGAGCATTTGTGTAAATGCTCATAAACCTTTCCTAGTGCTGTTGAGTAGCAGACATGCTCCAAACAGCTGTGCTGTGTCAGGGCGAGGAGCTCGGGCTTTGTCTGGGACATGAAAAAACAACGCACAACCAAAACCGGGTATGAGCACAAGGCAGTGGGATACTTTGGTGTGCTCTTCCAGTTATTGGCAGCCTTTGGTTTTGGAAACTTCCTGAGCCAGGATTTGCATCTGGAATGTAATTGAATAGTCCTCTTTGGACTTTGCTTCCCTCTATTTGTCTTCATGGCTTTTTGAGTCCATTTATGCTTTTGGCCAACATCCTGTGTAAATGCATTTGTCTGGCTGGGGGTGTGTAGGTTTTTAGTTTAAGCTGCTGTTTGATAACTCATATTTGTCTAGCAAGGGGAAGGAGAAGAATAGTCTTTGTCTATTCCCTTTCTGCTAGTGGTTTGTAATTTCTGTAGATTTCTTGTATGCCTTAGTTATCTTTTATTTTCAAGTCTATGGATTTCTAGATTTAGTGTTTTCTTCTGTGTAAGATACGGTAGGTAGCTCATGAGGTGGATCACATCACAGTCTTCTTACACCTTTTTCTTAAGGTTTTGTGCATGCCAGGGATTTATGCAGTGGCTTAAATATATTAAAAATTACTAGGAAAGGAATGGAACAGAGAATTTCCTATTTTTTTCTCCCTAGCTGATACTTCCATTATGCTACTGGTTTGCTGTTTTCTAATGCCTGACACTGTCCTTATCTGTGAATTTTAATTCTTTCCATCTGTGCTTATTCTGGGTCCTGCTTTAACTGCAGCACAAAAGCTTTAAATCAGTTGAAGTGTTCAGAAGTTTATTTCACGTCTAAAGTTGTTGCTTCATTTTTTTCTGTATTCCAAATTTGAAAGCAGAATGGCAATTGATGGTGTTCAGCCTTATGAATGAAAGAGTGAACTGACATTTTCTATAGTAGCAGAAAATCAGAAAACCTGTCGGGAAAGGGTTGGGAAAAGTGTCTTGCTTGTATTTCCAGTAAGAGGAAACCTTTCCTATGGTAACTTGCTTTGCAGATTAATGAGGCACGGATTATCAAACACTCAGTGAGGTTGCAAAATACATGTTACCCAGTAAGTCTGAGATGAGAGAATAGCAGTACATAGGATCTAAATTTAGTGACTTCCCTGTTTCTCCTCATCTTTCTGACATCTGTTTGTAGCATTTATGGAACTGTTTTGTGGAGATGGAGAAATGTTAAGTTTAGATTCACTTTACTGCGGATTTTGCTGAGTCACACTTTTAACTGCTAAGAGCTGGGAGGAAGAAACATTGACTCTTTTGCTCTTTATGTAAAGCTTTTATTCCTGATGTGTTTTAGAGACACAGCTTGAAGCAGATGTGTTCTAAAAATCCTGAGGGGTGCTGTTCCTGTGGGTGTTCACAGGACAGCACTCCTGCCAGCCTCTCTCCCATTTTTTTTTATTTTCTTCATTCAGTGTGTGTTTGTTTGTCAGTGGTGATGCTGATGTCCTGCTGCTGAATTACTTTGTCCTGGACCAGGCTCTACATGTCACTTGGTGGCAACATCTCTGTCTCTAGAACAGTCAGAGACAGGAAGGTGCTGGTGCCATGTGCTCCCCATGGGTGACCTTACAGCAGTTAATGCACTCCCGTAGGGTCTGTGGCACCTGAGTTTAGTTCCCTCTCTTGCCTTGGGAAGGGTCAAACCTGCATTTCCAATGAGCGGCAGCCAGCAGATAAGTGACTATTCTGGGACTGGAGCAGTCTCTACACCCTTTATTGAAACTGTTCTGTGGTTTTCTCCACAAATAATGAAACCTTCCCTAACAACAAGCAAGTCTCTTGAGAACCTCTGTGTCTCCAGTGGGAGCAGGGAAGGTCAGAGCAACAGTGTGGGGAAATGCACTTGAACTGAGGTCCCAGTGCTGTTTTATCCAAGCAGGGATCGTGCAGTCCTGCAGCCATTCCTTTGAGATGCTCTGGAGGGGCTGCAGGGGCTGTGAGGTGCAGAAGGGTTAAACCAGCCCCAGAGCTGGAGCTGAGCAGCCGGGGGAGATCCTGCAGAGCTCCAGGCAGGAGAAAGGTCAGAGCTGCGTGGGCTGGGAGCTCTGTGCAGGGCCCTGGGCAGCGTGGGGAGATCCATGGGAGATGGTGATCACTGTCCCACACACAGTGCTGATTAACCATTTCATACACACCAGTTCTCACTGAGCAGAGACAAACCTGGCATGAAGTAGCTAGAAATAACCATGTCCTGCTGGTCTCAGTCACCACAATGCTCTGGAAAAATCTCCAGGTTCTTGACTGGGCATAGTGGGGAGCTGACCTTGCCTTTCAGTTGCAGCTGGTCTGTGCAAAGGATGGTTTGCAAAAGCGTCTGAAGTGGTGAGATGTTGTGGAGGCATTTGCAATTCAGAGACAGAGCCTTATAAGTGGGTTTTTCATGCTTATGTTTGTTAGTGCTGTTCAAATTATGATAAAGTCTTTAGACTTCTGTTAAGAAAGGGATAAACTCTCCAACTAGGAATGAGAGTTGGCTTTTGGTCTGTATGACAGAGTTACTAAATAGTTATGTCTGGAATTTAAAGCAGCAGTTGGTAAATACATTTGATTTTAGTCTTTTCATAATATTGTGGAGATACAGTCTCTACTTTATAAAAAGAAGTGACAATCCATAGAGATCCATAAATATTTACATTTTTAGGAAGCTGCACTTCAGGAGCACTATTGGATAGTGACAACCATGACACTTTGCTTTGAATTCCTATTCTGTGACACTCCACTAAGTTTTTTCTTACTTCCCTCTCTAATCTTAGTTTCCTTTGGGAAGTTACTGTTGTTGTTGTTGTTGTTGTTGTGTGATGCTGCTAAAGGACTGGAGAGCAGAAAGGTTCAAGTGTTAAGAAAACACACATGCAGTCTGGATAGCTTAAAGTATGCATAAAAAGAGATCAGTCCAGTAATGTGGAGGCTCATGTGAATAGCTGTGGAAACAGAACTTCAATTTTGGAGGTTTTTTATTTTATTTATTTTCATATCTCTAAAGCCAAAGAATGGGAAAAGTAATTCTATATAACCCACAGATTTTACTGGTGAATTCGATGGTTCTTGAGATGCTGAGTCACCATTAACAGATCTATCCGTTACTAAAATGGTGCTCAGGATTGAGAAACAACTATTGGCCATCAGAAGCTGTTTACTGCAGGTGAAGTTAGATTCAAGGCTGATGTTTCAAATTTCCTTAACCTCATGTGTTTGGCCTGTTGCCATGAATATGAAATGAAGTTTCCATAAAAACTGCAAAATGTGAAAATAAGCAGCTCAATTTGAGAACTGAATTTGAGAACTACATCATTTTCCTTCCATGTTTCTTTTCCAGTCTTAGAGTAGCAAAACCTACCTGCCACACATTGCTTAGCAAATGTGTGGCAAATATAGAAAGTACACTGATTCTGAGGGAAAACTGGATCTGCTTTCCTGAGCCTGGTGTCTTGGAATCTATGCCATCAGTGTCATCAGTCCTCTAATGCTCTTCTGATCTCCCTAATGCTTGAGAAGGCTGGGATGTCCTTTTTGGTGTCTAAAATCCAAATGCAAAGAAAAAGGAAGAATATGGTTTCAGGCATGGTGTTACTTTTAAAACTACCACTCTGATGATCACACATTAGTTCCCAGACACTTTTCTTAATTCCCAGACACTTTTCATACTCTCCTTGATATTTACTCTCATTATCTGTTGGTAGCACTGCTTGTTGCCATTAGCTGTTGCCGCTAATACTTTTTCCACCTGGAGAAATACTTGGTGGCTAAGTTGCTTACCGAAGCAAGCTCTGTCTTATTTCTGTTGGAGATGTTGCAGTAAACAATGTTTATGATTCTCTCCTGAGTTCAGTCTCACCACAACAGTGTCAAAAAAGTAATCTTAAGTACCTTCAAGTCCTTGTTCTTTTACACTTGAATCTTTTTATGACTGGCTTTCTTATCTGAATCATTCTTTAGGGCTGCAGAGTTCTGGTTGACGCACGGGACAAACTGGGGATCCCTTGGCAGTACACGGAGAATGAGAAGCATGGAATGTTTCTGATGGCCTTTGAAAACAAAGCTGGACTGCCCATCGAGCCTGCCACCTTCCAGCTCTATGTCCCTGCCCTGGGCGCGCTCTGGAGGGATTCGGGAATCAAGGAAGCCTTCAGCCGTCGGAGCGAGTATCAGCTGGTGAGTACATCCGTCTCCAGGGTGGGAGGAGAAAGTTCCCTGCTGTATAAATCTCTCTTCAGCTGACAGACAGCTTGCTACATGCGAAATGGAGCCACCCTGTTAGCTGTTTGTAGGAGTGCTGTAAATCTGAGCACTTCAGCAGCAGAAACAAGTGGTAATTGGAGCCAAACTTGAAAAACTACATGGCTGTAAGAGGGAGTGGAAAAGTGCATATGACTGGATAAACTGGAAGAGCAAGAGGAACCAAAAAAGGCAGGAATTGGTTGAACTAAAAATATTTTAGCAGCTCAGTAGGTCTGTTCATAGTAGGTCACTGATGAAGGCACACTTAATTTGTAACTTTCCAGTCCTGCCAGCTTGCACTGTATTGATACTGGCAAACTCTTCCTGCATGCAGCTCTTTTGAAGTGAATGCAACACCCATTCCGGCTGCTGCTCCCTGACTGTTTCTTTTCATCCTGACGTCTGCAAGTGAAACTTGGATAAGCAACTGAAAGATGACAGTGAGCGTAAAAATGTGCTCTCTTCCCTCCTTCTTGTTAGGTCTTCATGCTCTTGTGTGAGAGGAGCTGCAATTCTGGTGTGGAATATGTTTCTGACAGCTGTTCGTAATCCACTCCTTTTTCTTCATATGTACAAGATGGAGAGGGTTTTTTTTTCTTTCTGCTTTTCTTTCTCTGTTCTGTGAAACAAGGTACTGATCCAAACAACGTGGTGCACACACAGTTACTGTTATCACTGTTTAGTTAGAGGGGTTAAATAGAAACGTGGCTTTGTGTAGTCTCTTAGATTCTTTTACAAAGGAAGTTGGTACAGCTGAAGGAGGAGAACTAGAGAAATCGAGTAGTGAAATTCTGATTCTTCCCTCATGCTGCTTCTCTGTGTGGGTTCTCTAGTGTCTGATACTGCAGTTAAACTCATGCTGCAGCCCTTAGGTGCTCATCTGTCTCCACTAATAAGATGCCTGTTTGAGTCTCGTTGTTGCACATCTTTGAAATCTGTCTCTGAAGTATCATGAGACTGCCAAATAGGTAAAGGATAAATGAAATGGCGAAGTAAAACTGTCACAGGATGATTGGATAAACCTCACTTCCTTAGGCTAAAAATGAAACAATTTCCATGTTACAGCACTGGGAGTGGGGGGAAGGATGTGCAGGGGGAGAGAGGATGGATTAATTGTTCCATTATTCCTAGCATCTGTAGACACAGACTTTGCTGTTCTAAGCACTGTTCAAATGTGGAATAAAAAGATGGTTCGTGCCACAGGGAACTTGAATTTGCCATGAAACAACTGCTAAGAGAATCCAGTATAGTAAGCAATAGTTGCATCAGCAGCCTGTTGAGATTGTTTGGTTTTTTTTCCTGGGAAATGCTATGGTCAAGCATGGATTTTGTTTGTAGAGGGAAATTCAGATAGGGATCATATGGGAGGTTCATTCCTTTACTAGTTAGCAATAAAATTGTATCAAACTGGTGGGGAAGAAAGTCCCATTTGTTGAATAAATAGCGTTCCAAAAGTAGTAGGCCTACCTCTGCATTCCCTGGCTTTGAGCATTAAACAGGAAATACCAAAAAAATTAAAAAGCCCCCAGAAACAAAGGAGAGAGGCGTGCAAGTGATCATTTGATATGCTGTCATCTTCAACATGGTGCTGCAGTTCCATGGTGCATCCTTTTGGTGGATGCCACTGTACAACCTGTGTCACGTCACTGCAGGCAGCAGGGCTGTTATCTTGTCGGTGGTGCAGCCACGTGTGTCACAAAAACACTCACTCCATCCCTGCACCTGTGGCACTGACAAAATGAAAATCTGGGTGCTGTTATTTTATTGTTCAGGCTGCATCACCGGGGGATTAGAAAGTGCCTCAGTTGTAACTACAAAATGTGCTCGCTGCATAAAAGGTTTTTAAATGTAGCACATTGGTCTTAAGAATAAAAATGCTGCTTCTGGATTAAATTATTTATTAACACCTTAATAATTTGAAGAAGTTTCCATACCTTGCTTCTCAGTTTGGCAGAAATCTGATTCCCTGAGTATATGGGAATAAGCAACTATACAATTCCTTTAAAAAAATTTTAAAACTGCATAACTTGCTAAAGAAAGAGGTGGTTTAAGGAGATGCCTAATTTATAATTGCATATGATATGTATAAACCCATACCTTCATTTCGTTTAAACCCTTGCTGGATATAGACTTGTGTAAATAAATAGAAGCCAGATATAGTGGACTCTGAGAAAATAAATCTTTTCTGAACTGATTTTAACTAAGGCTAAAGAAAACCTCTGCATCAGCACTCTCTTTCTTCCCTAGTATAAGTGAGCTTTTAAATGGAATATGCTTGGTTAAACTGAATTTATTATCTTTAAAATAGTTTTTAAATCATCACCAAAATTTTGCACTTTTACATACCTGTGATCTTTCTGAATGTGCCTTGACACTGTTTGAAAAAACAACCCCAGTCAGCATTGGCATTTTCTTCACCCTGGTCTTGCAGTCAACTGAACACCTTTTTTTTTTATCATTGTTGTTATTTTGGCTTCTAAGTTGTAGGATTTTTGGTCTTGCTTTTCAGTGATTTCTCAAGGAAGTTGTGTGACTGTTAAGAAGTAAAACATGTTGGTTGGTTAACTAGAGCTGAAACTTGCAATGTACAGGTGCCTTCCTATGGTCTGCAATGCCCAGCTCAGTGACTGACTCAGCAGTAACAAACTTGTTGAAAGAAAACGGCTCTGACCATAACCCTGTGCAATCTAAAAGCTGCTTCTCTGGCACCACAGAAGCTGCCTCTGGGCATTTGAGTGTTTTCTGTTTCATGCTCAGTGCCTACAAGTGCTGGTTGTAAATCCCTGTCTGGGTCTTTGAGCGTTTCAGAAGTGAGTGGGTGGATTCTACAATAGCAGGCTGCTTTTTTTTTGCTTTTGTCTTCCCAGCCTTTCTTAAAGCAGACTAACCAATTTTGCTTTCTTTTCACAAACATCAGCCTCTTGCTTTTCCCCTACCCCAGCCAGTCCCCACCGACCCAAGTTCCTCTGTTCCTTGTATGGGAGCCAAGTAGTTTGGGGACAAAAGCTTCATTGTATGTTTGCTTCCATTGTCACGTGTGTCCTCGTTTTTTAACTACTGGAATAGGAATTCCTTTGTAATCAGAATGTGATTCTTCTCCCTTCTCCCCTGCCCTCATTATCCCCCTCAGCCCATTTTTTGTCTCTGTGTTAGAAAGGAATACATTGGTCACGTGTCTCCAAATGTCCCGTACTGTTTGTTCTTCGGAGGGTGCCTGTGGTCGTTTGGGCAGGGGGCTGTAAATCCTCAATTCCCAGCAGGGGGAGACAAATCCCACTGGGAATGGTTTCTGGAGAAAGGACCATGGCATTTCCAGTAGGATTTAGCTACAAGGGTGGAAGCTTCTTCAGCTGGAGCCTAATAACAAGTATTTGGGGGTTTGGGTGCGTGTATCTGCAGACTCTTTTTCACCCATAAATGACATTTCCTTTTGTGCCATAAACCATGGGGACCACGGCCAAGGTAGGAATTGCTTTGGTCATGTGGTTTCTACTTTGTGGTGTGGTTTGGGTTTACGGTTTTCTTGGGGGTTTTTTGGTTTTTTGTTTGTTTGTTTGGGGTTTTTTGTTTGTTTTTTCCATCCTCTCAGGTCTCTAGTTATGAGAATGTGAGAAGCCATTCATTACTTCTTTAATGTGTCCAGAACAAAGTCTGACACAAGGTTAGACACTCTTTTGACTTCTTGCAGCTTGGCATGCTTGATGTCATTGTGGGCAAAGATGGGACAAATAGGGCTTGTCAGGCAAAAAAAATTGATATTTTTGTCATGGGCAGAACAGATGTATAATGATGAGCAGATCTGCTAAAGGGATGGTGTGGCTTCATCAGTTCTTAGAGCAAAATTGACATTGTTGATACAGAGAATATGTTCATGATCCATCACCAGAGTATCAACTGAAATTGTTGTTTTTGATGTATTAATATTATGATCGATGTTCACTGGACTGTTAAAAGGCTTTCTGGTGTTTTAATAGCTCTTTTTTAAAGAACAAATAAATGTCAGCATTAATGGGAAGTTGTGGTTCCTGAGAGGGAAGTAAGACTCTTGCAAATATAGACAAAAACCTTACTACTGTGTCCATAGCTATTTTTAGATGGGCGCACAGGGAATTGTATGGAACGCTTCCATTAATACTTCAAATACTGAGAGCCTCTGAAGACTTGGATGTGGGAAGACTCTGGAAAATGTTTTAAAGACCCTTTCTTTTATATTGATTCACCATTCTCTGGGTTATGGAGGTAAGGGGGAGTCAGGGGATATTTGAACAGGACATCTGTCTCTCCCCTGAGCATTAACTATGGATTTTGTTGTTTTTCCTTTAAGCAGACCCTGGAATTGGTTAAAGTCTGCCTGCCAGGACAGGCAGTGTGCTGGAACACTGCAGAGGGAACAGCCTTGGGTTAGGAGAGCTTTGGTGCTGCATTCTCCCTGTGCAAGGAGCTGATGGCTTCAAGGCCTCCCAGGCAGCCAGCTGCGTGTTTGCGGCAGTGTGGAGGGGAGGCACCAGTTATTGACACTAATTCTTGATTCAGACTACACAAACTGTGGCTTAAATGTCTTTATTTTTGTACAGAAATGTTCGGTACAGCAGTGATATAATCAGAAGTTGGGCTGTACAGTGGCCCCTGAGATGTGGGGAGATTTTGTGGCAGCAGAAAATTGACTTAATGTGAGAAGTAGGTGACTTTTAAAGTGACACGTTCAATGAAATCTACAGCAATGGGCTGTATTTTGTCAGAATTCTCAGTGCACTTTAACAGAGATTTCCTGAATCCTGAAGTATGAAGTTTCCAACTGATTATTTGTCTTTAAGATGCAATGGCAGAGTAGAGCCAGCCTTAAAAGCATGTTTTGAGGCAGTTTGCTCTTTATGCACAGCCCTGACATACTGGAGTGCCCGGCATCCCTGTGAAACACTTGCTGATGCACTTGAGGAAATACCAAGTGTCAAATCAAGCCCAGCTTATACAATTGGCTGTAACACAAAAATGAGCTCTTCTCTTTGCAAACTGCTCTTTGAATATGAGCTTACACAAGAGACTGTGAATGCTGCCTGTTCTGCAAGGATGATTTTTTTTTTTTTTCCCAGAGCCGTGAAACTCTCATATTTCATCAGTGAAATCCATTGAGGCTTGACCAATGCTGGTGAGATATACAAAGGCAATAACCACACTGTTCAAAGTGCCAGCCTGGGAAATCTTGTTACCATTTAATGCATGTAATTGGGTCTAGGCAGTAACTCTTTGCCAAATTACTTGTGAGCTCTGCATGGGTATTTCCTAGCTTGCAGAACCCCTGTGAAACTAAATTATTTCTGGGAAGTTACATGATTTTTTGTTTTCTTTTCTAGATCTGGATGGGACATACCACTCTAACCCACAAATTTTTTTACAAAAAAAGGGATTGACAGTAGTGCTACGAAGCAGAAACTCATGTTTGCTGTTGCTGAGCCTTGAATTTTTGTAATTGCACACTGTTAATGCTGAATGTCAAGTATATCTGTGTCTAACAATATCATGTGATTTATTTCCTTTTAAAGCCAAGTGTGAAGCTGTGAGTGGTAAATAGGTTTGTCTGAATTACAGCTAGTACATGTAAGGAATGATAATGCTATGTTTTATATATATAACACAATAATAGTCCATTCTAATCTGGTTTTGTTATGTTAGAATTCTGAAACAGTGGCTTTATCTGACACAGGATGTCATATTAACCTAAAAGATCGCTGACTTGCAGGCTTTATCAATGCAGCATGAATAATACCCTGCTCTGGACTTGTATAGCAGGGAGAGTTATGAAGGTATTTCTTCTTAGTTAAATATCTGATCAAGGTTTTAGGCCAGTATCATGGCAAGTATCATTTAAGTGGCAGAAATCCAGGTTTAAATTCTTAGTTTTAGTCCTGTTCTCCAGTCCCAAGACCTCCAAAGTTTATGGTCAAGTTATGGAGTCTGACTCATCTTTGTCCAGCAGGAGAAGTTAATTGCTTGTTTAAGTGTAATACTGCAAAGCATGGTGGCTGCTCTGCAGCAGGAAGGATTAGCAGCTGGAGTCCCTGGCTTCTAATCCTGTCTCTATGACCAAATAGGAAATTTTTTTTCAGAGCAAGGTCTCAAGTAAGAACCCTCAAACAGAAGTGGCATTTTGTTAAAAGAAGTGAAAGGTAGTGAGTTACAGTTTAGGTTTTGTTAAAAATTGAGAGATAGCAAAGCAAAATGCAGCTGGAAACCTTCACACAAAATTCTGTGGGTACTGGCTAAGGCTGTCAGTTTGCATCTACGGAAGTTAAATCCTCAGTCTCCTCCTATATTTGCAATATTCTAGAAATAAATGTTTAAATGAGATGTTAATGGGCCTGCTGCCACCAGAGAGCTCCTGGAGCAGGGTGGGGTTTGGCTATACCGGTCCCTGTGTGTCTTGACAGTCAGGGATTCAGCCTGAGGACTGAGCTGGAGCAGGAGGCAGAGCTGGAAATGTTGGCTGTCACCCACAGGAGGGAATGGTGCTCTTGGTACTCTCACTTTTGCTTTAAGTGCCATTGAATGAGAGGTGAGAAGAACTTGCATTTAAAGTAGGCTGGATTTCCAACCATTTAGAGAATCACTGCAAATCATTTTGAATTCTACCAAAATCTACTCTTGCAATATCTTTTCTCAGCGTCAAGAGCTGTTCTCTCAAGCAGAACCAAACGTAGAAAGCTGTGATGGGTAAAACAGTTATTAGCCATTGTTGAACACTTTCTGCTATTGGAGGGAAGTAAGAAGAACCAGAAAGGTCATGAATTTTGATTTTTTTTAAACAGTGCACGTGGAAGTCTTGAAGAACAGCAGTTTGTTACTGTACCTACCTGAAGTCTCAACCAAGCATTGAGTACTAAATGTTCTGTGGAAAAATAAAAGGATTCTTGCCATGAATTTATCCTGACCTTAGCTTATGATAAAGTGCAGCAGCTGGGCGAAATGTAGCCTGCATGGAATTGGGAGGATAAGTTGGAAAGTAATGAGCAGATCATACATAATAAATAAGTGGATAACAAGAAATTGATATGCCTACCATATGGGAGCTGAGATGGACCTGAATAAAAAGGGCTGTGCTACTGGCTGTCCTGCCATTCTGTATAGTGAATTCCCAGTCTTGACAGTTTTTTTAATTTTTACATTATTTAAAGATCAAAAACTTTGTGCAAAATCACTTCTGAAGTCTGTGAGATGTACAATTAATGCACTTCATTAATGCTCTGCTCTCTGTGGGTATCAAAAGGCTGAAATTCAGCCTTAGTGTGGCCCTGTCTTTAACTTACAGGTTCTTGGAGGTAGATTAGAAAGTCTGGTACTGTGTCAGGAGCTTTTTGCTATTGGTCCTTGGAAGCCAATACATCTTGACTATATTTTTTGTGTGGTTAAGATGAATGAGAGAAACAACAACATATTTACAGCTCCCACGGTGAAAATTCATTGCAAGCGTTTGCATCTTGCTTGATGATTGCCATTTTTCTGATGGAAAGATTTCTTTTTCCTTACATGTATTTTACTAAATACAGACTTATTTTTTTGTCTTTACCTCATAGTAACTGAGCCCCTTAGAGAACTGTCTGGGTGTCCCAAAAGATATTTTACTTGCCCTTACCTCTCTGTATGTCTGTGGAAGTGGTTATAGTGTGATGTCTTCAACAATGGCACTGAAACACTAAATCTGATGTGCTTAGGCTGGAAAAGTCCTTTTGGCTCCCAGCTCTTGAGAATAAATGCCACCTTGGTTCTGGAAAGAAGCTTTAGTTTTAGTATGCATAAAATAATTAGAAAAAATACTCGGTATGTTTGTCTTTGCAGAATTGTTGTTCTAAGCCCTAATTAGCGCTACTCTAAATCTTGCAGGACTGTATTGAATATGAGGATTTGTTCAGAGCAAGTACAGCTGTAATTAATCTTTGCATTCCCATCAAGAAATGCTGGCACATGCTGTGAGAAACAAGGAAGGAAACTTTCAGTTCAGGCTGTCTGAGCCAGTACCCAACTGCAGCTACAAACCACTGGAGTAATCTCTTTATCCCTTTCTAGTGTGCAGGAAAGGTCTAGGCAGAGACAAATCCAGCCCAGTGAGCAGCCTTTAGCTTTGATTATGCTGTTTAATTTCATACTCAGAAAGTTTCTAATGGACCTCAGTCATTCAGGAGACTTTAAAATTGGCAGCTAGTATCTCCTTAGAGATTCCCAGTAATGAAAATATATTCCAGAAATCTAAGAAGTTATAGGTACGTTTAAAGGTGCACCGTTTGAATGACAAAGGGAGTCTAATGAAGAGTTCCTTCTGAAATTTATTGGAAGCAGGAGAGAACTCATATATTCAGTAATGAGCATCTGTGTGGGTTAAAGCCATGGTAGCACAAGGACAACTTTTATTTGAGTTGCTGCAAAAATACTTCGTTATGCAGAAACATATGTTAATGTTTATCTATCCAGAAACAAAGAATATTGTTTCTAGTGGAAGGGCTCCACTTGTCAGACTGGTTTCATCCCTTCAGTCTCAAAGATGCAATTGAAAAGGAGACTTTATATTTATATTATCTGCTGAAGAAGAGGTGACTGGTTTTGTTAAGCCTTGTCTCCCTGACATGGCTCTCTCTGCTCAGAACAGCAGTGCTGACAGTGCACTTCAGAAAGTTCCAGTTTTAGAAGTCAGCCTTTTGTACCTCATTTATGTGTTCTTTGTAGTGATTCAGCTTTCTTTTGGTACCCATTCAGCTTTTTATGGGTACCAAACCTTGTGCTTTTCACCTAGAACTGGGACAGGGAGCAAGGGTGTTTTCAGTGCCTTTAAAAATTTTCTGAAAGGTTCCCTCGAGAAAAAACAGTAAGCGGTTAAGGCTTGGATTTTTCGAAGGGGCCACTGAATTTAATAGGATAACGGGTAATGAATGCTTTCAAGCTTTCCTGAATATCCTTGTTTACAGCAAGCTATGGAGGATCGAGAACAAGTAACAAGAACAGATGAACAAATAAGCATAACATTAAAAACTAGGTCTGTTTTTACAAGGAAGTCTTAGTGGCATATCTTCTGTATTTTTATATTTAACAGATATTTGAGGTTGTTCTTTACTTGTCATAGTGACAGTGAATTATGTTTAATGAGCCCATGTTCTTTAAAAGATGGGGCCTGGCAGAAAGGTGAAAAGGAAAATGCAGGTAGGCTGGTTAGTCAGCAGTAACCTGCTCAGGTGGTGATGATGTACCCTTGCTAACTATCCAAATCCTGACCTTTTTGCAAGGACTTTTCAAAAAGGTTGTAACTGTCTTTAACCTACTTCTCTTCTGTTTCTTCCTCTGCTCCTGCTGTCTCCCAGACAGGCCTGTTTTGCCTTAAAACATGGAGAGTTGCTGAATGCAAACCACTCTTGGCTTCAGCTTACCTTGGGCTGTAGCTCTGGGACTGTAATCCCAGTGAGCAATAGGAAGTGGTGGTTTGGGGAGTTCTGCTTTGCATTGTGCTCTTGCCTATGTTGACACAACTGGGATTTTTTGGAAGCTGCTCTTGGAGAAGAGGCAGAATGCAGCCTGGGAGTGACTGCGAGCTGAGCTGAGGGAGTGACACGCTGTGCTGGTGGGGAAGGAACAAGCAATGGGCATCACGAGTGGTCAGGAGCTGCCTTAACCTGGTGCTTGCCAAGGAATGATGACACTGTCTTTGTCCAGTGCTCCTTCTCCCAGGCAATGGTTCTTCTCCTGGTGCCAAAATAAGATGCCTGTACCTCAAAGATTGGGTTTTTTGATGTTTGTGTTCCGAGTTACCGGAGATCTGAAGTGTTCACAGACTGTTCAGATCCAGGCTCTGTTTCACAGGTGTTGAGTGTGGAGGAGGAGGAGGTGGTGAGCAGAGGGAGGGAAGAAACAATATTTGACTTTTGACTTCTGGGTTTATGTGCAATTGTAGCTGTGCAACAGGGAAGGGTTTCATAGATCCGATGACTTAGGATGCATCTGAATGTGATGCTGTTCCAGGAAATATCTCAGTGCTCCAAGCTGCCACAAACCAACCAGCTGAGAGTCAAACACTAGTGCAGGGAGCAGAGCTGCTGGGTTCCCTTCCCAAAGGAGAAGGATAAGGTTTAACAGCTCAATGTTTCACTTCTCCTTTCTCAGCTGCACTGCTGGGAAGGCTTCTGTCACAAAGGCAGAAGGCAGCGTGATCCCCACCTTCTCGTTTGCAGCTGTACCTTAAAGCAACTGCAGGAACAAACCTGTTTTGCTCTATTACTGACTTATGATTCAGGGGAGGGCAGGAAAACTTCTTGGAAATATCATGCAAGATTTTCTGTTTGAGAAAGTGGAAAACATGTTGCACTGAGCAGTAATTTATTGACACCTTTCAAATGTCTCCTCTGTATACAACACAGATTCCTGCAGTCAGACTGTGGCAGACTTGTGCTTCACTTGGCTTTCCTCCTGAACAAACTGTTGGTGTTTGTCCTTAGAAGGTCTGCTCTCCACCCCACCCCCAAAGCCTCTTAATTTGACTTGCTTTCCTTGATACTTGCTTAATTCTACTTTGGAAAATTCAGTAAAATCTCAAACTGAAAAAGCACTGGTTTATTGATGGAACTCTTTCCCATTGAATTCCACTTCTGAATTCCAAGACTTTGATCTATTTAGTTTCAGTCTGGTCAGAGTAGAATACTGAATCAGTACTGGTGGTGGATGTGGGCAGGAGACAAAAGAGCCACCTTCTATATCCTCTTTTTCTGTCTTCTTTCTTCCAGCCCAGCACATGCATTCCTGGTTGCAGGGAGTTCAGTTGGCCATCCACGTGGCTGGACTGCTGCCCTCTCTCCAGTTCAGTACGATGTGACCTAGGCTTTAATTAGGATATATTTTTTTTATAGGCTAGTCTGCTCAACAGCCTGGAAAAGTTTGTTAAACTCACTTCACTTTCCACTGTGGCTTGATTAATTTCTATGTGTAGATGAGGCCTTAAGGATAGAAGCTGTCACTTGTTTCAAGTCCCATATTTCATCTTTAGATTTGTTTTCAGACCTGAAAGAGAACAAATTCTGAAATGAAAAGTAGTTCAGCTTGCATGAATTCTTCATACTGAGGTATCAATAGTGCGAAGGTTTAAGTGCAGATTTGGAGAACTTCCCCTTCTCAAGCCAAAACAGTCTTCAGAAGGGGAGAAAATGTTTAGAATAGTTGATAGGTTGTGATTAGATGTGAATAAATAAAAAGTGTTTCTAGATAATGCAAATAAATCTGTTTGCAGAGAAAACTTGATTTGATTGTGAATGGAAACTGAAGTTTATTTCAGGTCACTAAAGGTCCTTTGAGGTTGATTCATCTGCTGGACTCAACACACGGGGCTGTCAGTGGCACTGGAGCAGGAGAGATGAGGTTGCGGGAAGGGCAGTCATTTGTTGGGTGAATCCCTCTCAGACCCAAAATAGAGCTGGGAACTAACGAAGTATGTGTTCATGAGACATGAGACTGCTTGGTCTCGAGCATTTACAGGTGTGTGTGTGAAGGTCAGATACAGGTAGATACAAGTCTTGGTGTCAGTGAGTGAACACAAAGTGCTGAGGGGAGCTTCTGAGAGCAGAGAGCAGGATGAGAATTTCCATTGGTTGGGAAGTCACTGGGAAGGCAGGCAGGGTAACAGCTGGCAGAAGCTGCACCTCAGAGTTCAGAGCTGGTCAGTTCTAAGTCTCTTAGAATTAACAAATACCAAACTGCTGTTGAAAAAGGAGGTTTTTGTTTCTGGGGTGAAAGATTTTTGAAAATGAGATGTGAAGCTGCCTTGAGGAGTCCCTCAGACTTTCAAGCCTTGTGTTCTCTGTGGTTGAGCCTGCCAAGCGCTGAGGTGATGGACATGGGGAACAACTTCACAGCAGTGTAAGCAAGGTGGAATTTAATTTTTTTTTCCTGCAGTCTATTCTCTGCACACTTGGTTCTACAGGAATCAAATTGCTAAATAGCACACCTGAGTGCAGCTAAGACTTAGCTTGTGTTTTAGCTGAGTTTGAGTTCTGCCTGGAACCTTACTTTCAGATATTGAGCAGCTTTCTGAATTTTGCAAGACCATTATTTTAGTCTGCATCCCATCTAAAACTGTCTCAGTTGTATACATACAGACAGAATAAGAAAATCGTATTAAAAACAAAATTTTAAAGAGATACGAGGGATAAATGACACTTTCCAATCCTTATAGTCACCTTTTAACAACAGACAATGACAAATCTCAGTACGACATGTCTGAGCTGGTATTTCCCCAGAATGTGGAGCATTAGGACACTGCAGCAAATCTTTGGTGTGTAAGTGGAGCAGGAAGCATCGTTCTGCAAGATACTCAAGGTTATGCTTCTTGTAAGTGCATCCAAGCTGCTGAGCTTTCCAGCTGGCCACCTGCCATGGAAAAGTCCAAGCTCAACATTCTCTCATGGCTGGTGTTAGCTGCTTTTTCAGCCCACAAGATCTAAGATATTTATTTCCCATCCCTTGATCTGATAAGATTTGAAAGGGAAACTCGCTGGTAAACTTGTGATTTAGTCTTGATCAGATAGTCAGTACTGCTGACTAGATAAATTCAGAAGGTACTTTTTTGTTTGTCGCTGTCTGTTCTAGTTTTGCAGATGTCTCCTGGAAGCAAAGCAAGTTTCAGGTTTGCCTTCTGACCTGCTGGGAACAAAGCATGGGCCCGGGGTCACAGAATAAAGGGATTGTGCACCGTTCTTGGGGATGTGAAAAACATCCAGTTGCTTCTAAATTCTGCTGTTAGTTGCAAATGCCCATTTTTCCATGGCAGCTACCCACTGAGAATAAATGGGATAATCTGCTGGTGATTGGCCAGAATCTTGGTTCTATCCTTCCTTCCACAGCTCAGGACTTTGGTCTAACTGTGGCAGGAGTGGTGCCACAGTTGCCTTTGGTGTGTTGAGCTGGCTGTGCCTGGAATGAGAAGCTGAGCCTGGCGTGCGCTCGCTCGGCTCCATGGAGAACCTCCGGT
Source organism: Dasyornis broadbenti (assembly GCA_013397935.1). NCBI lineage: Eukaryota > Metazoa > Chordata > Aves > Passeriformes > Dasyornithidae > Dasyornis > Dasyornis broadbenti. Next base: position 838,098 of record VZRN01000800.1, read on the forward strand.
GTTGGAGATGAAAGGGCTCTGGCAGCACTTGCAGACAATGTATTGCCTTGGACAGCTGGCAGGGAAACAGGAAGGAATCCTTCCATGGGTTGCTTAGGAGTAGCTCTGTCATCCAGTCGTGCCAGGACTGAGCCGCGCTCGCCGCCGATGTTGGATGCAGTTGTCGGATTATTTTTGCTCTTTAAACATAACTGTGATTATTCCACATGAATTTGGTCTGTATCCCCTTGCATCTGCTCCTTGACTCTTGCTAGTCAGTGAAGGGTAGGACATGCTGAATCACTGGGGCTGATGTGCAAGTCTGTCTGGCTAAGGATTTTTCTAGATTTATTTTTTTAAAGCTAAAATTTAGCGTGTTTATGTTGCACTGTGCAGCTTTGTGTCTTGTTTGTGGCCAGTACTGTTTTCTCTGCTGTTTGCACCTGTTTTTCTTCCAGCCATTGCAAATCTGTGAAGCAGAAGCAGCAGTGATTAGGACAGTAAGTATGAGTAAAATCCAAATTATAGGGATTTTTTGTTAATGTTTCTTGAAGCTTTTAGTGTAGGATGGAGCCTGCCCTAGTCTATTAACAGAAAATTCCTTTCCTCCTTGAGCCTCTGCTGCTGGTGTGCATATTTGAGACAAATGGACAGAATTGTTAACCTAGTCCAAAAGTAATTTATCTCATCTACATCCTGTTGATGTAGAAATACCTAGAATTTCAGGAAAAAATGTAACTTTGTTTTTCCCTCGGAGCACTTGGGAGAAAGAATTGCTGTATTTGATTGCTGGAAAAAACTTAACACATGTCAAGATTTGCCCTTCAGCGCAAGAGCTCTGCTCCTATGTGAGTGTTTCTTAGCTTCAAGGCTGGAATTTCAGTCACAAGATTCCACAAATCTTAGTACTGATGTGGAAGCTCTGATTAGCCTAAACTTTTTCTGGAGAGTTAAATAAATATTTATCACCTATTATTATCCATATGCTGCAAAGCACAGTTAGGCCATGTGTCATGGAGGATGAGTTTATATAAACCCACCCTGACAAATGTGCACAAATTTTTTCATTGTCTTTACTGACCTGACAAATAATGAATATTTTCAGACTTTACCATCTGATACCTACTGTGTGTGACTAGGCAGGAGAAAGGAGAGGTAATTTTTAGACGTTTGGAACCATATGGTACTTTTTTTGTAGTTAGTATGTTTGCAGGGTCCAGATAGCAGCAACTTGGATAAGCACTGGAGTTGCTGGATGGGAGCCAGGAGCTCAGTCTGTTGTTAAGGAGGAAGTTAAATAACACTGGAGAGATTTGATAGCTGGAATTCTGAACAGCTTAAATGAGGAGAAGTGGTTGGTCTCTGCATTGGAGCTGGTGATTGAATGAAAAATTAATGTTTGTCTTGGGTCAATAAATCTTGGTGCCCAGACAGGATGTAGAATATCTGTAGAACAGAATTGCAGTGTCCAATGGGCATCAGCATTTCGGGGCAACTTAGGTTACTTCAGCATCCTCTGGGGGAATTCTTAACAAGCACAGACTTGCTCACCTCCTTGGAAAATAATGCTGAATTCATCAGCTGTCACAGAGGAGAGAACACACTTCTGGCTGCAGTAAATCCATGCCCTGTTAGCAGTGAGGCTGAACAGAAGTGCGGATTTAGAAGTAAACTCCTGGAGGAGCCTGCGGGCTTGGGGAGGCGGAGTTGTTTGTTTGTAGCTGCCCCTCCGGAGAATTTTAGCCCTTGGACAGAACCAGGATGCGGATCCTGGGCCGTGCTGGCCCATTCACTTCCAAAGGATGTGTGTTATGATGGCTGGGTGTCAACCTGCTGCTCGTGTCTGGTAGCTCTCACTAAGGAAAGCATTTTCTGTATCACTTTTTGATGGTGAGGTTTTGGTTCTAATTTCAGTATCCAAAAATTTGGCTGATCTAACATCTCCAACATTTTCAAGCACTAGTCTCCTGGGTGTTTTGTAACCTTGCTCTTCCCTTGGGCTTCTTGCTTTTATAAAATGTCTGAAATGGTAATATTCAGACCCCTTCCAGTCAACAGGGGATTGACGTTCCAGGAAACTTGGAAGAGAGGAGATCTCGGTGTTTGAAAACAAAGATTTTGCTTGCAAGTTTCATACTGTCTGTACATGTCTCAAGCAGCTCTCATGGAATGGTTCCTTCCATAAAGACCAGCTTTGGATGAAATTGGGTCAGGGCTTTTAAGTCTGTCCCATTTGTGTATCTGAGATCTTGGATCTCGGAGATTCCCAAACATCTTTCTGGGGTCTCCTGGATTTCCTGTGTGTTTCTCAGCCCTGCTGCTGAATGTTTTACAGCTCCCAAGCAGAGGGTGGGTGACCAACAATGATGTTTTATCTGGATCACCGCTCTCACACCTCGCAGATTCTGCTGCAGTGTGTGGTAGTTATTTTCAGCATCCATTTCTCTGGGTGTTCTGCTGGATGGTGGGAATTTTGTTAGATCTGTATTCGATGCTTCCGTGAAGTATAACGTTTCCTTCCTGTCTGGTTTAATTCATCATCGGAAGCAAGCTAAGACTGACAGGTCTACCTTAAATTGTGCACTCTAAATTTAGCAGCCAGAGACAGAATGATCAGGAAGGGCTAAATTAATATTATGTCAAAAAGGCCTTGGGAGAAGGAAAGGAGAAAAGCCAATTTGGAACAGAGGGTCCCCTTTCAAGTCTTTTAGTTCAGAGCAGAATTTAGAGGAACTCCTTTTCAGAAGGAAAAGTTTGAAATGAGCCAGTATTTTAGGGAACTGGACAATGGGATGTTTGATTGTCCTTCATGATCTGACCAAGGCTCACTTTGAATAACTGAGGGTTAAACTGACGAGTTGATAAATTCTGGCCTTGCAGAACATGTCTAATTGCTGAGTTTCTCATGGTATTTTAAAATAATCTACATATGATTGCTGTGCATTTATTTTCACGAAATAAATACTGCTTGGGAACTCTGCCCAAAATGAGGCTATCAATGGCAAAGGAAGTGATGCCAGATTAGTTATAATATTTCAGTGTGGAGATTTCCTATGTGCTCTGAATGTAGCCTGAAGGGACAGGGATGTTGAATTCAATCAGTTATTTTCATGGTGACTTATTTGGAGCTAATGTTAAGATGGCATTCACATAGTATAAAATATGTAGATTAAAAATTTCTTTATTTTCGTGGCTTTTGCCCCTTGAGAATGCTGTGGTCAAAATAATCTAGCATATAAAAAGAGTTTTAGAGGACTATTTCAGGAAGCAGGAGTATATGTTTACTTTTCAACTTTCCTCCCTTTCTCCTCCACCAGTCAGTTTTTAAACAAATTGTACTATTTTCTCTGGCTTCACCAAACTTTATACTGCAGATAGGACAGTTTAAAAGAATAACAACTTAAAAGAAAAAATAATCCAATAGCGATACTATATTGTGGGCTCATTTTAGGCCTTCTGTTCGTGTTTCTTGAATCCCCCAGTTCCCAGATGTGCAGTGACTCATCCTAGTGAGCAATGGGAACTGCAGCTCTTGGTCCTCTTGGTCCCAGTTGGCAGAATCGTTACTCAGAGGATCTGGATTGCAGAGGGAGAAGAGATCAGCAGTGAGAGAATGAATCACCCAAGCGTTTGTGGTCACTCTGGTGTGGGGAGCAAGGAGTGGAAGGCCGATGGTCAGTGTTGCACTCTGGTGCACTAAAAAAGGACCATCTGAGTTACATAAAATTCATAACTCAGAGGTCACTCTTCCCTCCCCCACAACTGTCCCGTAAAACACGGGGTGTGGGTGCAGGAGACACCACTGAAACATCTTGATTTATTAGCAAGGAGGATGGAAATCCATAAAAATAGCTGACTGGTTTGTAACTTTCCAATGTGAAATGTATTAACAGCCTACTAGTTAGAATAAAATAAGTAAGAAATATCAGTGCATAAAGGCTACACTGGCAGACTGTGCTGGGACTGTGACAGAATAGGGCTTTCCTGTCTCAGTATTGTGCTGGTTGAAATTAAATAGTCTTTCATATTTTAGGAGCATTATTTATGAATATTGTTAGAATTTTTTTAAGGAAAACAGTGTACTATTAGGACAATGCAAGAATTGAGTCTTTTAAATCTGAAAGGCAGAAGCTGAACATCCTTTTATGAACATCACTGATCTGAGGAAGTTTCACAATTTTTCTTGCAACGTCAGCCTGTAAAAGATGTGATCTGGACCTTTTTTGTTTGTTTTTCAAGTGAACACACCACGATGTGATTATATTTAGGTATTTACACTCAGTATAAATACACAGAGAGTATAAATATACATATATTATAAATAACTTCAGCTTTCATTTCTATTTTGCTGCTTGCAAGCGTAGCTTAAAATAGATTGTGACATTAAAATAACCTTTTTTTTTTCCAATAGAACCATTAAAATACTGAAATTGAAGTCATCAATCTGCATAAAGATATTTTTAGTATCTAATGAATCAATTGCAAATATTTGCTGACACTTTTACAGGAAGTCATGGTCATGGACCTGAAATAACTGGCTGAGATCTGGAGGAGGAGAGCACTTGAAGTGCTAAGCCAGCTTTGAATGTAGCTGCATGGCCAGATAGATATTGGAGAAACACTAAATATTTGCACTAAAAAAGCCAAACCAGCTTCTTTATGGTCAGTGTCTTCACTAGAAAAAATAGTTCAACATGAAAGTGGCAGCTGATGCTTTATTTTGATAATTATTTGCCTTGAATGGAAAATCTACTTTGAGTGATTTAGAAACTATTTGTGTGTGTATGTATTTTTATATACATAAGCATTTGCTTGTGTGTGTGTGTAATACCCAAAGCATGAGAGAGCTTTGCGTAAATAATAATTTAGTAGTGGAATTTCAAAAATCGTTCAAGTGCAGCTTGATACAAAACTAAATAAATTTGACTTCTAGATCTAATTAGTGTTGCTGTCTGTTTTCCCTGGATGACAAGGAAAAATTAATATAGAAAGGAATGTTCAGTTAGCATAATTGTTCTAATTAAAAGCACTAATAGCAAACAGTTGTGAAACCTGGAGTTTCCATATTTTCCTAATTTAATACATTACCTGTTACTCATCAAGTCAGTTAATACCCAGTGTGTGCTGCTGGCTCGAGGAACTGGATGTGCTTCCCAGAACATCCTAGTTTTCAGTAAATCTGACTAAGATGTACAACAAGGTTATTCCAGAAGCCTTTGGAGCCGGAACTGAGTCCACACTTCTGTAGGACTTAACACAGAACTTAACCAGGGAGTCATTAAAGCAGGAGGTTTTTAGTGTGCGCTGGGTTTGGGGTTATTTTGGGGGGTTTTGGTGGGTGTTTCTTCCTCCCTTCATGTTTGTGTGCTTTAATGTTTTGAGGGGTTTTAACTTCAAACCCTCTGGAGCTTGTTGAGGATTTGTTGTTTTGGCTGGAAACAGATATTTTGACTTTAGTGCTGGATGCCTTTGGATCCTGTGCTAGAAGAGAATATTCAGATTCCTTCAGATCTGTCAGACCTTGCATATGGTGCTCACACCTGTTCCAGCCACCTGACTTGGTAACCCAGCTTTCCCAGTGTTTTGCCATTGCTGGTTAAAATTTCCCTGAACAAATTTCTTGGCTTAATTGCAGCGTTAGAAAGAGCTGGATAAGAATCTAGAGAAGTCTGTTTTCCGTAAATCACTGCAGAAATGAACATGTATTTTTTCCATTTATCAGTTTATTTTCTTACCTCCTTATAAATGTGCAGAATGTCAGAGTGATGGATGTGTGGGGTGGGAGATAGGGGAGGCAGAAGCTGTAAATCAGGTGATGCTGCCTGTGTGTCGCAGCATTTCACAGGCACACGGCTGTTCCCTGCTCCAGCGTGGGAGGGTGGATGGACAGGCAGGGACTCTTAAAGCAACTGGGTAGAAAATTGGAAGAATCTCCATCAGAGATGGTGCCTCTGCAGTATTTCTGCACATGTGAAGGCGCTGTGTGGCACAGAGCACAATAGATAGAGAAGGGGGGGTTTTGTAGCTTCAGTGATCTTTTCTTTCTGGGCTCTCCCATCTCCTAAACATGACTAATGCTGTACAGGAAGCCCTTTCCTCTTATTCATGCAGTCTGTGATATCTCTTCTGATCCACAGAGTGCCAAAAAATACAGGAAATTACTTTCACCTTATGAAAATTCATGATTGTAAGGAAGCTCTTAGAGCAATTGTTCTTTGGAAACTTCCCCTCTCCCCCACACCCCCCTCCCCCAAAAAAACCGTGAATTTTTTCTGCTAGCAATCCATTGTAAATCTTTTGTTGATACATGGTAGTCTTTTGCAAACCCCTGTGTTCCCTCTCCTTTGTGAAAAGACGCTTCCAGTTTTAAATGTTAGGAAATAATAAGCTCCTGCGCCTTTTGTCTGTGCCTTCTGCTGGGAGTGTGTACTTGTACAACACTGAATCCTCTGATCTCCAGTCTGATTCCTCACAATGAACTGTTGTGTTGGCATCTGTTTATAGTTGTACTGGGGGAAATCATTCTGTTCTGCTGTCTCAAGCCTATAGAGCAGAGGAGGATGTGTGGTTTAAGAATTTATATTGCAGCTGGAGTCCAAGCTGGTACTTGGAGAAAGTTCTGTTCTGAATTAATGACTTGGTGAGGGCACATACTGTCCGTTTGGTCGTTATTGACAGTCCTGATCTGGGATAAAGAATGGGTTTTCCTGCCTAAAATCTCCAGAAAGCAGCAGGATTTTCTACTTTATCGTTCTCGTGACATGGCTACAGTACAAGACATGTCCTGAACAATGAAGAAGCCTTACTGAATTCCTTCTTCATGCAAGGGAAGTGTTTGCAGGAGGGTTTCGCTCCAGAGTAGTGTGCATCTGTGTGGAATTTTGTTACTTCTCAAAAGCATGTGCAGGGCTTCTTATCCCCGCTAATGTGAAGGGACCCTTAATTTGAGAGTGACACATTTAATAAAAGACCATGTTTAATAAAAGACCAGATCCTCTTACACAGGAGTAAATTTTCACACAAGAATGAATTTTCCCTGTAAACATTGGTATCTTCTTCTTGATGTAACTGCTAAAGGACTTTGTACAAGGTGAGCAAATCTGTTATTAAACATCTTGAGCCCAGAAGGGAAGCTGTCTGTAGAAGAACAAGTCCTTCAGAGTTTTCCTTTTTTCATTTGATTGTGACGAGCAAGTCTAGCTTAAATGATCACAAATTGTGGGCGACTTAAATCATCCACTTTTCTAAAGATATGCCAGCCAGTCTAGGATATGCTTTTATTCACTGTTATGAATTTTAAACAAAATACATTAGTTTCTCATAAATGTTTCATTTTTACTCCCACTCGGTGTCATTTAACGGCGCTTATCTTACAAGGGGGGAAAAGCCCAATTGTTTAAGTCAAAGAACTGACTTTAATAACACTTCTATTTTATTGTAAAGATTTACTGGATAGATTTTGAGCATTTGTTCAAATCTCTTCTCAACTTTGATTTTTCCAGACCTAGTGATACTGCTCTGTTAGACCTCAGAGCATGTTGGAAAGTGAGAAGGCCTTGCTTCTGTTGGCTTTACTGTCATAGAAATGAGCTTAGTTCTCCTCTCTTTCCTTTCCCACAGGGTGAATCGGTGAAATACTTCCTGGATAACCTGGATCGGATCGGTCAGCTGGTAAGACACCTTCTCTCTCTGAACCACAGAGCTCAAAGAGACAGTGGAAGCCTGGGAGTGCTGTGATTAATGGGTTTTGGTTGGGTTTTTTGGTTGTTTTTTAAAAATAATAATGCATTAAATAATTTCAATGTTCCTTCTCTAAAAATAGTAAACTCCAGCTTTATGAAGCTGAAGCTTAGTATTTGCCTAATCTATTTTGACAGACAACAAATGGAAGTTGTGTTTGTGCACATATTTTATCAGCCCTTCTCTGGATCTCAGGATCACTTTTCCTGATGCTCTGATGGCTGGTGCTAGTTAAGGTAGCAGAATGAAACCTTAGAGAAATAAAAACTATTCCTAGCACATGTAGTGAAAACATCTGTCAGGAGACTTGGAGGAGAAAGAAGGGAGATGATTTTCCTAAGTAGTAACAGGAATAACCCTCTGAAGAACAAAGTTTTCTACAGTGGTAGGTTGGGCCACACTTGCTGGTCATGGAGTGGGAACCTGGAAGAACTGTGAAAAAACCAGATTTTAAAAAAGACCCTTTCAGTGATGACTTGATCTGCTTTACTGAACACTACCTAAGTGGCAGTAACACTGTAGCTAAGAATTTCGTAATGAAGAAATACACTTCAGCCTTAGAACAAGAGGCTTGAAGGATAAAAATGTGAACAAGTGAATTAGTCCTTTGTTTTTGTTTTCATAATGTCTCAGGATCTTCTGTAAATGTTTACCAAAGTGTTGAGCTAAATGGTCAACAGGGCAGTGTTTTAAAGTTGAATATTCATTCTTCATCTGATAATTTAAAAACGCAGCTCCTGGTGATTTTACCCATCACTTCAGTATTCTGGCACCAGCCAGCATTTTTGAAGGACTTCTTTTGACACTTCTCTCCTTTCTTTTACAGAATTATTTCCCCAGCAAACAAGATATTTTGCTGGCCAGAAAAGCCACAAAGGGGATAGTAGAGCATGATTTCATCATTAAAAAAATTCCTTTCAAGATGGTGGATGTAGGGGGACAGAGATCTCAGCGTCAAAAATGGTTCCAGTGCTTTGATGGAATAACTTCAATTTTATTCATGGTCTCCTCCAGTGAATATGACCAGGTCCTCATGGAAGACAGGCGCACAAACAGACTCGTGGAGTCCATGAATATCTTTGAGACAATAGTCAATAACAAGCTTTTCTTTAACGTTTCCATTATCCTATTCCTCAACAAGATGGACCTTCTGGTGGAGAAGGTCAAGACTGTCAGCATTAAGAAGTATTTCTCGGACTTCAAGGGCGACCCTCACCGGCTGGAGGACGTGCAGCGTTACCTGGTGCAGTGCTTCGACAGGAAGAGGCGGAACCGCAGCAAGCCCCTGTTCCACCACTTCACCACGGCCATCGACACGGAGAACATCCGCTTCGTGTTCCACGCCGTCAAGGACACCATCCTGCAGGAGAACCTGAAGGATATCATGCTGCAGTGAAGGAGAGCAGCCCCTGCTCTGTTGAAATTTCGCTGGAGGGTTCGATCAAAGTCTTTATCTTTCTTTATGGCCCTTGCATGTGGCGCAGGACCCATGCGAATTCCTTGGCTCAGGAATGCTGTACACTAGCCAGTCCAAACAGAGGAGCTATAGGCCGGAGGAGTCATGTTGATGTTAGCTACTGAATCATTTGGACTAGAACACTACTGAAACCTGGCCGTGGGAGGTTCTGTCCCGAGTTTGGAACGCTGAGTATCACAACCACCGTCTGCCTTCTTGGAGAACAGAAATCTCTGACAAACCATGTATGGAAGACATGTTTCAAATGAATACGCTCATTTTTCAGAGACACTAGTTGCACAAACTGCCTTTTTTTGTAGTTTGGAGGTGCTGAATCGATCAAACTAATCTAAACATGATGAGATTGGCAGCTGTATTGGAGAATGTTAATGGAAGTTCCATTCTTAACCCTTAGGAAGATAACCAGGTCTTGTGTGCGTGTCCAGCTTTGCCGAGGGTCTGGAACCCGCCTCCCAAGGGGGATGCACAGCTCTTCTCAGAAGGTTTTGCATGAGTCTCTTGAGGCAGAAATCTAAACTGTGTAAGGGAATTCATGCTGGAGTAAATGGGATGGGAAGTTAAGGCCTCGCTGATGCGGAGAAAGGTTTATTTTGCACTATGCGTGAAGGGTGTTACACCATGGGAAAAGTGATTTCCTTGGTGCAGCAGCCTGTGCTGGAGCACCCAGCCATGTGTCTGCACAGTGGGTGCTCGAGGGAGATGTGCTCCGTGGAAAGCCAGCACTGTTCTCACACCCACGGCGGGCAGCATTTGTGAAGGTTCAGTATCTCACGTGACAGGGCTTCATCTGTACTAAAAAGTTTGAAAGCTGATTAAACTCTTAAGCAAAGGTTTTGGTAACACAGCAGCTGCTTGATTAGTTCCCAACAGCTGACCTTGTAGGAAGACTGAACACCCTGGAGATCCCAGCTTTCCAGCTGCACTGATGTATTTGGACAGCAAGACCTTGCTGTAAAATTAGCCTTTAATCTGTGTCTTAATGGGATCTTTAGCCTATAGCGATGCACATGGAACTCGGAGCACAGTCCAGTTTGGAGTCGCCCCTTTTGGGCAGTGCTTTGTGTGTAAAATGGCAAGAGGCTGTGAATTATTTGGATGTGAACTCCGAATTTCCTTGTGCTCTCAATCTCTGCCAGGTGCCTTTTCTGTGTACAGACATTGAATCTTTTCTACTACAGTGGGGTACATGGACAAACCGAAGATATTGTAGTGCTATCCTTTAGGTGACTCATAGTTTACTGTGCAATTTTTGTCATAGTTTTTATCCAAGAATAAAACCTGAAGGGTTGTTTGTACCCATTAAAAGTCAGCAGATTCCCTGGAGTTCTTATCCCCTTTGAGCCTGTAATGGCATGTCAAAACAAGCAAAGTTTTACTTCAGTTGGTAATCCCATGGGAAATGTGGTCAAAGAAAGGTCCTGTTCCGTTGTCCTTTCATGTTAATTTGGATAAAATCTGGAATCTTTCTTCCCCTCTGAAGCTTGCAGATGTTCATATCAGTATTTTTGTGTAGTTTCCTGATGTAGCAGCCTCCTGGCTTTCTTTGCGGGCTCCAGAGTGGAAAAGCTGTGGCTGTAACAGGCACAGAATCGAGGTAAGAAGCAACTGAGAAGTTGCAGATGGGGAAATGTAACTTAAATTCCAGCAAACTTAAACAGGAATTAGCTTCCTTGTAACAAGTCTTACTTTGCCAGGACCAACTCTGTCTTTTAAATATTTATTAATTTTTAACCTTGAAGGCGAAGAATGTTATGTGACTAATATTCAGATGGGGGAAATCTTAAGATTATTACATTTGAAAAGGAAAATGTTTCACCACGGCGTGATGCAAACAAGGTTACTCATCACAAGGTTGGTTTCTCTGAGCCCATTTGTTTGGCTGAAGACTCAGGCAGCTTTCAAAGCTTTCAGATGTTTTCCAAGTTCTTGGTGGTGGTGTTCACTTCACACAAGACACTGGGAAAGAGGAGGCAGTTGTGGGCTCACCTGACTTCTAGGTTGACTTGACTTTATTTCTTAGTTTGCTGTGAGTTTTATTCTTTCACTAAATTTTCCAGATGGGTTCATATTGTGCTTGTTTTCTCAAATGAGTTAAACATTCCCTTTCAACTGTATTTTTTCTCAAGAATTACCTCAGTTTTGTGTCTGAATCTACTGTAGTTTTACCTGGGAGGCATAGCATGGAATTTCCTGTTCTGTTTTTCTCTTGCTACTCATCCATGGTTTTGTATCCTTAGTCACCTTACGGATTTAAAATTCTCAACAGAGCCAATGATGCAACTTATATTTAAGTAACTTAAAATCTGCACCTGGAAAAGAAACAGCATGAGAGATCTCACACTGAGCTCTCAAGTTTGTTTTTTTTTTTTTGTATGATATGGCAGTTTTGCACACAAAGTCAGTTTTAGGGAACCAGTTTGCTCACCTTGGGCCTGTTACTGCCTTTCTTGTTTTTATTGATGAAATGGGCCTGAGTGTGGGGCTGCAGCCTGCAGATGAAAAGCAGTGGTTTGGCTCTGTGGGCTCAGTGTTCTGTCAGGTTTGGACAGTGATGGATCACACCAGGAACCCAAGGTCTGCAAACTCTCCTTGCAAAAGTCAAGCACTTCCCAGGTTTGCGAAGGAGCTGGCCTGTGAGTGAAATGGACATGGGGGTCTTTTTCAAGTGTCAGTTTTCTCTGCAAAATACACTTTTCTTCTTGCCACAACTGTAGCGTTTGGGGTTTGTTTTTTTTTTTCCAAGGTAGGTTGTAGTATAATAAAGCCAGTAAATCATGTTGTGGTAAATCAGTGAATTACTGAGCGGAGCTTAGGTAGATGAGGTTGTTCATACATCTCAGGACAGGCTTGGTCGGTTGCTTAGTCCTGTCACAAGAAACAAATAGAAGACTTTATTTTAAGTGACATCCTGGAGAACTTTGCAGGTAAACACAGCTGGAGAGAACATCATTTTTTGTTAACTTTATAGGCTTATTGTTCATTTGACTGGTCAGGAAATGGGTCACAGGCAGGATGATCATCAGATGGAGGCCTTGAACAACTACTTTTTTTTTTTTTTTTTTTAAAGAAAAAAGCAGCTTTTTGCTGTCCCTGCTCTGACACCCGGGGTCAGTGACAGTGTTGCAATGGGGTTGTCTCTCCGAGGACAAAGAGAGGAAGCTCTTGCAGCTTGTGCTTGGGGCAGAGCCTTACGTAATCTTGGACTTCAAGTAGAAAAACTAAATGGGAGTCATTTTTGCAGCACCACTTTGTGTTTGTTGTCCTCAAAGCAAGTGTTAAGCTAACAGAGTGTGTCAGTCAGCACCATTCCTGAGATTGCAGTGCTGTCAGTCTCTGAGCAATCCTTAGATGCATTGCAAGGTGACTTGGTGAATTGGAGTTATAAAGGAAGAGTGCTTTTCTGGGAGTGACATATTCAATAGGCACTTGTCACTTGGAAGGAATGAAATAGTTCTTAATGCTGAAAACTAATTAATGGTGGTTATGGAATTGAAATTACTGGCCACTCAATTTTACAGCTTAAAGATGCTTTCTGTTTCATGAGAAGAATGGATTCTATTTAATATGGCTGCATAGATTATTTGACTTATTAACTTGATAATATAACTTTTTTAATTGCTGCTCTGTAAAACCTAGAACTAGACATGTTACAAGAATGAAGAAGCTGAAGATGACCATTCCCAGGCCTTCTGAGGCAGGTAAAGCTGAACTGCAGCCAAGCAGGCAGAGTAGAGAAAGTAATGGCAAAGAAACTGTAGGGAAATAGAGTAGGAAGAGCTCATTTGTACATGGCACTGGAGACAGATATAATTCCCCTAGGACAGCTAAAGTGGCATTTGGTATGAAAAATGGTGCATTTGGAGTGTGTCCCATCCTGTCCATGTGTTGCCCCCCATCCCCATGGCCTCATTCCCTCTGGGAATTCACCCATCCTGGTTACTGTGATCTGCAAAGAAACGTAGGATTAAAGCAATTAAAAGAACAGATGTGGTACCGCTGAAGAAACCAGGAGCTTTCTTTACTGACAGACAGCTGCACTCCACAGATCAGCATTTCAGAAAACAAGTCCTCTGCTGCCTTTAGACGGCTGTCTTTGTACTAACTGTGTTTTAACTTATATTAACTTATGTTTTGGAGTCTTTCTATGCGTGTACTTTATTTCTGGGCCGGGGAAAAAAAACATTCTGTGCATGGACCTGCAGGATTTCTCTGAAAGGCCCCTCTGATTTTCAAGTAGTGAGTTTTGACACCTGGCTTAGCTTGGCTTCTGTCATCAAATTTTCAGGAGTACCTGCTGGATTGATGGGTGATTTGATGTGTGCCAGCTTGAGAGACAAACACGATATGCAACAACACCTCCACATAGTGCAGTTTGTCATGTAAACCAAACACTGATTTCATGACGAGAGCTGTAAGTTTAGTAGTACCCTCTTTTCTGTATTCTCTTTCTAGTATAAAAATCACGTGGTGTAGTAAGGGGTTTAATATAGCACTGCCAACTCTTTACCTCATACTCTTTAATTCTGTAACACAAAGTAGTGGGTGGGGTGTTTCAGTAGCAGCTATAAAACATCTGTGCCTACTCTTGTAAATGAGCTTTTAACCGTTTTGTAGGGAGCGTCCATCATGGATCAGGAAGACTGGCATGGTCTGGGCCAGACTTGGCCTGAGTTAATGCTGACTCCACGCAGTTCTAGGTGAGGACTGCCTAGCCTAGTGAGGAATAATTGGTAATGCAAGACCTAATGCTTTTTAATAATACCTGTTTTGTAATTAGCTGGGGTGATCTCTGCTTTGTGCTGTGACGTGGGCACTTCTTTGTTTTAACACTAATCTTTTTTTACATAGATGGAAATGAGTAAAGCCAGGACATTTGGAGCTGAAACTGCCTCTCTGCTCTAACCAGGTGATGCTGCCTCTTTGCTCATCCTGGTGGTTGGGCAGTTGAGCTCGATCCTTGACGATTTTATCTTTTTAATGGCATTTGGAAAGCGGTGTTGAAGTTTGTCTGTGTGTTGATTTGCTCGTGTTCTTACTGGGTGGGGAGTGTGGAGGTACTAGAGTGTCAGTGCTGGTGGTTCTGGGCCTGGCTTGAGGAGCTGTCACAGCCCAGTTCTTGGCCTGTGGCTGAAGGTCGTATCTTCTTTCTGGTGTGAAAATAGTCAGGGGGGGAAAAAAGAGCAGCACTGACTTCCAAGGTGGGCATTCTGGTGGGGAAAAAAAAAAGCCAAAGTATGTTGGAGGGGAGCAGGAGAGGGGAACTAGTTTCTAAGCAGATCCCAAAAGCTGACGGTGCTTGAAGACTGCATTGAAGTGAAATGCCATCTGCACTGACCCAAAAGCTTTGAGTGACTCCAGAGAGCCATTGGCTGTGAATTAAGAGCAGCAGGCTGGCAAGGCTGACCCTGCCGTTGTAAATCTCTCATCTGTTTACCACTGGGTGCTAAAACTCAATTTTGACTAAAATGCAGTGTGCCAATCTCTGGCCAGACAGTGCATCTTACTCCTTCCTGACAGCTACTTAAACTTTCTTCAAGATACCAGAGCATGAGAAGGTAAGACACCTAGGTAAGAGGCTGTTTCCATTGTTTGAATAAAAACTGATGGTGATGATGGAGAGCAACATTTTTTTTAATGTAGGACCTGATTGAGCATCTTTTGAGGGAAGTGACAAGTTTTGAGTAGCACAACTTCTCTGCTACGACTTCCCATCAGTCTCTTGTGCTGAGCTCCTGTGCAGGTGATGAGGCACAAAGGCTGAGAGGAGATAGCAGGGAGCAGCAGGGGGATGTGGAGGAGAAATGATCTGTTGGGAGCTCACGAGACTTGGAAAGGTGGTTGGTGGGCTTGGGTTTGGAGATGTGTGCTCCAGCTCCTGTTTGCATTGAAGCCATTAACTCTCTGTAGGACAGCGAGTGTTCCTCCAGGTTGTGTTGTCTGCAATGTGGAATGGGCTTGAATTGATGACACAGATTAAAAAGTATTTCTGGAGACTCCACTGAACAGCAGCGCTGGTGTTCCTCGCTCTGCTGAGGAGTTGTCTTGTTTATGGAATCACAACGTACGGAAGCAAACTGACAGAACACCAGGTTATCTGTGACACGACCACGTAGCTTAGGAAGCCAAGTAATGTTATCTTTTATTCTGCAATGTACTTGCTCTCTGGTGCCTATGCATTAACACACATACTATGCAATATCAGTCTTTTTTTAAACCAGTTCACTACATTGGGCAAGAAAGGCCTGAGTTTAGCCTTAATTTTCTTAACAATTCACAGGAAAGTACTTTAAAAACAGTGACAAACTAAAAGAAGGTGGAAAATGCATAAAGTAAAAGCACAGTCCCAGACTGCTCACATAAGTGTCTTTCTAGCACCAAAACAGCATCTGTGATAGAAGCAGCTACTTGCTGTAATAGTTTCAACTTATGAAAACTGTGTACTAGATAAAATTATATTGTGATGTGTAAAAAGTGTATTTTATAGCTTTGGTGACTTAGTTTACTGTTTTGTATATATGAATTTTATAAATCTATTAAAACTTGACTTGTTATACTGTTCTTCATGGGTTTTATCTTCCAACAAGAGTCTGAAGGGACTTTTCTTTATTAAAAATTGTGAGAGAGTTGCTTTTTGGGCAAATGACAGTGTGGACTGTATGGAACTGCAGCTGTCATGCCATGAAATCTCAGTCTGTAACCTTTAGGTGTCTCCCACTTCTCCATTTCTGGTTGGAGTCATTCTTCCTGAATGTGTCCAGGAGCTCAGGCTGGTGACACATTAACCTGTGTGAAACTTGCAGCTCGCTCATCTGTAGCATTCCAGGGGAGGACTGGGGCGTTAGCACTGGTGGGAAGTGGGAGGGGAGGCACAGCTGGAGTTTGCTGATGTATTTTAAGCTCAGCAAGGGAAGATAACCGGGCCTGTTGAGACGGGAGCACCTGTTAGAGATTCCTCAGTGCCGTGTAGCCTCTGCTAATAAACAGCCACGGTGACTGTGCCTGCTGCCTTCCCAGTGCCAGGCCTCTGGAGCACTGCAGCACCATTGACCTTTGGGGGGTCACCAGTGTCCCTGTCGCACAGCACTGCCATCTCTGGCAACTGATGCTGCCAGAACTCGGGCTCCAGTCCTCAGGAATGCCATTAACCTTTCCTCACACTTCCTCACCTCAGAAGGCCGCATCTGGCAGATTTTTGTGGCAAGTGTTGATTGTTTCTTGTGTAAATTATTAATACTGAGTCAATCCCACTGGCAGTGCACAACTCAAAACACTTCATGGAGCTTCTTTTTTTTTTTTTTTCTTTTTATATTGGAATAGTTGGAAATGCAGCACCTCAGCTGCATCAGGTCTTTGGGAATGGGTGACTCTTTGTCCTTGGAGCTGCTGAGCACTTGCAGCTCTGTGAGCAAACTCACCCTTTTTGGGGCCCAGGTGTCCTGTGAGATGCCCCTTTCATAACTCAGCTCACAGATGTTGCTCCGTAAGAGCAGAGCTGAAGCAGGTGGGTTCTGCAGGTGGGTTTGTCTGTTCAGTGCCAGCGAGTGCTTGTGCCCCAAGGAGAGCCTAAACTCCGTGTATTAACTTGGAATTACCTTCCCAGGATCAACACAACTCCCTGCTCAGAACCAGAGTATCTCTTCTGCAATTTCACTAATCCAACACTGAAGATAAAAGGGAAAACTATGTCTGTTTCCCCAGGGAGAGGCTTCTCTAAAATGCAAAGTACAGCTTGTATTTTTGCTCAAGTGTACAAGGGGTAAGGTTTGGGGTAGTTAATAGCAATATTAGTATTCGTTAGAACTCTTTGAGGAGAGAAATTAAATAAATCTTGTGGTTTCTAGCTCCAGCCTGGTATTTCATTATCCTTACAGACCCAGGAGGAAGTTTACTCAGTTTTTAATACCAAATTTCTTGCCACTCTTCCTGGGACTGACTGGCATCTTGGGAAGCTGTGTGGTGTTGAGGCAGGAAGGGTTATTAGGAAGAGAGTTCAGGGATTTTTACCAAAAGTAGCTTTCCCTTAAAGCCTCAATTCTGCAGAAGCAGACTTCAGTGAAAAGTACCACTTTTAGGGAAGAGAGGTGGTCACAGCCACTGTTAAATCACAAAGTGCTGGATAATGCTAATGAAATGTCTGTGGAAGATGCTGGTTCTTCCTATCCCACCCTTGCAAGCTGTTGTAGGCAATTGCACCCCAAACTAGCGAAGAGCATGGAATTTTTTATTGTGGGATTTTTTTTTTTCCATCTGGACAGTTGCTTTGTATCCCCTCTCCCTTCAGCTACAGCAAGTCCTTGTTTTCAGAATAGCAGTGGAATGTTCTGCCTGTTTATTCTTGGGAGTAGATATTTGTCTTTATGAGCTCGTAAAGCTATTAAAAGGCTGTGTTTTTTACTATGCTCAGGATTAGACTTCAGAAGTTGCTTCAAAACAAATGTCCTTGAGCTCAGGGCAGAAGGGGTGTGACTGAGCTGCTTTGGTGCAAGGCGCTCCAGGTGGCTACAGGATGGTGTGGTTTGGGAGATGCTCTGAGCCAGAGTCTAACATGGATCTGTGTTTTGCCTTGGGGATTCTTACATGGAAACCAACAGCAGCTGCAGGAAGGAGGTGCTGGTTCTGCTGGGGGATCTGAAGATTGGTCATGTGCAGGATTCATTTCTGCAGCTTGGCCTTCAAAAGTGACTCCTAATTATTTCATCTGTGTTTCTGTTTCACAGCTTACTAAGCAGCTTATCAGCTGCAAGTTATGTTCCCACACCTTCCCAAGCAGAAGGATCTCCCCAGGAACCTGCTGCTTAAAATGCAGGAAATCTTATTTAGGGCCTTACCTTCAATTTGATTTACTACTTATTCCTCTGTCAGCTGTTTTCTGTCCCCCTACAACTCTGGTACGTGCAGAGAGGAGTAGGAGCTGTGCCGTTGTGCTTTAGTTCTGGTTATAACCTTCATTGTTGGTGTAACCTGGGCCAGTGCTTTTGTTCCTCTGTGAGCCAGGTTGCCTCAGTCCTTACCCTGGTGTGGGTTGTGTGGGCTGGGGCAAAGAGCTGCTCACGGATCCTGGGCTTCACGTGCAGCAGCACTGGAAACCTTTGCTGGTGTGAAGAGGAGCCCCTCCATGGAAATGTCTTCAAATGACCAGAACCTGCAGTGGAGTATTGCAGGAACCCTCTCCTCCAGCTGCCAAAGAATTTCCAGGTGTTTTCAGGCACTTTGTGCCTCTCACTGCGGAGCTGCCTCTTGCCCGTGGGCACTGCTGAGCTGCCCAAGGTGAAGCTCTGAGTTTCCATCTCATTTATGCCGTACCTGGAGCGCCTGTGGACAAGCTGAGCAGGTAAGTGGTGGTTCTGGCAGTGATGGTGTCAAAAATGTCTGGTTGTAGTCACAACAGCTCTTTAGCAGAAATTCCCACTCTTACAGCAGCACTAACATAAGCCAAGAGTCCCAGGGAGTCTCCCACCTGTGACTTCTGCCAGCCCTTCTGTGCCACCCCATTCCTCTGTTGTCTTTGGAATGTTATGATGGAAAGCTGCCTCTGTTCCTTTAGGCAGGATTGTCATCCTGAGCCTCTTTCTGGAAAGTTTCTACAGTTCAGCCTAATAACTCAGTCCGGAATCAAGGAAGAGCAAACCAGGCTGAACAGAGAGTGTGATCTCTTGCTTAAAATAGTAAATCTGTTCAGGCAACAACTGGGCGAGTTCGGGGGGCAGAACTCGGATTTGTAACTCAAGCAGGGTTGGTTTGGAAAGTTTCTGCTGCTGGGAAGAATGTTCTGGGTGAGAACCCGTCACCTTTGCGGCTGCCAGGAGAGGGCGGCAGCAGCGGCTCTGCTGCTCCGCGCCTGCCCCGCTCCAGGCGCGCAGCCTGGAAAAATGTTTCCAGGAATTGCCGTCATCAGTCCCGAAGCCAAACTCCCTTTCTCTCCCGGTATGAATCATACGGATGTGAAGTGCTTGTGTTTCCGGGATCCAGCTGAATTTACTGCAAGACCATCTTTTCTACTCACCTGCGTGTGTAAATCTCCGGCGTTGTTCCAGTATCTTCCAGTTACGCTTTTTCATCCTGCTCCGGAATCACACTGCAGGGTTGGAGGCCTCAAAGTGCACAGGGCAAGTGCTCCGGAAAGCCAAAGCTGTTGCCTCCTCGAAGGGAAACATCCTCTCCCTTCTCCCAGCTGCACTGGATCTGATCCTACCTGCTGGTATTTTTAGACAGGAGAAATCTGGAGCTCAGCCACGGTGCCGTGAGCTGGGGCAGCGTTATCAGGGCTGAGAGAGCAGGGGATGGAGAGGGTCAGCAAAAAACCCATCGGCCTCTTGAGCTGCAGCTATAAATAGCCAGGAGGAACGGCAAGGAACGGCTTGCCCTGGCCGTGGGAAGGGAGGCTCTGCTGCTCTGGGTGCCAGCACAGCACCCAGCCCTGCTCAGTGGGTGCCTCACGGAGCAGAGAAGAGGGAAGGGCCGGGTGGTAACTGCTCCAGGCAGGAAGAGGAATGCATGTGTAGTTCCCCGTTACATTAATGATCAAGGAGTCTGTGAATGTATCCAAAGGTTTCCTCTCCTGTGACAATCTACAGAGGATGTGAGTAGTTCAGCTCATGCTCCGAGCCTGGCTTTGTTTGAACTGAGGCAGCTCTGGAGATCCTCTTGAGAGTCTGCCAAGAGACAGTCCTCACACTAACAGTGCTCTTTGTGGCAGCCGAGCTGCCAGGGGTCTTTCTTCTTCACTCCCTGACTCTGTGCCCATCTCCTCCATCTCCCCCCGACTCCTCATGAGAGCCCATCAGCCTGCATTGTGCTCCTGTGCTCAGCACAACCTCCAGCTGATGGGGCAGCGACCAGAGCACTCTGAGTGTTTGTGAGGGGGAGAGGAGAGGGAGAAATCTCATCTGTGCCTGGGTCTGACGTGCTGAGCAGAGGAGAGCTGTGTGTGGGAGAGCTGCTCTGGTTTAATTTGCATCTGTTTGTTCAGATGGCTCAAGCTTCTGTGTGAGCATATTCAGCCTTTAGTGGGGACCTGGCTGACCTCTTCCTGGCTGACTTCAGACCAAGAAAATAAAAGCACCTACGTGGGACTTGAGGTGGGTTTGGGGTGGTGGTGTGGCTTAGACCAGCACAGGAAAAATGCTTAGAGAAGAACCAATCACATCAAAACTGTGTTAGCAATCTCAGAAAACAAAACACCGTTTATTCCTGTGGGGAGTTGCTGCTCCTCTCTGACAGCAACAGCTTGGGGTGAGGAAGGTTGGAAGCAGGGCAGAAACATGACCAAAGCTGGCCCAAGGCAGCCCCATCCTAATTGTCCTCCCACCGCCAGCGATGAGGCGATGATTCCCCTTTGGACAGTTTTCTGGAACTCAATTTCCTCCTCAAGGAGGAAAATTTGTCCCCAAGAACTTTGCGTAGCCCAGTGCTGTCCCTAGCAAAGGGCAGGTCCTTCCTCATAGCAGGCAGCTGTCCTGTAAACATTTCCCACTTAGCCAGGGCATCCACAGTCTTGTCCACTTGAGCCAGTTCCTCCTCAGAGACATTCCTCTCCAGGGCAGCAATGCACATCTCCAGCCACAGCTCGTAATCCTTGATGGTATCCGTGGACTTGGTGTGCCCAGGGAGGCGGGGCTGGCTCTGTGCCTCGGGCAGCGAGCTCGGCTGCTCATCCTGCTCCAGCTCCTGCCCAATGGACAGGCCCTGGCTGCAGGTGTCAGGGGTCAGCGGCTCCGACAGGGAGGTCACGGCCTCGGAGTCATTCTCGCAGCACATCCCAGAGTCGGAGCTGAACGGGGGGATGTCCTCTGAGGCAGACAGCTCTGCTGACTCCTGCCTTGGCCACGTGGACAGGACAGTCTGTGTCCAAGCGTAGAGCTTCTGTGGCGAGAGGAGAAAGGGTTCATTGTGGGGCACGAGAGACAATAGTTACACATTTCCCAGTGTTTGCCAGGTAAACCTATTTATCTTGGGTGGCTCAGCTTCAGCTGCCATGGTCCTCCCTGCCAGATGATGGGTTCAGACAACTCCTGGTGACCCTACAAAGCAGGGGCTTTCTCTTGTCCCATTTTCTTGGACTGTGGCAGAGCTGCCTGCAGTCAGATGTGGACTTTATCTGCCCTGTTATTAAAGATAGTAGGAGAAAACTACACCAGATCGCTCCCTGCGGTGTGAATGTTGTTTCCAGGAGAGGCAAACTAATGCCTCTCCAGAGGAAACTGAGTCATTATAAAAGCTCCTGAGATAGTGGTGAAGAATTGTGTTTCATCATGTTGCTAATGCCTGTGGTAATGTGTGTTTTATTCCCAAGAATAGCTCTTCCCTGCACAAGCGGGAAGGCTGGGCTCCAGGAAAGAATTAATGAAAGGAAAATGTCTGAGACAATTTCCTTTTTAATTATTAAATGTCACAATGAGGCATATAATGGGCTGCTCCTGGCACATTTACTCCACATGCTTTAGGGAATGAACTGAAGTACTCCAGTCATCCCTGGGTAAAAGGTGATCTTGTCTGCTTTGCTGACAGTATTGTGGGAGTGGGTTTTGTGTACTTTTCACACCCGTGTGGCCTGTTTCTTCATCTTTACTTTCTGTAGCTCCCCGTGATCCATTTCCAAAGCCCCCAGTTGCTCTAGGGAACAGCAGTGACAGGATTAGCCTGGGCTGTCCCCATGGTGTGCCAGGCACGGAGCTGGGTCCGTCCCTGCTCAGCTCAGGGTGAGCTGCAGTGTTTGAGGAGCAGGCAGGGGATTCCCAGCCCTGCAGAGCTCCCTTCTCTCACCGCACCCCGCTGCTCCCTCCCCCTTGCCTCTCTATTGCTCTCTCTTCAGGCAAGTGACAGAAAGGATAAAGAGCTCAAATTGAGTGGGTGGGAGAAATCAGCCCTGCTTCTCATTTCAGTCTGAGCATGGAGCCTCAGGGAAGAATTTTGTACAGGAATAAAATGGACTCTTTCAGCTTAGTTAATCCACCCTGCCCCCTCTCTCTGGGGCAAGAAAAATTGTAAAGGGACAACTTTTCTCCTGCCTTGTCCCACCTCCAATGGCCCTTCCCTCCCTCTGGGTTTATCCAACAAAGGCGGCGCCAGAAGCCGCAATGGGAGCTGGGCAGTGAAGGGGACAGCAAAGCTACTGGAAAGCTGCAAGCAGCCCATGATTTTGTAATGGTTCTAAATTCCCAAGAATAGTGAATCTGGGAAGGATTTGCAACTGCGACTTAGTTCCCAAGAAGAAAAAAAGGCTGTGGAGATGTGGGTGTTCAAACAGTACACTTGGGTTTTTCAAGGCAAAAAAAGGGAATGATCAACTCAAGATCACTAGCTGAATTCCCAGAATCTCTTCAGTCTCTCATCCTTTGGGTGGTTTATTCATTTGTACTTTGGGTGGGCTTGTAGGGCTGCAGCCTCTTGTGTTCTCCTGTTTAACCAGGAAGGGATGAGCTCTGTGTGGGTTTTGTTTACCTGCAGGCAAGAGCAGCTCAAGTGGATGTCCACACCAAGGATGTCACTGAGAGCTGCTGTCTGTGTGTGTGGCCACTGCAAACTCATCCAGCCACTGCGTGAGGACAGCCTGGGATGCTGCAGAAGCAGCAGGTGGAAATGTGGAAATGTTGATTGTGGTGGGGAAACACCAGGAGAATTAACTTGCTTTCAGTTTTCAAGATGACTCATGCTGGAATAAGCAGCTGGGATGAAAAAATGGACTGTGTTTCTGTGTGCAACTCGGATAAATAAATTGAGGGGCTCTTTCTGCTGCATGAGGACTGTTTTCCTGCCCCACGTGCTCCTCTGCCTTAACCATGTCTCAGTTCCCAATTTGAGCAGTGTTACCTGCTGCAGGCACAGCTTGGGTCTGGCATTTCCTGTGGTTATTCTGAGCGTCTGAGGCTCTTTTGTGGCAGGTGGGGATCTGTGATAATTTTCCAAGAGGAAATGTGACTTCAGACTTGCACTTAACGTGCTTGGCAAGTTAACTTTGCTGTTATTGTCTCGAAATGCTTTCTGCTCTTTTCTGTCAGGTTCCTTAACTATTTAATTCATCTCTGGCATTTATGTCTCCTCTCAACATTATGGCAAAGCCTCTTACAGAGATTATCTCAGCTCTCTTACACCAGCTTGTACTGTATCTAGCCGAGCTTTGCCTTCTCGAGGAAGCAGATGTGACATTTGGCAAGTGTATCATTCCTTCAGGTTTGCGTTCCCTGCCACCAGAGGATGCTGAGCCAATTACAGTATTTGCTGCAGGTGTAAAGGCAAAAATGTTTCTAGAAAAGCTTAATGCAGGTGGCAGTTCTCGTCTAGGACGCACTGGCTGGATGCTGACAGGCTGGGTGTTTAAATAAAACAGAATTTATTCCTCTGGTGGTCTGGGCAATTTAGACTCTCCTCAGACAGAAACAGGCACCAAACAGCCACAGAGTTTGAGATGGGTTTGGCAGCACTGCAGCTAAGTAGGAAAACCACAAAAAATGTGTATTTCCCCACAGTCTTTGCCATGTTTCTTTCTATCTGATTCCAAGCTGAATGAAACTACAGGCATCCCCTTTCTCATTCTGCTCGTATCTTGTTACAAATACAGCCCACAGACTTTAAAATAGGCAGCCATGGAAAATCCTGCCTCTGAACATCATGTGTGTCAGACAGGAATCACAACCAGGGAGAAGATGGGTGCTGAGTGAGAATGGTGACATTATTTCTATTCCACCAGCCATTTGGCTACTGAATCCTGATTTTTAGATAGCAGAGGTAGAAAACCCTTTCAAGAGCTGAGGATGTGCTAGCACTGTCCTTGATCTGTCTAAAGGTGGTGTTAGCAGTTGTATGGTGGGAGAGAAGAGACAAAAGATGAGTTTGGAACCCTCCACTTATTGGGGGTAATAATTTGGGATCCTTTCTCATAATTTGGGATCCTTTCTCATAAATTTAAACAGAGGAACTGCAGCGAAGTGCACACTTAATATTTCCTCCCTGTTCTCAGCAGCCCCAGAGAGGCAAAAATGCCAGGTGGCATAGGAAAGGGTGTAGCTGTGGGAATCCCTGTGCTCACTGGTGCTCTTGCTTGCGGTCTGCCTGCCCTCCCCACCTCGTGTTAGGGAGTAGGAAAGTGTGATTGGACTGTGGCAGTGTCCCTTGGGAAAAGCCAAAAGCCCAGAAGCTTGAGCAAAGTGCTTTGTTGGTCAGAGCCTGTGTACAACACCCCTCACACATTCCACACTTCGCACTGGGAGCTCCTGAAGGCTCCTGCTTCCAGCACGCTGCTGCAGCACCTTCAGTGCTGCGGTTTGGGCGGAGCCACGCTGTCCCTGCCCTGTCCCTGCCCCAGGAGGGCTGGGGAATGGGATCTCACCCTGTAGCGCTCGATGAGTTTGAAGCCCACGACGTGCTGCAGCTTGCGCAGGCAGATGGGGCACGGCTCCAGGGGCCGCAGCAGGGCCTCGTCCAGGCTCAGGGCGCCCTGCATGATGCACTGCAGCCAGCGGCACGTCCCCAGCCCCATCAGATGGCAGATCTCATGGCAGGTCACCTTTCAGGGAAGGAAAAAGCACAGCAGTGTGTGGTCATTCCTGTTTCCGCTGCCCCCTCCTCTTCCTCCTCTGCTGTTCCACTGCCCCTGCTCCCTGACAGTCGAACCAACCTCTTGCTCAGTAATGGCTCTCCTCCAGCCTAGGCTTTTCCAAGGTGATAGGAGAACCTGGCTGCCTCTGCCCAGCTCCATATTTGTATTGTGCAGAAAGAAGGGTGGGTGTGGGTGAGGCAGCTATGGGAAGCCCTGTAGGCAGCGTGTTTGGAGCTATGGGGCAGAGTGGTGTTTGGAGGTTTTTTTGTTGTTTTGGGTTTTTTTTAAGGAGGAAAACCAGCCCTATTGGGGCCTGAAAAGAGCAACACAGCCGGTGTGAGAAATGTGTAAGAAGCTATTGGCAATAACAGATCTGGATCCTTCCAGAACAGACTCCATTAGCATTTGTGCCAAAGCGAAATAAAAATGAGCTGGAGTCAGCTGGCCAAGCATGACTGCCTTGGGAATTGGCACCTGTGGAAAGGCTGAGGATGGAGGATTCCTCCTCCTCCCATTGCCACTTAATAATGTTTAAAATTATTCCAGGAGGAGACCTCAGACTAGAAAATCCTGAACAAATACCAGGGGAGCAACGGGAAATGGCATAGAAGGTGCTGGTGTGACTGCTGTGTGTGGGCCAGCTTTGGAAGGAGCACTGGAATCAGAGCTGGAATATGGCAGATGTTGGGATGAAGGAGGACAGCACTCGTGAAAAGGATATGTTGGAGGTGTAGGGGGTTTAAGGGCAACCTCATATAAATACATGTGCAGACTTGGCTGACGTATGATTCCCTTCCATCCATGTAACAGGTCTGGCACAGGGACCCCTCCCCTTACAGTTGCCAATGTTTCAGGAAGACAGAGCCACCCTTTCGAGCCGTCCATTAGTTACACACCGCTCCACCAGATATTCTTATTAACCTCCAAATACTGTATCAGCCCTGCTGTGCCTGACAAGCAAAATACTCCGGATTACCCAAGCTCGAGCCTGGAAGCTGGGCAGGGTTGTTTCAGTGCTGCTCCATGACATCACCTGGTCTAGTGGAAGGTGTCCCTGCCCACAGCAGGGGTTTGGAACAAGATGGTCTTTAAGGTCCCTTCCAGCCCAAACCATTCTGTGATTCCATGATGAGGCAAGTCCTGTAGCCTCCCCATAACATACAGAAATGTTGTCATTTGCTCCAGCAGTGAGGGGAGTAGGAGTTGTCTATGCAGCGCACTAAAATACAAGCTCTCAATATCTGAATTCAGTGTGTGGACTTAGCCGTGATTGCCTGTGCTTTCAGGAGCAGAGTCTCATGCCTGCTTCACTGGCATGGATTATGCCCTGGACTGAAATATTTAACCCTACACAGGAAGAAACACAGGGTGCAGGAGATTGCTGGGCTACCTTACAGCACTGGACCATCTCCTGGGCACTGAACTGCAAGGTCCGGTCTCTGCCCTCCTTGCTGGCTTCACACAGCTCTTCCTTCTGCATGGCTGGGTTCAAGCTGCTGCAGCCAGCCTGGGGGAAATCCCCAGAAAACCTGGCAAAGCTGCACACTCCCACTTCTGTGAAGAGAGAGGAGTACAAGTCAGGCATCTGCTCTCTTACAACTGTCTCTCACCTTAGGCAGCATGGAAATACAACTGTGGGAGCAGAATCCAGCTGAGCACACAGGGTGTGATGAGACCCATTTCCCAAAAGCTTTGTATCACCACAATTACCTCTGTCTGGATCAGGAACCCTGATCCCCCTAATTTTAAATTGGGAAAACCTAGTTCCTCTTACCAGGGAATAACATGTTAAGGATAAGACTGACTATTCCAGTCTCCCTGGGAAGGCTTTTTGGTGCGGTGCTGCCTTATTCACATGCAGTGCTAGATCATCAAGGGACACCCATCCCACCTTGTCCTGGCAGGAATTTGCTGAATGTGAAGCTCCAGGTCTCACACGGGTAAAGGTCCAGCAAAGTGAGTCCAAGAACACACAGGGCATCCATGGGCTTGTTGTTCTTCAGGAAATTCAGGATCCCATCTGGGCAAATACAGAAGAGACACTCATTTAAATGAAGCATCCCTGGAAGCTACAAAGAGCCAGAATTTCTGCTGCTCATGGGGAGGAGGATGTAATCCAAGCCACAGGCAGGGCAGAGCTGCTGGATTCATCATCTCAGGTGAGAACCATGGCTGTGTAGCCCATCCCTCAAATCAGACTTGACTTTGGAAGTGGTGCTGAGCCCAGAGTTAAAACAAAGCAGAGATGTAGGTGAATTCAGCACTAACTCATGGAAATGAGCACCTGGGTGCAGAATTCCCCTACAGGCATTTCAGAACTGAGCTGGAACAGCCCCAGGGCTGCAGTGCTGGGTCTGTGCTGAGCATGTGCTGCCCGTGGTACCTGCAAACAGCTCATTCCAGGTGGATGTTTGTGCAGTGCAAGCTTGGCAGCTGGAAAACCTGTTCCTCTGGGGAGCTGTGTGACACCTGAACGCAAATTTCCTATCATGAAAGGCCAGTAAGTTCCCCCCTGCACCACCCAGGCCAATAATTTACTTTGGCTCTGGACGAGGGATGGGAGAACTCAGACTGCACCAAATCAACAGAGCCTTCCCGCAGAGCTGATCCGATCGCTTTGCAGAGCTGGACCTAAACATAATAGCACTGAAAAATACAAACAGCAGAGGAAAATATGATGAAAGTCACTTTGTTTTTTATTCCTGTTTCCTGCCTCAAAGCTCTGGGCTTTCCATGGGAACAGGATTTCTCCCTTTTCACTCCCTTCCTCATCCCCTCCCTGCTCAGGCAATGAAGGGCTGTGTCAGGCATTTCCTAAGGGAGGACTTGTGCCCCTGTGCCAGGCTGGTGTCTTTATGGGCTCCTGCTGCCAGGTCCATCCTTACCTGCATGGAGCTGCACCCTGTCTGAGTCCCGGCTGTGGCGGAAGCAGCAGTGAATGGAAGAGACTGGGATGGAGGGAAGGCACTTCACACGCAGACCCAGGAAGAAAGACTCCACGCAGCTCTGGAGGGAATCCAGCAAGGAGAGCCCAGCGGGCCCTTCGATTAAGTCTGAGGAGAGAAGCTCTGTTATCAGTCCCATAAAGCCAGGGTGAACATTGGGGTCTGAAAGGGTTTTGTGGGACTGGCCACAGCAGCTGGGGAGGGGGCAGGCTGGTTCATTCTGGAGTTAAGTGCTTACTCTGGGATGTGGTGGACACCTCTGGATGGTTATGGATAGAGAGGAGAAGAGGGAGCTCTTCCTGAGAGGTTGCTCAAGGCATTAGTACACTCTCATTAGCAGAGCAGATGTGCTGGAAGGTTTCTCCTGTAGAAGTTGTGCAGAATGATTAACGTGGGAATGGGTGGCTGTGTTTAATGAACCATCAGAGACAGACCTCCAGAAATGCTGGTTTTTCCAGCATTGTTTCATATTTAGATATACATGTATGCATAAATCCATAGCAAGCTTCACCCAGGGGCACACATACCATTTGTGGTTGTCATCATGGCTTGTGACTCTGGGCTGGGGGCATGTCAAAGCATTGCCTGTTACACTTGTCTTTGCTATGGCCCTTGCATTTTGCAGGTGAGTCCTTAGAGGAAGGTGGTAGCAGCACTCAGCACCATCCACTGCCCTCCTGTGTCTCTCCAGGTGGCCTAGTGAAGGTTCCCACCTTACCTATAGGCTGCAGGTAAATGTGCTTTCGATAGAAGTTCTGCTTCCTCCTCAGCATGGCGTGGTAGAAGGTCTCGAAGTCCTCGGGGGCATCGGGGTGGCTGAGCAGCCAGTCAAAGGCCGTGCGGATGAGCAGCGTGCAGAACAGCGTCCGCTGGGGGTTGTAGGCCTCGGACAGGAACAGCTTCTCGGCCCTGGAGAAGGCCTTGGCATAGAGCTCCTGCAGCGCGGGGTCGGTGGAGATCAGCGCGTCCTTCAGAGCACGGGGCCCGAAGCTGAACTCCTGTGCGTGTTTGCACTGCAGCATGGCGGGGCACCACGGCAGCGGCACTGCCTGCACGAGGGGACACGGCTGTCAGCACCTGGGCTCACCAGGCACCTGGAACCTGCTCACACTCGGCTCTCACAGTGGTTTGTTCCAGAATCCCAGCTGATGGGAGCCTATAAACACCGTACACTGCACTGGCCTGGAGCCCTGTGCTTCATGTAGCAGTGGCGGTTCTGGGGTTCTCTACATCCCCGTGAGTGTCACTGGCTCAGGGACCCTGTACCAGTAGATGGTGCTCAAGAATGCACAGCCCCAAAATGCTGCCGGGTGTCTGGAGTAAACCAGATGGCTTGACTGGTTTGGGGGTTTTGTGGTGCTCTACCCTGAAGCCCCAATAAGGTGGGAAGTACCTCTGAGTGTTGTGCAGCTGGTTGCACTGGACCTTGTAGGATGTGGAAAGGTGGTGCTCCTATTTGCTTGGGATAAACCACGCCCCTTGGAATAGGTCCATGTCAGGAACTAAGAGGTCAATACTGGTATTTATCTATCAGAAGCCTAAACTTCTGACTTACCTGACACCAGTGAAAGCAGCTGTTAACTGTTGACAATTTCCTCTAAGAGCTTTTAATCTTAGATATTATTCCAGGCCACCTGCTAGCTCCCGGTGCTGTTGTCAGGCTGCAGGATTTGGGAAGGTTTGCCCAGCCAAGGTGGGATCTGCTGTGCAAGGCTCGTGTGTGCTGGTGGTGTTTCTGTAGCAGGACACGCTCGGGCCCATTGCCATCATGTCCCTTTGTGAATAGCTTCATGTCACACTGTGTTAGCATCAGCAACGCTGGGGATGATGTCAAGTGGTAAATAAAGAGCAAATGAAAGCCTCCAGCACAAAGAAACTAATTTGGAGCATCCTGGAAATATCCTCTCCAGGGTCCTTTCTAAGGCCAGCGTTCTCCAAAGCTGCAGAGGTCAAGCACCTATTTCCCACTGCAGTTTATGCACTTGGGGAGGTGCCAATAAACACCTTGGGGAGAGGGAAAAAAGAGGAAGAAAAAGAGGAAACAAAGCAGAGCCCCTGTGACTAACCTCTGTCTGGATTTTTCCAAGACATGAATTTTTTGTAAGGAGATCATGCCAAACAGAACTGGAACATTTTGGAGCAGTGCTTTGGGCTTTTTTGCCTACCACAGGTAAGTGCTCCGCCTGTACACAGCAGAATGAGAAATTCAGGGTATATATGCACAAAAGCACAGGGTTTCTAGGAATAAGTGTTATCTTCTTCTAGGCGAGTTAATAGTAACTTGAAAAGAGCCAGACAGGCTTTCTGGGTTGATACCAAATACATAAGCTGCTGACCATCACTGCTCTAACAGCAGCATTCAATCACAGAAAAAAAAAAAAAGAAGATTAAATATTTTAAAGAGGAACTAGTTAAGTCTATAATTTCAGTAGGTCTGCAGCCTAGCTCTGCCAGGTAAGTGGCATTCAGTGGCCCCTGAGGACAGCAATATGATTAAGAAAATTCAATATTTAAAAAAATAATACCAACATGAGCCGAAGCCATTCCTCAGTTATGCAGAGGTGGTTTGCACTGTAAGAGGAAAGTGGCAGCCCATTAAAATTAACGCTGCATTCCTTCACATCTAACCCTTGGGAAGAGCTGTGTATGTATTAGTAGTCCTTAAAAGGGCTCATTTTGTGTGATCTTTTTTGTCTCTAAGGGTGTGTAGCCTGGAGAGGGAGTGGATAAGCAGTTTTCTTTCATTTTTGCAAGCTTTGTATTTCACTCCCATTAAAGGCTGACAGCAGGTGGCACGGGGGGATCTGAAGTGGTACACGGGCCCTAATCCAGTGAAAGTTTAGAAATAAAATCTGATACTTTCTCAGCTCTTCTACTGCCCAAAATTGTCCAAATTGCTCCTGCTGGTTTTCACAGGGAACAGCAAGAGTTTGTGTGAGGTTGCTCTGCACTTTGTGACCCAGATCTCTACACTTCTGACTTGCTTCCAGATTTGGGAGGACAAAGTGAGAGTCTGACCCCAGCAGGTCATCAGGAGTTTTGCCTTGGATTAGGGTGAAGATTTGCATTTTCCTAATGGACAAAATGTCACTTGTTCCGCACAACCTTTAAATACAAGCCTCGTTTTCTTGGTAATTGCAGAACTTTCACTGAGAAACTATTAGCAATATTCAGCTCCCTGAGGATGTGATGCTGTGAGCTGCTGCCTGCCTAGTGCTCCCAGGGAAGTCAAGAAAGAGACTTTGCACTTGGTCCAGGTTGAGACTGATCATGTCAAAGGATTTAAGTGTTAAAGTTTCTGGAAGCATGAGCTGCTTTCATTAACGTTTCAGGCAATAACTGGAGTGTCGGTCAGGGCAGGAGGAGCTGGTTAGAAAATGAATGGATTTTTCTCTGCTAAATGGGAAGCAGCAAAGAGTGGATGTATGTGACAGCAAATACAATGAATGCACAGTCTTGTAGTAAATGTTCCCCCCGGGGTCCCTCATGGGATATAGTGTGAGCCCAAAGCTATGGGATATACATTGTTTCTCAAGACTTCCTAAAAGGGGACATTCACCCAGCTCCAGACATTCCTAGCTGTGACCATGGGTGTTTTGCGATGTTCACCATGCCCAAGGATGCCCATAACGACTCTTCAGTGGTTCAAAAGCTCAGGCACAGGAATTCATTTGCAGGAATTCAGTCTGGAGTGACATGTGCCTCCTTCTCCTGGAGAGTCTGGCTTTGCTTCCAACAGAACAGCAGTAACCCATCACACTCTCCAAATCCAAGACAATTAATTCTCTTTAGTAAGCTTTTCTAAAATACTTCACTGGAGAAAAGTAATGCTTCAGAAAATTTTTATGGACCAACTTTAGTGGCTGGAAAAGAAGCTGTTTTACAACATTAGCCATAGTAGATGTTGTCTTGGTCTAATATACGGATATGGCATTTCATTAACTGAAGCAGAGAAACAGGGCTTTATAATTTTTAGCTCTTGTGCTGAGGGTGCCTGGTATAACTCCCTGAGGCACTGCCTCAGGAGGGAATGGCACTTCAGTTTGGATTTTTTTCCAGCTCAGTTTTTAAGATGCCACGGTGGGGATGAAGTAGTGGAAGTACCACTGCATCCTTCTGCCCTCCAGGTATTTAGGAAGGAGATGTCTTGCATTTAAAGAAGCTAATTTGGCCCCTTGTTCAATGACAAGGTGTAGGATCTGACCAGCAAGTCCTGGGCAGGAGAAAGTAACTCTTTTTGTTTAAAAGGCCAATAATTTGTAGCTGCACTTGAGAAAATGCTTTAAGCAAGATAATAATGTGGAGATCTGCTGCAAATGGAGACACTCTCCACATCCATTCCTGTGCCATTCTTTACCCTAGGAAAACATCCTGTTCCCAATACACATTTTGTCATTCCATCTCGCAGCCTGTGGCTAACATTGTAATTTTTCCTAAACAAGGAGCACCTGTGTTGGACCATATGAAGTCCATGAAGGTTGGACCTGATGATCTTGGAGGTCTTTTCCAAACTCAGTGATTCCATGATACGAAGGAGCAATG
This sequence comes from Dasyornis broadbenti, assembly GCA_013397935.1. NCBI lineage: Eukaryota > Metazoa > Chordata > Aves > Passeriformes > Dasyornithidae > Dasyornis > Dasyornis broadbenti. The sequence goes on from VZRN01000800.1 coordinate 870,316, forward strand.
TCCTGTGTGCAGGATGGAACATGTGCCTGTGCTCTGGCACCTGCAGGCTCCCAACGGGGCAGGGAAGGAGCCTGTGCCAGGAATCCTGACCCTGTTCATGAAGACCCTCCTCTTCTCTTATTTGCGTATTTCATATTGTCCATCATCACATCCACTCGGTGCAGAGGAGACACAAAGAACCCAAAGGTTTTGGCACTTGGCTCCTTATGTGCTCCTGGCAATAGCCTTTTCCAAGGATTATGCTGTAGGACCCCAGTTGTGGCTTTTTTGCTTGTGGTGTTCCACAAGGCAGGAGCTCCAACACACTCCCTGTGTCTGACTTTCAGCACCGCTCAGAGGTTTCAGATCAGATTTGGGCACGTTACACAAATCTATTTACTATGGAATCTGACAGTTTTTTTTTTTTTCATGGTGAGTGTTTTCACAAGAAACACCCCAAAATCCAGGCTCAGCATGTGACACCTGAGCAGTCTGTACACTCCCTTTCCCACAGTAACCTGTTAATGTGCTTCATGTGCAATTCAGGTTACTCATAAATTATTCTCTTTGCAAATCAGACACATATAAATTATTCTCTGTAATTGAAAATTACCTATGAATTATTCTGTTTGTAATTCGTACATATGTCATTTATTCTCTAATATATTGACATTGCTTTCTTGGATAGATTTGCCTGGGGCTGACAGTAACAGGGTGATTCTCGAAGGCCAAAGCAAGATCATACAGTCTGAGTTCATCTGGGATATTCTGACAAGACAGGGATGGTCTTGTGTGCAGAAATTCCATGTTGTACAGGTCCAGAAAGGGCACTCAGTGCATAATGGATTTATTTGGTGCTGTAAAGAATTCGGCCCTAACTTTGCAGACATTGTATTTTTTTAATAAGCTGGTCATTCTAAAGTTATTTATTTTATAAGTCAACTTGTAAGTAATTTCTAACTCTGACTCTCCCACAGGCACTGCAGGTTGCTGATGCACAGAAGGAGATTCCCTCTGTTCCCTTCCCCTCGCAGCTCTTGTGAAGTATTTGGAGGAAAATGGACTTAACCCTGGCTCTTTGGATGTCAGATGTACATTAGCAGGGTCTCTTAACACTGATTAATTACCTTTGTTAGGTGCTGTACTGTAAACAAGCAGTGATAGTGCAGGAAATTCATCGCCAGTCAACAGAAATGAAAAGCCCAGAGCAAACATAACGAGCGATAACTAATTATCAACACATGCCCCAGTTGCTTAATAGCTCTTGCCCTGAGATTTGCACTTGGTGTCTGCTACTGCTGCTCCAGGATCAGCCTCTCCTTCCCAGTGCTTCCCAGTATTGCACCAATGACAGCCCAAAAGCAATTTTCTCAATTTATTTGTTGACATGTATAGAAAGAGATTTTTCTTGACTGAGAAGCTCTGCTCCAAATAAAATTCTCATTGGTCCAGATCCTTGCTCAAGGAGCTCAACACAGCCCCTTGCACAGAGCCAGACTTTGCCTGCCGAGTAAGCTCAGCTGCTGGGGTCACACCAAATCTGTTTGGCCAGGTTCAGACCTGAAATGGGGGTATTTTGAGATACTCAGCAGTTTCCAGAATCAATCCTCTCTGCTCACAGAGAAAATCCACTCTGGACCTGCTCAGCCCTCTCCTTGCACCCCCATGGAGCTGTGGCATCCTCTGTTCGCTTGGCATTAAAGGGCCACGAAGCACTGAGTCAGATCTGTGTGTGTTCCAGACCACAAACTCAGATACAGTCTTCTGGCCTCACATAGTGCCAGATCCCAATAATATTTGTGTGTAATGTCTCTAGAATATGTCTGTGGCGCAGAAACAGATGGTCTCGAGAAGAGTCATTCCTGGTGCTGTGGAAACCTTCAGGGATTCACATGTGCATTTACCAGGAGGAGAACCTGCCTGTCCTATTGGAACTGTGATTGATGTGTTACTGCTGCAAGACTCAGTCCTGGAAGTTTGTCCTCCCATGAGTCCGCCTCATTAATTAAGTTGGACTGCTGGACAAGTTAGATGGACAACTCAATGATATGCAAAAAAGGTTTGCAAGATGAAAGACAAGATTTGTAAAGGTCATTAAATACCTAAGATGGAGGCAGATGCTTCCATCTCTCCTTATTTAAATATTTTAATTTAAGTGTTCTTAAGTATTTAAGAACACATACACGTCCACTTTGCCCTTGATTTTGTTTTGTCTTAAAGCCTGCTCTCCCAATATGCTGCTCTTCATTTCAATATGTACTGAGGACATACATTATTCCTCATTTCAGCCTTCTCTTTTACGGATCTTATTTATTCTATGCTCGTACAAAGTGCTACGCTATTTTTCAGTGCCTGCTATTTGAGGCTCTCTAAGTGTCACACAAACATTCATGAACTTCTCTGTGCTACCCTCCAGAAAGTAAGCTGACAGTATGTGCCTTTCCCCCTCCTCCCCCTCATCACCCGTGTATTCACCATTTTCAGTGTTTTCTCAGTTCATTTTAGTCTGGTTAAACTGCCTGCGATGCTTCTCCCATGCACACATGTGATGAAGGGCTGGCTGTGTTCTCCTTCCCTGGCTCTGACATGAAATAATCCTCCACAATCCATGTCTGCGTGCTGTGCACTTGCTAACCAAAGACCCAAAAGCACCGAGCAGCATCTATCAGAGCTGTACAACAAACGTAGCACTGCAGAGATACCCGAGCTGTAATCACTCACAGCTCCAGGCACTTTGCTCTTCATCATACTTGTCTAGACAGACTAAATGGTCTCTGCGAGACAACCCCAGTGTTAGCCAGGAAAGCGGCTGCGTTTTCCATACGGATGAACTCCCAAACAGGTATGGCTAAGGGTGGGTATTCCCTGGAGAACAGGCTTTATAAAAGTGGCTCATCCCGCGGTGTAAAGGCAGGGGAACGCGGTGCCTCCTCCTCCCAAACACATCAAGTGCTTTTTAAGTGGTGCCGCCAGGTCGGGGATGTTGTGGGCATTTTACAGCCAAGGGGAAGGAGAGGGCTCCAAGGTGTTACTACACCCAGCGTGTCTGGGGGGGACAACGACAGAGCCCAAACCCACGATTTAGTAGGGGCCGGCTGTATCCTGATCACCGGCCAGCTCTGCCAGGCGGAGGGTTGCTGCGTACGAGGCATGTTCTGGAAGGGCTGCAGAAGCAGGTGCTGCTCCTGGGACACCTGAGCCCCGCCCCCGGCCGTTCTGATGTGGAAAAGGGGCTGTTGATGCTGGTCCCCAGTGCGAGAATCACACGGGTGGATGCGCAGGGACGGAACAAGTCCCCCAGCACTCTGGGACGATGCACCAAGCACGAACACCGAGCTCAGCTCACAGCACCACAAACCAAGGATGCACCAACAGTGTCCGGGCAGGACCCTGGGGCCCGTGGGGCTGATGCCCGGAGCGCAGTCCGTAATCCCCGACAGGAGATGCCCCGAGCGCGGTCACCAGCCCCCGTGGGGGAAGCCCTAAGCGTGACCCGCCGCCACTGGGGGAGGATGCCCCGAGCACGGCCACCATGGCCAGGGCAGTGCTGCCCATCACCTCGGGAGATGCCCCAGACCGCCGCGGGGTCCCACCGCACGCTGGGGCTGCCCGGACCCCCCTTCTCGCCTGGCCATGGCCTCCCCCGATGAGGCGACCCCGCGACCCGCCCGATCTGCCCGGAGGGACAGGACAAGACTCACCGCCCGCCGGGCCGGGACTGCGGAGACCGGGAGGTGCGGCAGGGCCGGGGCACCCGGCACGGGGCTGGCGAGGCGGAGCGGAGCCCGGCAGCGGCGGCAGCAGGAGGAGCAGCAGCAGCAGCAGCAGCAGCAGGAGGAGGAGGAGGAGGAAGAAGAAAAGGGGGAGCAAAGGGGGGCTTGGCCCCGCCGCCGGGAGCCCGCGGGATTCGCCGAGCGGCAGCCCAGAGCCGCCTCCTGCCGGGGCGCGGGGCAACCGCCGGGGGGCGCCCTCGGCACCGGGCTGAGGGAGCGGCCGGACCCTCGCGGGGCGGGAGTGGACACGAGGTGCGGGGACAGGACACGAGGCTTGGAGGCAGAACACAGGGTGCGGGGACAGACACGGGGTGCGGGGTCAGACACGGGGTG
>VZRN01000800.1:874424-927272 GCA_013397935.1 Dasyornis broadbenti
CACGGGGTGCGGGGTCAGGACACGACGCTTGAGGCAGGACACGGGATGCGGGGTCAGACACAGGGCGCGGAGGGGACACGGGATGCGGGAGCAGACGGGGATTGGGAGCAGGACACGGCATCCGGGGGACAGACACGGGTAGCGGGAGGGGACATGGGATGCGGGGGCAGAACGAGCAGCGGGTCCCACTCGGATGCTGGAGCCCGGGAGAGGAGCGGCAGCGCAGGCAGCCCTCGTTTGGGGAAGCACATTCCCGAAAGAGCCCGGGGCTGAGCAGCGCGGCGGGGCCGGGGGGTGGAAACCCTTTAATCTGTGCTCTAATGAGCGCTGGGCGAGGAGCGGGTGTCTGGGGACTGGTTGTGCCGGTGGCTGGTGCCCTCCCCGCCCTGCAAGCCGTGTTTGCATTCGCCTTGATGCCTCGCTCACAGCATCGCTCCCACATGACCTGGATGCATTTCTGTGTCCCATGATGTCCTTTAATTCGGGAATATTATCTGTTCTTGGAAAGGTTAATTACATTAAAGAAGTGGATCTCTGTTCCCATTTCTTCATGGATTCATTTATTCTTCCTTTCATGTTTTGATCCTCTTCAGTGCTTAGATCCCTCATTTCTGCGATCCCTAGATGGAGGAAAAAGGAATACCCTGGCTGGGACCCAAGTGTGTCCCTAAGTGACATAAACTGAAATGAGGAAAAGAAAATATTTTACAGCCTCAGGAGCTGTGGTGGTGCTGGCAGCTCAAATGCCATCTGCACATCCAGCACAACCACGGGCCTTGCAAGGGCCAACAGAATGTCCAGCCAGAGCCACAGTGACCATGGGAGTGGACAGATGACTGTGGGCCACGCTGCAGGGTTAGCAAGCACCAGGATGAGACCATCACTGCGTGCTGCAGCCTGCGTACCCGGGACCTGCATTGCTCTGAAGGCACTGCCAGCATCACTGGTGAAAAATTGCCCTAATTTGCTGCTCTCATAATCAGGCCAAGGCAAAGCAGCAGCTTCTCCTGGCAGCAGCGGCTGCTCGTGAATCTTCCTTGTGGGAAACCTTCCTGAGATTCAGCATGTGGGAAGGGTGGGAGGGAATTCTGAGGCCTTGCAATAACATCTTCTTCCACTTCAGCTGCTACCCCAAGCACAAGAGATGCCCTCTGTGCTGTTTTAATTGGTTGCTACTTGTAATGAGACTTTATTTGTATTAATTACTTAAATTATGTATTTATGAGTTGCTCTGAGTACACCATCAACATGTTTAGAACCATAACAAGCCTCAAAGAGTCAGCTCCTACATGGGGAAACTGTAAACTGAAAAATCAGACACACTGATGCAGTGTGTTCCCAAAATGCACTTTTCTTTTTTGTTAAACCTAATGTGTAAACTTATTAATTAGTAGTTGGCTTAGCAGCCAGCCCACCGATTGACCAGCACAGGTAAACAAGACTGGTGGTGTTGTTCAATGTTCTCGTAATTATGCATTTATCCTGGGCAGACACAGGAGGAGGTGGGCAGTCCTTGCCCAGCACAGCTGGCAGTGAGGCAGATGGAGGCAGAGACAGAGACAGTGATGAGAAAACAGCCACAGAGTCACTCTCTGGCTTTTTAGGAGGCAAGTGGTTTTATGAAGAGAAGATCAGTAGAAAAGGAAGGGGAAAGCGAGAAAGAGGTGGTCAAAACTCAGATGAGGAGACAACCAGGAGTTCAAGAAAGCAGTGAATCAGAGGGATGAGGATTTGGGGCTGTGGAGGGAATGGAAGAGTGCCGGGACAGCTGCGCTCAGCATTCGCTCAGCTGCGATTAGAGCTGGTCACAGCAGAGACGTGATGCTCACCACAAGTGCCCTTTATCTGCAGTGATCAGCAGCAGTCACCATTCTGCTCTCAAATCAATTGTTTTTGCAGAGTTGTGCTTCCTGGAGCAGCCATGATCTGTGTCCTCCACGCAGGCGGATGTAAAATGCAGGGGTGCATGCCTTGGCCAGGTGAGTGCAGGAAACTTCATGGGGTGGCACATCCTCGGGGGAAGCAGAATGAAAAATCCCAGAACTGATGTCTGAGACTGGGATTTAAGCAACTGTAGCTACTTAGCTGAAGAAAGTTGTACAGATACACAAATAGCTCCATGAGGAGAAAAGGCAGGTACCCACAAGCAATGTAAGCCAGAGAGAATTCACAGTCCAAACCCACAGCTGCAGGCTGAAGCCAGACAAATTGAAATGAGAAAATAGGCATTAATTTTTTAAAGAATGAAGTTGATTAGCTGCTGGAACAAATTACTGAGGAAAGTGAAAATCTTCCCATATGACAGTGTTTTCTATTCAAGAAGTGATGTCTTTCCCTGAGTGGGTTCCAGCCAAGCACATGTGCCTGGGTTCAACAGAGCAAGAATGGGGTGAAACGTAGTGGTCACTGCTCTGAGAAGGTGCAGAGGGGACTTTGTGGCCCCGCCTGGATTTTAAGAAATTAATTGAAGACTGTGCTCCTAAATTCCTCCTGGATGGTGCTCTTAATTTCAGTTTGTGCTGCCACCACAAAGCATAATGCACAAGCAAACTTTTTGAAAGCTTGGACCTTACCAGCAGCCCAGAGAGAGCAGCACGAGTTCAGCTTGTGTTGTCTCTTTGCTGGTCAGCCACAAAGCCCTGACTTACATTTGGGCAGCACCATAGAATTACCAGCAGCTATTTTGATGTTGGTCCTAAAGCAATTAATTGCAGCCACATCTGTCTCACCTTCAGACCATGTTGTGCACAAGGAGGAGAATTAGGGAATGCACACACACACAAATAGTAATCTCATGTTGCTGCCTCTATGGAAATGAGGCAAGTGCAAAATTTGCTTGGAGGAACAGGCTCACAAGCCAAAGGGTGAGATCTCCTACATATTAATGGTGATGGAAAGGAGGAGAAACAGGACTGACTGGTTTGCACAGGAGATTGAGAGTTCCCATCCTGGGAGTTACTGGGAGGATGTAGCATGGACCTGTCTGGGATCAGGTTCGCTCCCTTTGCAGGCTGAAGGTCTGGTGCTGTGGTTGTGGTAGAGGGTCTGAGGCAGGAGATGAGGAGTTATTAAAGTAGGATTTCACCTTGAACTGGAGAGTCTGAGGGACCCCATCTGACAATGCTACGGGAGGTTTTGGCTCACTGAAATCAGTTGATTTGGCTCCTTGCCTTAACATCAGAGGGCAGGGAAGGGGGATGAAATGCTCCTTGTCTCCTCCACTGATACCATAAAAATGCAGTGCATTGTGCTGCTGCTGTGGAAAGGCCCCTCCTTTGCCCAGCTGCTGCCCTGGATTGGGTAGTGCCATCCCAGTCGTGTGCCAGGACATGCCCTGCGATGCTGCCTCGTGCCCCATCCGTCACCCTTCCCTAAAAAGCCCTGCGGATGAACCTCATGGAGGCGTGGATGAACAGCGACATGAGTGTGGCACTCGTGGTTTTCCATGATTTGCTTGAGAAACCCGAGGCAGCTGGGATTGGCAGCAGTGAAGGACAGCTGCCCTCCCTCTGTAGGAGGTGGCAGAAGAGAAGCAGAGAGCAGCAGGCACCTTCTGGTAGGTGATGGAGTGGGGGCACCAGTGTCCCTAAGGTAGCGCCAGACCAGCAAAATTGTCCCTTTCTGCCATGTCCTGGCACAGTCCAGTCTCTGTTGGCAGCTTGGGGAAGAGCTTTAATGAAAACAAATGTTTGGCTGGTGTGGCTGTAGTGCCACAGACTTTAAGGAACATACAGAGAGAGCCCAGCCCCTCTTTGATTAGTGAGTGCAATCTGCTGCCACAGCTGATGCTGGAGGAGAAGATAAGAGAGAGAAAAAGAGAACAGCTCTGGAGTGAAGATGAAAACACTGGGCAGAAGATCTGTGGGCGGATGAAAGGGAGCCATTTATTTGCAAATAAGTTGCTAGATCAGGCTTCATGTGCATCTGGGCAGCTTCTAATACTGTGGGCTTATTCAGAGCTGAGAGTTTTGACTAGAGTTGGAGACTCTTGAGACACCAGCCCACACGTCTAGGCAGTAGGTGGTCCAAGTGTCTTGTGCCAATCTAAGGAAAATTTAAGGGTCTTCTTCACTTTTCACCGCTGATTTTGTATGCCTCTGTAGGAAGTCAATGTGTATGCTCTGTGATTCATTCCCATGAGGAAGAATGATTTGGGTCCCCAGATGGTTGCAGAGGCAGAAGAGGGGGCAGATATATATTTTTACAGTCAGAATAATGCAACTTCAGTGTACAAATTTGGCCTAGCTTAGAAGATCTGGAGAATATACAGAATGATTATTTATTTATTTTCATGATTGTTTTCCTCTTGGCTCCTGATTAGGCTTTAGGAACACTGAGCAAGGAGGAGGCTGCTGCCTGAGCAATCCATCCCAGGATTTAAACTCAGCCTGGTATCTGGTCTTTGTGTTCCCTGGGATTCAGCAGAGTCCACTTATTGAGTACAGCAGAAATAGCATTTCATTTCCTGGTTTCAGAGAAGGTGTTAAGTAGGACATGGATAAATTTGGGAATATTAGTAAGGGAAGAAGGGCAGCTACTTCTTTTCAAATAGATCTTTGATAACAGATCTTTGGGCAGGGAACTGTGAAGAGCTGCCCTTTGTAGAGAGCTGAAGGATGAGGCATTTGCAGATAGGAAACTTCTGATTCCAATAAATTATTGGGCAGAAATGGCTGTTTGGGAGCATTTCAAATTTCTATATAAGCAGTCCTGTCTGGCACTGAGTCCTGCAGCATTTCAGCTCAGGGACCATCTTGCTGATGTCAACAGTTCAGGGCTGGGTCATGTCCTGCATTGGCATCTCAGTGTACAGGAATTTGGGGACTGCTGTGTGACAGTGCAGGTGGAGAGGTGCCTCTTGGTGGCACCTCTGTTTTAGGGTTTATGTGTTTTCCCTGCGATGGAGATACAGAGACATCAAGTTTCACATGGTTAGTAATCTAAACCAGGCTCTCCCCACAGAAGAAGGGAAGTCTGTGACTGAGAGGCAAAGCCCTGCAACGCACTCTCTGCGTAATTAAAGCACTGCAGTGGGATGAAATACGAGATGGAGAGCAGAGATAGTTGGAGGCACTGAGAAACAGAAGCATTTTCAAGTATTTTGCCTCAGAGGTGAGTGGGGAATTTGCCTGATTTTTCTCTTGTGCTGTCCTTCACCAGGCGATTTGTGCTGGGCAGACAGGAGGACACATCACTGACCCGAAACCTCCGGGTGCCAGGACAGGTGTGAGCACTAAATCAAGCTCAGGCACAAGGCAGAGGAGAACCACAGGGCTTCAGGGCCTTGAGTCAGAGCTCATCTCTGTGTCTCGTTGGGCTGATGCATGGCTGTGATTTTTGGCTCAGGAACTGACCACAGCCCAGTTTGCTCTGGGCTGGGTGAGGATCCGCTTGCGCCTGGTGACGCTACAAAGGCGGCTAAAGGCCAAGTGCTGGCACTGGAAACCAACTGTGAATTAATACACGGGGTGTGATTAATGTGCTTTTTAAATGCATTCATGTCCTGTCGCACTGGCTGCGGCTCTTGTGTCACATTTGGTGTTCTCAGAACATTTATTAGCCTTACAGATCCCTTGATTATTGCTTTCTCTTTTATAATTAAGCCATGAAACTCAGCATGGTGCAGCTTATGCAGTATTAATTCATGGCTGGCGTATTCTGCCTGTGCCCTAGGATAAGGCTAAATGCTGGCAGCTGGATTGCTCTCTGCACAGTTGCTATTCTGAAATTTTTTAATATGATTATAAAAATCACATTCTGCTTGCATATGGGCAACTGGGGTCTCTGCACTGCCGCAAGCAGTGGTGAAGTGAGGTCTGATTTCCTCAAGAGCAGGATCTGTGCCCCTGGCAGTGCTGGGAAAAGGGGCTTCCTCCTGCCCCAGGTGCTGGCTGATGCTCTCCAGGTGGATGCTATTAGCTCTGCTCCAGTGCTAATGCAGCCCCACTGGCTCTCCACTCCCTGCCCACCCTTCCTAGGACACGCCTGTGAAAATGTGAGTCTTGCAAATGAGTTCTGTTTCACTCCTTTTTGTCCTCCTTTTCTTCATACGAGACTTAAGTAGAATTCAGGATTTCCTACGAGGGTGCAGCTCCACGGCCCCTTTCTGTCAGCAGCAGCTGCTGTGGATGTCTGAATAGTTTTCCTCCTGGCTGGTTGCTCCTGCCCCCAGAACAACAGTTTAACAGTTTGTGTGGCCATGTGGTGAGCTGAAAAGGGAACAAAAATAGCATTAAACATGTCTGTTTTATTTAGGTTTTTTTATTTTCCCTCTCCTGGAAGCTAGTTTATAGGAGTGACTGTACTGAAGGAATTGGAGCTTGGTGCTGCTCGGAGGGAAATCACTGGAATGACACAGACCCAGTGCCCCAGACACTGTTGACCCAGAGGCAACAGTTGAAATGCAGAATTCATAAGGTCTTTGCTGGGCTGAGTGTTGGGCCACTTGCTGTTTCCTTTGGGTAAGTCCAAGCAGCTTTGCAGCTGCCCCCTCTGAAGCATGAGATGCAGCACAGGGTGGGGCAGTGCTGGGCTCCAGCAGCTCTGCCTGTGTGGCTCCGGTCTCCTGGAGGCCCGACCAAATTTCAGATGTGGGGACGAAGTGCCAGCTACTGAAGGGCAGTCATGTCAGTGTCCCTCATGTGCTCTTCATGGGCCACAGATTCCACAGTGGAATGGCAGTTCTGCTCGGCCGTGTGTGTGTTAGTTACACGCATACCCACTCTGCTCAGGTTATTGATCAGTGCTCATCAAACCATTTCTGGACAGACCTACCGCTGATCGTCTCAAAGCTTCTGTTTCAAAAAAACAGTGCCAAACCCTATGTGCAGGATGCAAAGCTGTAGTGCAGAAACTCTTTGAGCTCAGACGTTTCCATGGAGATGAATCTTTGATCTCGCTGAAATAAATAAAGGGCGGAGAAGATGCTCCCAAACTAGGCAGGAAGGCAAGGCAGATCCCTACGGGGCAGAAGTTCTCAACAGGAATTAGGGTGACAGGAGGCTTCTCTTTTTTCCCGTCCCTGATGCCATGTCTGTGGTACAGGAAGGGTGAGTTATGTGCCCGCCAGCGCACGCAGAAAGCGTGCCTTTCATGCAGCCAGCCAGACTGCACGCTACACCTTGGAGCTGCCTGATTTAATGCTGCTCCAGAGTCAGACCTTTGTCTGCACTGCAATATTCACCCCGTGCTGCAGGATTTGGAGAACAGAGACATGGGGGTTTAACACCAGCGTGAGGCACGCTCGTTTTCTTGACTGTGGTGAAGCAATCTGAGGAATGAGAACAACCAGGAAAAGTGCTGTATTTATTGGTAAAATATAGAGGGGGGAAAAATCACATTTTACTCTGGTGTAATGTGCAAAATAGAAGTGTTTACTGTGCTGACACGGAGACAGTGACCAAAGGCAACAGTCAAGTTGGCTTTATCCACACGAGTGAGCTTTGACTGTGCCGGCAACTCGTGTGTTCTTGGAGCTGTCGGCACGATCAGGGCTCTTACTGCTGGCACTGGAAATTGAGGCTTCTGTGGATGGAGCAGAAGAGAATTCATTAGGGAAGGGTATAATTAGCAGCAGTAGTCTCTGAGAGCTGCTGCTGGGGTAGCTGTGGTCACAGCACTCTGGTAGGACGTTTCAGGGCTCGGTGCACAGCGCTGGCAGCAGGAGGTGATCCCGGTGTTGGAGTGCCTGGATGTGCCGCTCGGCTCCCACAGGAGCGCCAGGCTGGGCGCGCCTGTTTGTGCATTTCTCGCTCCGTTGGGCACCCGCGTGGTGGCTTCCCCTGGTCACTTCGGATCTGCTCACAGGACCATGACAGATCTGTCCCTTTGTCTCTGCTGCCAGCACGGTCCCAAACAGGTTTTACTGCAGCGTGTAGGAGTGTGCAGGATGAGCAAACTGCTGTGTACAGCTGGTGCAACGCTGGTTTTCCCCCTTTTTTTTAAAATAGTCTTTCTCAGATGCACTGAGCTGCCAGTTGTGCTAATTAGAGCCTCTCTACCCCTGCACCCAGGCTAAATGGTCCCACCACTGCTTTTCCTGGAGCAAGTGACCCCCTTGTGCCTTGCTGGATCTCAGACCCCTGAACGACTCAACCATTACTCAATGTAATTTTAAATTTACAGTTTAAATACCTTATGAGAATAAATGTTGTTTACAGCTCTGAAATTTTATTGTCTTTTCCAAATTTTGCAGAAACCTTCAGTGTTGAACAAAGCCTACAGGTTCTCTTTAGAAGCTGACGAGTGGAGTTTCTGTTGATTTTGTTGTTGTTTCACATGACCCTCACTGAAAATACTGTCACTGCTCCCTGTTTTCAGAAATGAGCCATTTAGCTGAGAAAGCCATGTTGTCTTATGCACTACTTCCCTGGGAAGAAAATATGTTGAAAGAGCATGCAATATTAAAGGTATTTTGAATTCAACTCCCTTCAACTGGTTTCAGTGGAAGCTTTAGCCTTGTTTTCACAGGGCTCTTTGTCAGAACCTAAAGCACAAAATACTCTGTTGGGTCAAAGTTAAGGTTACTAGACAGTAATGAAAACAGCATTTTTATCCTCAATTACAGGGACAAGACAGGATTGCTGTGCAGCCACAGCTGTTTGTCTCAGGGCTGTGACCAGCCTGTACGGATGTTGTCACTTAGCAACCACTGCCATTTGTGTTTTAACTGCAGTTTTTCTGTTGTGGGCACATAATGAGAGTTGTAATCACGAGATCAGACCCATCAAGGGTCTTTGTTATTGAGAGTGATGGGCTTCAGGGCTCACCTGTGCCCCAGCCTGTAAGGGCTAAATCAGAGGAATTTCATGTGTGCTGGCTAATGCAGCTTAATAAGGGTTTGTTTTGGAGCTGGCCTGGCTGGGCCGAGTCTTGTTTCAAGATGTACAGTCTGGATTCACCATCTGCCAGATCTGGCTCTGCAGCTCCTTCGTGCTGGTCACAGCCCAGCCCGGAAGCTGGTTTGAGGCCAAAGCTCTGAGTGCAGAAATGAGGGACCAGCCTGGGCAAGCCTGGATGTCCCTGGGTACAGCAGCACCAGATCCCTGCTCCCTTCTGCTGACCCAGCCTGAGAGCTCAGGGAATACGGGGTCAGTAGAGACTGGAAATATGAGGAGTGAAAGATAATGAAAGGGGAGAACTGAAGATTGAAGGTCTCGCTATCTCTTGTGGGTAATTCCCACCTATCTTGCATTGACAATGAGAGAAAAGCATCAGACCTATGACAATTCAAGTTCTAACACCCTACAGAACTGCTTAAGGTCGTGGTTTAACACCTGCTCTGATCTGATCTAGCCAAGCAACCTCAATCAGAGAGGTGGGTGCACCTTCTGTTCCAGACATTGGGTTTCTGCTCTGGCATGGAGGTTAAAAACCAGACAAGTGGGGAGTAACTTGATTTGGATGGGTTTGCTTCGGAGGCAGAGGTGTGGAAGGCATCATTGCAGCCCTTTTATACATTTATTATTATGTAAATAAACACTTTCAGCTGCTGTGCTCTCAGCAGAGAGTGGCTATTGATACCAGGATAGAAACACTCTTTTCTTTAGTTTCATTTTGCTTTAGCTGAAGTTGTTGTGAAATTGCACCTGTAGCTCTGCAGGGGCCCTTGCTGAGGGCTGCTCATCCCCCTTCCATTGGGGGTGAGTTAGGAGAGCACCCCTGAAGTGTTTCCTTACAGCTGCACACCACCAGCTCTGCTCTGCCTTGTCCTGGTGAACACACTGCTCCTTTGAATGCCATTTCTCCGTGTGCTCCTCCAAGGGTAAAGGCAAGACCTGTCCTGCCTCTGGGGCAGCAAGGCTGACGCAGGCTGAGGTCTGGCCCTGCTGAAGTGGTGCTTTATTTCTCAGCAGAGGACAAAACCCACTGCTCTGAGGGGAAATGATACAGACCACAGAGCTGCTGCTACTGGTATATTTTTCCATTGTAAATTGCTGAGATCTTCCGCAGTGAAGCTGGATGGTGAGTTTCCTCTCTAATGCACCCAGGTTTTTAGAAACCTTGATGAATATGTATTGAGAGGTAGCACAAATTCTATCGGAGGAGGACAGAAGAAATTGCAAAGGTGTGCACAAATTGATCCATGATCACAGATCATGTATATCTAAGCTGAAGCAACAGCCCTAGACATTTATGGCCCATTTTTGACTAAGTTGTGCAATTAGTATAATTAGGCAAAGAATATCCTTTGTATTGTAAATGTCTAGTGTATTAAACCAGAAAATTAACAGCCATTCTTTTGGCAGCTTTCACAGAGCCATTGCTAGTGTAGGGCTGAGCCAAAGATTCTTATTCTCTCTTGTGTCTGAGTCAGAGCAGTTAAAGGATAAATCCTCTCTTCAGAGCTTTGCTGAAATGTGTTGAAAGCAACTCTAGGAATTTCCTACCTGTGTACTGATCAGACAACACAATTTAACATTGCCCCAGTGCAGATAAAGAGCTGAAATGAGCTTTGGGATTTTCTTCTTTCACAGCACCAGCCACCAGAGATAGAAACTGTTTTAAGCTGTGATGTTTTGTGTCAATACCACCTGTATTGCTACTGTCTGCTATTCACAGCCCACTTAAAAGCAAAGGACAGTCCTGAGCCTCATTGTCTCTTGCACTGAGGCCCATGCCTGGCCACAGCCTGTGCCAGAATCAGCTCTGTGTGTGTGTGTTGGAAAAACTCTCAGTGGGGCCTGCCTCCTGCAGGAACCAAACACAGCTACAGCTCTGACAGGGTGAACGCTGGGGTTTCCAGAGAAATCCATCCCAAAATGTCCGTAATATCAGGCCAGGCAGGCCCCTCCTTCTCTATGTCTCTATGTGTGACAGGAGTGAGCCGGTGGTAGTTTCTGGAGGGACAGCTGTTGCCATGCTGTGAAGTGATTAAGTGACAATGGCACTTGTTGAAGTGAACGCTCAGGATGCATCTGGGGGCAACCAGAGCTGCTCAGGGCTGTGTCCTTGGGAGCCAAGCCTTCCCCCGAGGTGAACCATGACCACAGCTCCTTGGCAAGACTCACCACACAGTGGAATTCTTAACCCAGCAGGAAGCTGTGTGGCTGGGATAAGGATCTTGTGGAGGTGCAAAAATACCCTTGGCAGGTTAAGAAGTGGGTTTAAAATAAGTTGTGAGTGTAAGCAAGTGGGGTAGGGCTTGTATGAATCCTCAAGTGTGCAAAGATGGGCATCCCAGCCTGAGGGATGATCCACATTAGTAGCTGTTGCTGTGTGTTCATAAACTTGGTAGCTAAATTTCCAGCTCAGAAATCCCACCCCATTCTTTTCTGTAGAAAGAATTGTGGAGTTTTTAGTTTGCTTTCATCTCCCTTAATCTTTCTAGTCCCAGGCATTTGTTCCACACGCTGCCCAGAAAACCATGACCCTTCCTGTTTCTCCCAGCGATCAGGTGCAGCATGGCAGTACCAGCACCTCGGTGTCAGAGGGACTCCACTGTCACTGCAGCAGCAGAGGAAACAAAAGGCAAAGCAGCGAGCTCAGACAGGACAGAAATATAGAGTCAGCACTGTCACAGAATTGCTGGAGGTGGAGGCCTGTTTCTAAGGAAAGATGAAACAAGTCCTTAATACCCCTTCTAAAGATAAGGAGCCCCTTCAGTTTGTTGTACATTTGATTTTTAGTGTACAAGCATCCTGTGTATAAACAAAATTCTGGGCTGCAATTAGGCAAATAATTAGGCTATAAACATAATGTCACCCTCACCCCAGCTGATTAAAAGAAAAAAGAGTTCCATGAAAAATTAATAGGTCTGGGAGTTGTGAGACTTTGGTAATAAGCAGTGAGTTTTCCTTCTGTAACAACTCACTTTTTCAATTTGCTGATATCTGAATAACTCCTTGGAGTCTCTTAAACTGTACAGCCCTGAGATCACAAGAATTCCAGTGCTGAACAGGAGCAAGGCGTTCACCCAGCAACCTGCTGTCTCCTCTCCTGGAGCACAGCTGACCTACTGTCAACACAGAATGCTGGTTTTGGAACTGTAGACCCTTCACTAGGCAGGACTGCTAGAACTCCACAAATACTCCACACTTCTTTAAAAGCACACCCCTTCTCTCTCACTAACCCTTTCCATTTCTGAGATGAACACAGTGGCAGGACAAGGCCTGAATTTTAGCATCTTCTGTCTTTTTCCAGGTGTAGACCCTGCTCCGGTAGAATTGTGTCAGAAGCAGAGCTACTCTTTCCTAAAAACAGCTGCTGGCCCAACACCCAAGGGCTCTGTCACACATAAAGCTGTGCACACTGCAATACGCCAGTGTGCTGCCTTCCTCAAAAGGCACAAAGTAAACCTTCAGCCACCTAAACCACATGTCCCCCACTGAACTGCTGCAGGGGGGAGATTGTTGAAGTCCTTTCACTGCTTTAGATGCTAAAACCTCCATTGCCCTAAAATCAGTGTTGTGTTCTTGCCTCTCCACAGGCTGCAGGAGGATAAAGGATGCTCAGTAACACCTCAGTGCTGGAAAAGAACACACCATGGTTTGATCTACTGTTAAAGGTACTGTTTGGTTTGAGTTTTTTCTAGGTTGCAGAAAACTTAGCACATGGCAAGATACTGGAGTAAGTTGCAAACTACAGTCTTACCCAAGTTTTTTAAAAACCGGTCATTTTTTTCTCAGAAAATCATGTTGCCATTCACACTATGGCTGCTGTTTTCTAATTGCTACCAAAGCTAATCATAGATCAAATTTATCTCGAAAAAGCTGTAGGTGTCAGTTTCTCTTAGAAACTGTCTGAGGCCTTCAGGAATGGAAAATAGGAGCACTTGAAAAAAAAAAATCAGAAAAATGGACTTGCTTCTGGCTTCAATTAAAACCAAAGTCAGCATGTTAGTGTCACTGCTGAGATCAAATAAGTCTGTGATCTATCGAAGAAAATTTGTAATGCTAAGGATGATCAGCTTTTGACTACTTAAATGCCACCTTCTGCTCTAGACCTCAAAATGCAAAAGAGCTGAGAGCTCTGTTTTTAGAATAACATAAAGGTCAAAACACGAGTCCCTTAAAACCAGTCTCCATCAGTTTTAGCTACTCTGGCTCTAAAAGGAACCTGCAACAACTTGTTTTTAGTCACTCTTTTAAATGCTTCCTTATGTAGGCATGGTCTGCTGCTTTCTTAAAAGACAACAACTTTAAAAAAAAGAACAAATGCAATTCTTAATGTTTTTACTTTGAAAAAGAAACAACAGTTTATTGGAAATTATACTTTTTAACAAAAAAAATTCATCAGTATTAAAGCAAAGATTTTTCTAACCCATTTAACAGCTAACAAAACCATCCTTCTCCTCCAGAAAAAAACTGCTTAAGCACTGCTCCCTCAGAGCAAAAGATGTGTTCAGTAAC
Organism: Dasyornis broadbenti; assembly: GCA_013397935.1. Taxonomy (NCBI): domain Eukaryota; kingdom Metazoa; phylum Chordata; class Aves; order Passeriformes; family Dasyornithidae; genus Dasyornis; species Dasyornis broadbenti. The sequence continues at coordinate 887,774 of VZRN01000800.1, forward strand.
AGTCAACTTCATTATCCTCTATGGCCCCCACAGTAGCAAGGATGTCCTGTAAAAGGGACTGAGGGCTTTCCTCCACATGGTCACTACTTTTATTTAGCTCATCATGTAGCTCCAGGAGGTCTATTGCACCCAAAGCCAACATCATGCTCTCTGGATCTTGAAAATCCACCCCATCACCACCATCCGTGGGGAAGTTCTGGGCCAGAGAACCCTGTCTTAGTGTCCTCTGTAAGCAGGCAATGCCACGTCCTGCAGGTGAATCTTCAATCTCTTGTGGATTCTCCAAAGTACTCATGGGGTAGAAATGACCTCTTAAGCCAATCAGCACATCACAGGCTCTCTGCCCCACGGGTTTGTCACAGTCACACAAAGACCGAAACAAAAACCCAAATAGTTTTGCTCGACAAAACACCTGCAGCAGCTCGTTCTGAGGGGTGGAATTTGTGACTGCAGAGGTGACAGGAGCATAGGGACATTGGGAAAGCTGGCAAATGGTCTGATTACAGAAAACTTCAACCAGTTCCAAGCCACCAAGTCTGACTTCCCAGTCTAAGTCATGCTCCACAGTCTGGATGACTCTAGAGACAAACTGCTCTGTATCTTCCAGCTGACCTGTGCAGCCTTCTCTCAGCCACTTGGTGAAGATGCTGATCACAGCCCTCCTAGGAAAGCCCTCCGAGTCTGTTGACAAGATTTCCTGAAGTTTTGCTATCATGTTCTAGATGCAAAAAGACAAAACAGAAAACACAGTGAGGGGAGGAACATGCAAAGAAACAAGAACAGCAGAGGTAAAAAATCTCATCATTACTGGTTGTGCAATCTGCCTGCATGAGCAGATAACTTGTGAATAAAGTTATAAGCAGTAAAGTGATGAGCAGTTCTGCTCATGCAGAAGCAGCTATACTACCTCTTTATTACATTGATTGTCTGTGGCAGGTGACTCTGGAGCAAAGCAGGTAATGAAGGCCAGGTGTCCCACGGCAGTCACAGCGCTCGCTCGCACGTAGCTCTCTGGATCCTCCAGCAGGTTTTCTGTGAGCCTCAGCACCTCTGAGGACAGGAGACACTGCCTGAACTCCTTCTGGTCTGTAAAGAAGACAGCAATCCAAAGAAGTGGGACTTTACTCCCTGCGAGCATGAAGCTGTTTCCAGTGCAAACAGTCCTTTGCATCGAACAAGGATGGCCACTGCCTGCAGGGACAGCTGCCAGGGAGAGGAGCCACTGCAGGGACCAGGCAGCTGCTCATCAGAGCACAGATGTACTGGGTCAGGCTCCCCTTTTCCCAGCAGCTCAGTGACTTCTAGTCAAGCCCTGACAGACACTGGAACTTGGAAAATTGCATTTACAGTTGTTTTAGCAGCAAGAAAAAACTTTCTGTGGGCAAGTGGGGACATGGTTCCAGCCTCACCAAATTTATGCCTCTGCTTAAAGGAGGAAAATGTCTTCCTTTCCTGTTGTCAGGCACATGGCAGAGAAAACAAGAGTAACTGCAGCACTGAGAGGGGCTGCAGGGCAAAGCGCTAATGCAGCTGAGTGAGCTGGGTACTTCCTTTGTGACCTGGGCATAACAGCAGTTGACAACATCCCCCTCCCTTCCAGCAGCGCAGACACCATAGGAAAATTAGCATTGCCTCACTGCTACCTGCTGCAAAGCCTGAGCTATCAGTAAAGTGGAAAATCAGTAATTAATCCCAAGCAAACAAAGAAGGTCTAGGCTTTTAGCCTCCTAAAACCCAGCCCCCAGCCTGCTGAAAGAAACCAGACTCTGCTGCAAAGCAGAAAACCAGAAAGTATTATCTGCCATTAAGCACTGTCACCTGCCTTGACAGACATGTCTCAACACCCCTCAGTTTAACTCACCAAAACTGCCATTAAGGCAGGTACAGCAATCTCAGTTCAACAGAAAAAGCAGACTAAGTTTATTAATATTTTTGTCACATTTTGATCATGATCTAACAGTAAAAATCTTGACACTTTTTTCTTTCCTTAGCCCTCCAGTTACAGGTCAGAAGATGCTTCACCAGCCCAGCTGACTTTCATAACATTAAAAAAATACTCCTCCAATCTGAACTGTTAAATCTTTGCACTTACCTCTCAAGCACTTAACCATGGCAGTGAGGAACTCCAGGGAAGAATCTCTCACTTCCCAGCAAGGACTGCACAAACGCTTCTGCAGCACCAGAAACACATCTGTAAAAGGCAAGTGACAAACCTGAATGGACATGAAAGGCAACAAGCCTTACTGAAGCACTCGCTGTACAACCTCTACATCTGATACAATCCCTTTTGCTGCTGCTGTGTGCTTCTACCAGAGTTCTGCAAAGCACTATTTGGGCAGCTAAACTTAAATTCAACATAACTGTGAACAAGTGAATCCAGTGCTTTGAGCAGCAAAGGCAGGCAGGAGCAGGTTTTATATGTGCCACTAGCTGCTGTTTGTCCCAGTTCGAACAGCTTCGTTACCTTCCAAAATCTTCTCAGTTTGTTGCCACTGACTGTTGGAGCAGGACAGTTCCTGCAAGTGCACCAACCACTTGGATGTAGCTTGAAAGGTTTTCTTTAGAACCTGAAGCAATGTAAAGCAGATTTACTTTACTACAGGAGGAGGCGGTGTTGCCTTTGTGCCTTTAAAGGTAAAATTCATTTTAATCTCAAACTTACAGAGAAATTCTCAGAGTAAACAAGTGCGTATGCCTCCTTACTAAGAATCCAGGCACAAATAACTAGTGCTTAAATATAATTTCTAACAAGCACCTAGAAAATCCCTGTGTTCAGCTAAGTATTACGATGTTGTAGTGCCTTCAGCTTTTGATTTGCAGTTGCCATCAGAGTCACTCAAACAAAACACAGCAAAAAAACAATCCCCTTAACAAAAACAGTACTTCATGGCCATGTCAAGTTGAGAGTGTCAGTGCTACTCTGAGATATGATGGCTCCAGTCTTCTCAAGAACTCTCAATGTAGTGGTCAGTTACTTGCTCATTAGAATTTTAGCTATTTCCCGCAAGCGACCCAGGACCAAGACAAATCTTCTACAAATTCTAATACAAAGCGTGCTGAGAAACAACTGTGGTCAGACAGTTTCTCAGAATTACACCCCACTGGGGCAAGATAATAGACTTGGGTCTCTCTCTAGTTCTATACTCACAGTAGGGCTGGTGTTTGGACTCTGCAGATATGCCAGAAGGACATCAAATAGGCTTCCTACGAGTGTGTCACAGCCTGAAACAGACACAACAAACCCAAAGGACCAATACTGAGAGAAGCAGCAGCCAAATCCCTGCTGAAATACAGAAAGACATGGGATTGTAAAACTGTTGTGGATAAGAAAGCTAAGATTAACTCACCTTTTTTCTCTGAGAGTGCTGCAAGGACATCAAGAGCTGACTTTTGCACTCTGAAGCAATTGATCAAATTCTGGCTTATTGTGCTTCCCAGAGGAGAAGCTGGACTCAGAAAGCCATTGCAGAATTGTAATATTGTCATGAGAGAACGCAGCAAAGACACACAGGGTAAATCTACTCTTAAATGTTTCTAATGGGTGAGAAAGAAAGAAAAGAAGATAAGAGTTTCCAGCAACAGTCTCAACTACAGAGCAGTTTTAGGTCAGAAGGCGGCAAAATTTGCAATTTCTAGTGGGTTCTTAAGGTACCACAATGCCACTAACTACAAATAAATTATCTTCCTCTCTTCCAAGAACTATTGCACAGATGGAAGGAGCTTCTTCTCACTGCTTGGGAAAGCAGTTCAATTTGTGTTTTTTCACAGGATCAGTAACTGCAGTACAAGTAAAGTATGGTAACAAAGCTCATCGAGACAGATTTAAAACTTCAGGGCAGTCCCTCTTCACAAGCCTCAGTATTCATTCGTGTTTTCATACTTGGAGTCTACAGTGCTAAATTTCCTTAAACTATGGAAACCCTCACTGCCAATCTCCCCAATCCTCCTCTCCACAATCTGTTACGCTCTATTGCAAAAGTTTGCAACCACTCTTAACCCTGCCTTTCAAGGACCAGTTTGATTCCCAGGCTTCCTTCCCTCTCTGAACATTACCAGAGACAGCAGCTTCTCCAGGTGAGCGAGGGTCTGACACAGGAGACCAGCACAAGATGTCTTAGAGGACAGAAGACTTTCAACAGTGACAGGATCACTAACAGACTCATCCAGCAAACCTAGAGGACCAAAGTAGGGAAGAGCTCAGGCTGACAGTGAATAGAAAAGACTAATTTTTAAAGCTAACCATAATATTCAGGTGATGTTGTATGAATATCCTTCAAATGCAACTGGCAGTAGGATGCTGCACTTTAGCACAAACACTGCTACTGTCCTTGACTTCTCCTACTCCTTCTCCTCCAGTTTTGTCTGCACCAGACACTTAAAACACTGGCAAGCAGCCTGGCCTCTAACTTTTCTGTTCTCATCCATTAGAAACCTTTAAGAGTAGATTTACCCTGTCCTCTAACAGTTCTGTCGCAACTGTACCTGCGTATTCCAGAGGCTGGGAGGCTGCTCTCAAAATACAGTCCATTGGCTGAAGCAGAACAGTCAGTGCCTGAATCCTCACATCTTGTGGGCTTCAAGGAGGAAACAGCAGTTACCAAAACAAGTACACTTCAATTCCTTCCCAAACACCTGCCCCCAAATGCTGAGCAGGATAATGATTTTCATGCAATCTTTTAAAACAAGCCAGCAATAACAGAGCAACAAAAGCAGTACCACAATTTGAGCCTTCTTCCAAGCTTCCCTTGCTAACAGAAAGCAGAGGAGAAATGGCTCTGGAATTTAGAAGCACCTTTATCAAGCTATGCAAATAGAGAGTGGGATCCTGTGCAAAGAGGCTGAGAGAGAGGCATATCTTGTCAACAAAAGAGCATCCCTCTATCTTAGAACAAGAGTGTTATTTTGCCTGTAAATCAGTATCTGTATGTGCTGTATTCATCTGATGATTTCCTGATGCTTTTTCACTACCTAAAGGGCAATTACGGAGCAGAAACACCTGCATAGTGCAGAAATTTCATTGTATTAAGTCCTACCACTTGCAGAGCTTCAGAAGTCCCACTGCCAGAGGACCTGCTTGTACTGGGGTTAAGTGTTCCAGAGCAGAAGTTACCAATGCCCACAAGCTGCCTTCAGTGCCGCCATACACAGAGGACCTGAGAACAAAGAAGTGTAAGTGTAACCTGTCACATGGTGGAAAACAGATCTATCTCAGCATGGGCTCCAAGGTGCCAGAAGATCTTTACCGTGCCACGTTAAGCAAAAGATTCGCCAGCACGGGCTGTGCTTGAACAGTCTCCTCCAGCAGAAAGGATTCTATTTGCTTTGCTATGTGTAACCAAAGCACTTCAGTCCATGCAGCGTAACAAGTGCCAAAACAACTGCCAAACAAACTGGTCAACAGCTTCAATGACTGCTCGATGTGAGAGGCACAGCTGGACTGAAGTGACTCTTCTATGTGCTTTATAATCATCTGGGCACATGCTGGCCAGTCACAGTCCTTTGTACTGAGAGGTTTCGATGTTTCAGACTCCAGGGAGAAGGAGAGCATGTGCACCAGGAGCTGACTGGCAGCTGAAGCCACAAACAGGCTGGGATCTCCTTGCAGAGTGAAGATCACATCCATGCCTCCTGTGGGAGAACAAAGCAAGTCACTGGAGGAAAAACAACCATTTATGACTCTAATTCAGGTACCACACAGCTTTAAATGGTGTGCAGGGGTGGTTCTTATACTTTATTTTGTAGTATCTACTCCAAGTCAGCAAGTCCTTAAGAATAAGCAAACAAAAGAAGAAAATAAAATTGTTTGCAGATCCCCAGGGGTATCATAACTCAGGATCAGACTTCAATATAACATCAGTAACATTAGGAGAGTTGACAGCACACTCAATGTGTATTTATGGAAAGAGCCTGTATCATCTCCAGACATAACCCACAGGAAAAATTTGAGCAGCAGTATCTGTGCCACTTATCCATCACATGGACAGCAGCATGTGCTGCACTTTAACACCAATCCAGTCTTTTAGACCCCTCTGTACATGGGATCTAAAGTTGGTGTTAACAGCAGAATTTACATACCTGCATAATGACAACAGGATTACAAATGCGTGCACGCACTAAGAGATAAATGAGCCTCTGCTCAGTTCTGCACTAAATCAAACTGAAATGTACCCTTTAGTAAGAGTTACAAGTAAGAATACAGATAGCTTTTAATTTTATGAAATGTGCCTCCTTCCCCTCTAAATAGAGCACCATCTTCAGTGTTTAGAGAAAAAAAACAAATGTGTAACTAACTTAACAAAAAAACCACCATCTTTCAATGTCTCTGGTGGTTTTGACAAATGGTTTATTCTAATCTTAAAGACTCCTATCTTGCTCATCTGACATCTGAGCAACAGACTGGCATAGCAGATCTGGGGGAGATGGCAGCCCCAGCAGTACTCACCCGTGGAGCAGAGGAAGTGCAGGGCAGGCTGGTGGTGCACCATGCTGTGCGCACCCTTCACCCAGGCGCTGCGCACCGATGCGTCCTCCCACGCTGCGCCGCCCCGGGGCCCCTCCTGGCCAAAGAGCCTCCCCAGCAGCTTCTCCTGCTGAGGCCAGAGCAGAACACAGAGGAAACAGTGGGCAAAGGGGCTGCTCTGTCCAAATCAAGAGTATCATTACTGTAGTGAAACTTCCTCTTGCTAGAAGTATCACTAAAATCGGCAATTTTCAGAATCTCATGCTTAAATGCAACATATGGACAATCTAGAGTGCTCAAGACCAAAACTGCTTTGTTTTCAGGTGCTAAGGGACAACTTATGTATATCAGTTCCATTAGACTGCTTTATACACCTGTACACATTTCTTCCTTGAACGAAGCCTTTTAGGTTTTGTACTATAAATGTATCCTGTTATGGAAAGGAGGGCTTCAAAAAGCTCTCTTGTTTTTGCAGGGAATCAGAAATTTCCTGTCAACTGCTATGGAGGGAAAATGACATCTATTAGTGCAGTTTAAAGCTACAGGATCTGTCCTGGGAACAGTATTATGCAGTGAGTGCTGTGAGGTAGTGTTATCCCAAAACCTCTTTCGAACTAAAAACAGGATTCAGGATTCACAGCACTACTGTGGTGAGACAAGTAAAAAGCAGTTTTACATGAGAAGCGAACAGGAACGGTGATTGCAGGTCTTTGTAATCATATCACCGTTTGCTGAGTTGTTCCATGTATGCCATAAACTTAATAAGCAGAATATGCACATTTTCAGGTGTTGTCCAGGTAGAAGGAGGAGACAGACACACAGCAGCAGGTGCCTGCATGGCCAACTCACCTGCAGGTGCTGGAAACGGCATTCAGAAGAGGCGAGGATCCCAGCTAACTGCAGGGTAAAGGACAGGATACTGGGGCTGGGCTCTGGCAGCGACAGCACGGAGGTGATGAGCTCTGTCAGGCACGGGTTGTCCTGCACCAGCTCCACAGTCGGATCTGCCCAGGAGAGGCCAGAAAACAGCAGCTCACTGCTAGGACTGTCCTCTCTCTTTAAGGCAGTTCCCCGAGCTGAGGTAACCCCTGCCAGCTGTTAGAACCGAAGAATTCGGGTTCACCCACAGCATTTTCAGGTGCCACAGCACCTCAGATAGTTGTGGAGACATTCAAATCCCACCTGGACACCTGTTCCCATGCCACCTTTTCTTGGTGACCCTTCCTTCGCGGCGGGTTGGACTGGATGATCTCCTGAGGTCCCTTCCAACCCGAACTATTCTCCGATTCCGTAACGGACCTCCCCTCCGCTCGGACCAGCTCCTGCCAGTGCCCGACACTCACCGAACCACGTCAGGCTGCGGAACCAGTCCAGCAGCTTCTCCAGGCAGGTGTCGTCGAGGCCGGGCTGCCGCGGGTCGGCCAGGGCGGCGCAGACGCCGGGCAGCAGCACGGCACACTCGCGGGTCATGGCGAAGCGGCGGCGGGCCCGGGCCACGAACCGAGACTGGGGGTCGGACATGGCCGGGGGCAGCGGCACCGGGACCGGGACCGGGACCAACACCGAGACCGGACCCGAGCCAGCCCGGCCGCACCGCGAGTGTCGCAAAGGAGGCGTGGCCAATGCATGAGGGGGCGTGGCCACTGGCGGGTCAGGGGGCGTGACCCGGGCACGCTCCAGGGGCGGGCGGTGGGAGAAGGATGGTGCCCATGGTGGGCGGCATGGGGCCGCGCCCTGCCCGGGACTGTCCCGGCGCTTTCGGGTAGAAGCTCCCGGCCCGGTGGCGGAGCGGAGTCCTCGCAGTGGCTGCTCGGCCGCCCGCCGGGGTTTCCCGCCCTGTGGGGCCGCTGGGTGTCACTCGCGCTCCGTGGCTAGGCCGAACCATGCCGGGCACTGCCCGCCGGCGCGCTGCGGCTCTGCGCATGCGCCACTGCTCCGGGCCGCAGGCGGTTGCTATGGTTACCGCGACCCGGAAGTACCGCCGGGGAGCCATGGCTGCCCCCAGCCCCGAGCCGGCAGCCACGGCCCGAGGGGACCCCCGCGGCTCCGCCGCCCTGTGAGGCCTCCCCCCTGCTCTCCCACCATGGCCCGGGGGGCCGGCGAGGCGGCCGCGGAGGGGGAGCTGGTAAGGAGTGAGCGGCGGGGAGGTGGAGAAGGCCTCGGGTCTAGGCCTCCTTTGGCTCAGGTTCAGCTCACGAAACGCTCCCGCAAGGCCGGGGCAAAGCCTTGGAGCACCCCCAGGCTTGCCAGGCTGGCTCGGAGGGGGAGTGGGATGGATTCTGCCGTCTCTAGCCCGTGGGACTCTGGGCTCTGCCTGTGTCTCCCTGACTACCCCGTAGCACGGCACGGGGGTAACATAGTCTCAAGCTGCGCGAAGGACAGTTTAGGTTGGATATTAGGAAGAATTTCTTCACAGTAAGGGTGATTAGATACTGAAATGGGTTGCCCAGGGAAGTGGTGGATTTGCCGTACCTGAAGGCGTTTAAGGAAAGACTGGACGTGGCACTCGGTGCCATGGTCTTGTTGACAATGTGGTGTTCGGTCATAGGTTGGACCCAGTGATGCTGGAGGGCTTTTCCAACCTAAATGATTCTGTGATTCTGTATTGCCGTTTGCTTCCCACCACCTCAGCAGCCAGATGGAGGTTTTGAGCTCCTTTGGGAGCCCCCCCGTTCTCTTGTTGCCTGTTGTAGGTGGCTCTGGTTGGGGCAGTTTTGCAGGAGCAAAAGGGCTGTGAAGGTTACCAAGGGCAGTGGTTGGTCTGTTATTGCGTGTTTGTAACCTGGTAAATGTTTTTTTGTTACCATTTATCAAGGCTGAACACCCTCTACATTCTCAGATTCCAAATGTGATAACTGCAGTTGGGGAGAGAGATATTTCAGAATGAGAGGCCTTAAAATAAAATTAATCACTGTGCTGCAAGAAGCATTGCCTCAGGAAATGAAAAACTATGGCGTGGTGTGTGAAACACATCCCTGCTTGCTCTCAGCCAGCATGGCAGGCTGCTTCACCTGCTCTGCTGTCAATCTTTGCTCCTATTCTGCCAGCCAGGGTTTCCAAAAATACTTCACCCCCTCCCCTACCTCTAACAGGTACAGATCAGCATTTATGCAAAGATCGGTGCTGTGAGTGCCATGGAGTCAACAGCAAGTGAAAAAGGTCTTTCTGTGCAGGCAGCATCCAGATAATTTGAAAGCTAAGTGGAAATTTTCCATCTGCTGTGGATATGCTTGCATTTGAGAAGCAGGGAAACTGGTCATCTTCCTTGTGTTTGGTTTTTTTCCTCAAGCTGAGCACTTCTCCATTTCAATATAGGAACTGAACCATCCCATAGCATAGCAAGGGTGGGACAATGGAGTGAGGAAGGGAGCAGCCGGGTCGGTTGCAGTTTAAATGGTGGAAAAATTAATGCAGAACCAACTGAAAGTTCAGCTGGTGTACTGCTGTGCACTGCAGTGTGCACTCTTGAGTCTGTGACTCAAGAGCAGAGTGTCCCTGCTCATGGCACAGGGGTTGAAACTGGATGATCTTCAAGGTTCCTTCCAACCCAAACCATTCTGTGATGGTTCATTTCTGAAGTGACTTTCACAATATCCCAAAACTGTTTATGTTAGACCAAATGATGCTGGCTTTTGCAGCAAGAATGCCATCATCTTTCAGTGACTTCAGTGTTTTTGAAAAATGGCTTACTTTTATCTTAAATAATTGACATTTTAGCAATGCAATAGAAGAGAAACAGAGGCTTTGGTCACAGTGTTTACTATTTGAATTTTTGCTCTCTAACTTTGTTGAATTGTAAAAGTTTTCTGGATGTGTGTTATTACCAGGTGTTCAGTAGCAAATGTCCTGTCTCTGTTTCCCAGGGAGATGACAGCCTGTCTGTGATAACCTGTGAGTCAGACACAGAAATGGTGAGTCTTGATTAATGCCCAGAGGCTTCTCATTTTCCTGCTGCATCTCTGTGGTGCCCCTAAGAGAGAAGAGTGAACAATGGCACTCCAGCGGGGCTTGATTCACAAATCTCCTCTAATTTCAGACTTAATTCTGGCTTCTAAGTTCTCAGCACTGGGGCTGCAAATGCTATTTGGCTTTATTTTGCTGTTCTATCAAGTTATGGGCTTAAGTAATGCTTTTAGAGAGTTTTAATGGAATTGAATAACTCCTTTAACTAAACAGTTCTACAGATCAACTTCTACTCTGGGATCATTTTGAATTTGCTGCTACTCATATTTAATATTGATGGGAAAGGTGTTGTGTTGTGAGCACAAATTGACAATTTATCTGTATAATCAGTTGGCACCCCTTAATTCTGGTGACCGTTGCTGTACCCAAATCTGCATATGCTTAATGCTTCTTTCTTTTCTATAGAAAAGATTTTGTCTTATTAGAATAAAAGATCTTCAGAGAAAATGGAGATTGAAGGCAATTTTTAGATTATATGATGAAATCTTAAGAACTGAGTATTTTAAAAAACCCTGTTTCTGTTTCAGAAGTTAAAGAAGAAGATTTTCCACAAGCCTCCGAAGTCACCAAGTAAGTGACAAAATTTTTTCTTCTACAATTGCAAAACAAGATACATTTGTGGGACACAGAAAATGGAAGATTTACTTGAGACAACATCTTGTCGTTCTCTTCAGAATTACTCACTGCTGTGTGCAGAGCACACCTATTTGAGATCTGTTCTGTAACCTGTGAAGTCCAACTTGTGTAGGCGACAATATTGAAGTTTACGGGTTGGTTGTGATTCTTGATTCTCCAGCATAAGCTACCTTTTTCTCATGTGATACCTTCCGATGGCCACCATTCTGAATTTGTTTTTCTCTTTGGTTTTTGTTTTTTTTTTTTTTTTTGTTTTTTTTTTTTTTTTTTTTTTTTTTTTTGGAGAAATGCTGATACTTGTTGTGTAGAGAGACTCCGGAATTACTGGAGCTCTCTACCATCCAGTAGTAGATTTCTGTGTAGATTTTGCAGTTCTCTGTTTCATTTGTTGGGGTGGGTTGGTTTTTTTTCACAGTACAATGTTATTATTAGATCTGCAGTTCTAATATTGATTTTATCCTTCTTTTTCTGGAGTTTGTTTTTTTTGCTATACTTTTCCATTTACCTTCCTTTTTAGGCTTCCAGTGAATGTTTCAAAGAAGACACTTTACCTTAAAGTGTCATTAAGAACATTTAGATGTGCATTATCTTAATGATGCCTGTCCAAATTGTACAAGTAAATATTTCCACACACGTTGAGTCATACTAGTGTCACTATGCCTTTTTCTAAGCCTCTCCATTTTTTGGAATTGTATTTTTTCCGTACAGGTTTCTGGGTAGGTTTTTTGATGTGACTGTCCTTTTGCCCCATACAAGCCAGTTTGGAGCATGCTGTTAAATTCTGGTTTTATAAGTAATAGAATTGAGCCTGGGAACTTTGAGGAGCAAGACAACAAGAATTTTTGTGACCCTGAGCTTTTGAAGGCAACACTGAGGTATTTTCTTTTGCTATAGAGTCCCCCTACAGCTCGAGCACACAACTGTATCCTAGAAAAGCTGTGGCTTGGCGATCTCTGCAGGGAACGGGCAGTGCATGTTTTGAGAATGCAGTTGTTAAAAACCCAAGGCAGATGTGGCTGGGATCACTGAAACAAGGTATTAGTATGGAAATGTTGTTTGCATTTATGGGTAAAATTCATTGTTGTGGACAGCTTAACATACAAACTATTAAAAAGTAGATTTGTATTTGATTCAAGGTTACATAGAAATTAATTTCACTGTTATTTATTTGGGTGGTTGGAATTATCTGATCTTGAGCATTGGAATTTATAGAGGGAATAATTAACAGCATCTGGAGCTTTCCATGTAGCATTTGCTCAGAATAACTCCACAAATTGGATTCACAATTATCCCTGATTTTCGCATTTTTGTTCCATTTTTGTTGGCAGGAATGAGCCATGCTCTGAAATCAGATGTTGACATGGGGCACATGCGAGCTAACATTTCCAGTAGCATTCCAGAGTATTTGAAGGAAGCTCTAGGAATGAAAAAGCCAAAACATTCTCGTTCTTCCAGTAATGGTAAGCTCTGTAATGCCATGGTAGATAAAAGTGAATGATCTTTTTTTCCCCTCTAAAAGCACATGTTGCTTAATATCTTAGCTTCAATAAAGCAAGAGTCATTTTAGTTTAAAAACAATATATGTGTCAAAATACGATCCATGTGATACTTTTTGAGATTTCTAAATATGTTAAGGCAGGGATTTCCAATTTTTTTGAGCAATGAATCTCTATTAGCTTTCAGAACTTTTGCAAATTGCCATGCATTTGCAGCTGAAACCATTGCAAATATAATATGGTTCAATGGGACAGCTGTAGACAATTTATTGTGACTTCAAAACATAGTTTAGGAACCATTGATAGAAACCATCTGCTTGCCTGAAATTCTATGTAATTGACTCCTTTTACTTCTTCTCTATAAAGTGTTTTATCATGTGGTTGTGACATTAAAATCAAATGAGCTTTATGAGAAGAGCAAACTTTAAAAGTTTTACTCTGTTTTTCTTAAAGGAGAACTGTAAGCTTTAAAATTCCACTTCCATTTAAAATGACACCTATACTTTTACTGATAATACACAGTTTCTGGCAACTTTACAAGATGATACATTGGTACATGTTAAGCATAAACAGAGAAATGCATTCTGGACATCTTTGAGAAAGCTTTTGTAAATAATGGATTTTTGGGATGAGAAGACTGCACTCTCCTGTGAAGTTTGTATCTTTCTTGAGATGGATATTTTAATATAGCACCAGAGAGAAGAAAAGTAATTAGGAGAAATTGGCTGCAAAATCTGGCAGAAGTTTCATACAGTAACACTTCCATTTCGCCTGCATTTCTAAAATTAATATCCTTGCTGATTTTTCTTCTTCAAGGAAAGTATAAAAGCCTAGTTTCCAGTTTGGTGCTGTTCTAGATATTTCTCTTTAACTGTAAGGTTTCTGGTTGGTTAAAAATACCTCTTTTGGATCTACTTATTTTACATACCCCTTTCTGTAGGCTACATTCCTGGAACTCCTGACTACAAAGAAAAAGAAGATATGTATGATGAAATTATAGAACTGAAAAAGGTACAGTTTCTCTGATACTTACAGAAAAAGTCATGGCATTGCTCCATTCACGTGTATATGTCCAGGCCTTAATGATCCAGAATACCTTGGTTTCTACTACTGGGACATCCACCACATTTTTTGCATTTGTAATGTAAAGCTGAACTAAAACTTGTGTCTGTCTGAGACAATTTCACTGTTCTCCTGGTGTGATTTGGTTAGAGCAGGTTTTCTGTTGATGTTAGTGTGGTGTAGGAAGGATTAGGGCTGGGCTTGTTGAGCACTGGGGTTACCTATGAACAAATACCTTGGCTGTGGTTGATCATTTGTGTAAGGCTGCCTTTCCATTAGACCTTTTCCTTTTATCTTTCCTCTGCCTCCTCCCTCAGCTGTCCTGTCCTGGTGGCTGTCCAGGTCCACTGTGATGGTTTTGTGCTTTGGGGTTTTTCCCTCTGTTTTTCCTCTTTCACTTCATGTTTGCCATTGTAACTGGATTGGTTTTGACATCCAAATGTGTTTCCATGTGAAAACTTTGTGTCTTCCTATTTCTGAAATGTGCTTAAGATTCTTCTCCCCTCTTTTAGACAATACAAGCTCAGAAGAATGAGGGAGATCGAATGAAAACGAAGCTCCGTCGACTGGAAGAGGAGAACAATAGAAAGGATAAACAGATTGAACAACTGCTGGATCCTTTCAGGGTGCATATTTCTTGCAGGGATGGATAAAAGTGGGGCAAAAGAGTAGGAGTTTATAGGGTGCTGACTCCTAGGAGTGATGAGCTTGAATATGAGAGGTGGTGTGAAGGGGTTTCTGGTTTGTGTATCTCAGATCTGCAGGTCAGCTCAGTTCAAAGGAAGATGATGCCATGTAGTGCAGAGAAGTTCATTTAGCACAGATATTTTTAATTTCTGAATGTAAAATGAAAATGCTGTCTCTTTAGGGGCCCGCTTTCTGAATATTTTGCCTAAGAGTAGAAGGGAGTTAACCTCTTGCAGGGTGATGGTTCATGCAGTCGTGAGACCTGACCAGGAGGCAGAAGAGCAGCCCTGTCAGTCCTTGACAAGAAGCATTTGTGGTTATAGGCTGGAATCTTACTGAATTTCTTGTGGCTGTCAATTACTATGTGCAAACTGACATCTTGGGAGAAATGTGCTAATAGAAAGCTATGAGGATAGGGAGTTCAGAATTTCAGCTCTTGGACTGTGAAGTGACTCTGGAGTTGAGTAGGTTGAAAAATTCTATGAAAGAGCCAGCAGTAGAATAAAGTAGCAGAGTTGGTCACTTGCTTTTTCTGTCTTACATTGCAGGGCTCTGAGCTGGCACGAGCTTTATCAGAAAAGAAAACTGATAATGGATGGGTAAGAGTGTTTTCATTACTTTCTGCTTTCATTTGTCCTTTTTCCTCTTGCTAAGGTGAAACACTACTAAAAAATTAAATTAGGTCAGAAGGAATAATCACTAAGGGAATCATGTAACCTTTAGCTCTGTAGTCAGGTAAGAAGTCAGTAACAAAGATCTAGAATTAACATTATTTTAGGGAGCTTTCTTTGTCATTGTGTGGAGTCTGTTTAGGGAGTATTCTCCCTATTGCTTGCTGCTTTGAAGTTGGCAAGGTAACGGGCAATGTTGGTTTTATTTTATGGTTGTGTATACATATTCCTAAACTGTTTATGTTACCACAGATATAAATCAGGCATCTGATTTCATCAGTGTTCTCTTTTTCACAGGGTAGCAGATGTATATGACTTATTAAGTACTGAAATATGTAGAAATACGTGTCTTTGATTAGGTACAATTTATAAAGACAGGGCAGACAGGAATAGACCTTCTGTGAAGAGACAGATTATTCAAGGACTCATGAGCTCTTTATTCTTTCTGTAGGTGGTTACTGGATTAAAGCAGAAGATTGTCAAGCTCGAAGAGCAGTGCAAGGAGAAAGACAACACTATTAAGTATGACTTTGAGGGGGCAGAGAGGTAGAGGCTTGTATTGGGTGAGCTAATAAAGAGAATTGGAAATCCATGTTATTTTTCATTTGTGTTCTTCTAGTCCTTAAGACATTTTAATAAACTCCGAGAATAGGTCAGCAATTATAAACCCAAAAATTAGGAGCCACCAGGTCTTGCAGTGTCTTTGCTGATCTGACTGGATTATTTTTTTGTATTATTCTATTTTCAGCGAGTTCCAGGCAGACATGAAGACAAGTAATTTGGAAGAAGTGAGGTTAGCCATGGAAACCTACTATGAAGAGGTGCGTCTGACAGGTCCTTCAGTGTGCATGAAGCTGTACAGTTGTTGAGTCTAAATGTAAATGGAATGTTTAAGATAGATCTCCTATACCTTAGCAGCACCTCTGTTGTTGGAAGCAGATTTTCATAGGTAGTCTCATAGCTCCATCTGTATGTACTGATAAAATGTATTTCTTCAATAAGCTGAGTGTGTTAATGAAAAAGGGCAAATAAAGAATCTGCTGTGCATCCATAAGTGTAATGTTGAGATGGAAGCAAATGTAAGAGTAGCCTGATTTTTAGTAATGGCATCATTAGCTCTGCTACCACTCAAAGAGTCTTGTTCTGATTTTCATCTAATGAACAAATGTGTTGCTGTGGAAGTTGACATTGCTAATGCTCCGTCATGGAATGTGTGTTTCACAGGTTCATCGCCTCCAACTCCTCCTGGCCAAGTCGGAGACTATGAGGAAAAAGTATGTTTAATTCTTCTGAGGCAAATATTTGCATTCATGTGTTTGATAGATCACTTGTGTCCTGCTTTAACGGATGGAAAACTACTACATGGGAACACTTTTTGTCATTTAGATTGCTGGATTTGCATTTTGGTACTGGTTTGGTTGGCTTCACAGCCTTGAAATATGTCTTAGTCACATTTTTTTCCTTGTAGATAGGTTGGTGGTGAGGGTGGGCAGTCTGTAGAGGCAATAAAAGTCAAAGTACAAAGGCAGAAGACAAAGCTCCACTAAGAGAACAAATTAAAAGCGTCATGCAAGTGAGTGTTATTTGGGCCGAGAAGAGGGTAAGAGTGTCTGGTAGGATAGTAAAATTTCTTACCACACCACTTCAAAATATACTTGACCTCCTGGTGTTAAGTACAGACAACTGTCTTAACATTGGGTGTAATTATTTAGATTGATAGAAACATGTGAGAACTCTTTAGGGTCATTATTTATACTGCTTGTGTTCCCTAATTCATGTTGCTTGTGGATTGAAAACTACAATTTGTTTTGTCACTATTTAAAAAAAAATAAGTCTTTCTTTTGGCTCAGGCATGCAGTGACCAGCCTCTTGAGGCCCTAAGCCATCACACCTAATTTATTTACAGGTGAAAATGAGTCATCAGGTCTCTTCCTTGTCCTCATTTATTCATAGCTTCAAAAAGCGGTGGTCAGGGCAGTCTCTCTCCATTACGTGACTGTCAGTCTCTGCATGAGAGGCTGAGCACTGAAATAATAAATCATGTTGAAGGTCAGGACTCAGGCACATAGAATGAGTTGTTTGAGAGTATTTCTTTCATGATGCTTGTCTCCATTAGTTCTGGCTGAAGTGAATGGCATTTGGCTCCTCTTTTTCAGTGTTAATGCTGAAGTATGGTTATTTTTATGTGAAGCTGTAGTATCTAGTTCTAGCTAGAAACTAACTTTTCAAGCCCTCAAAAGGGACTGAAGTAAAATTTTTTATTTAGGTTTTGATGAGCCTAAAATAATGTCACTGAGTGGTATGGTTTTGTTTTCTGTAATTTCTGTCACTACCCTGTTTTTGTGGTGTGTTGTGTTTTGATTTTTACTCTTTTTTGTTTTCCCTCCTGCCTGGGACAGCTGTGTGAATAGTTACCCATGGCATCTGGACAGCCTTATTTGTTTGAGAGTTATTCCATCTCTGTCTAGCCCTCTCTCTCTGTCCCCCAATCTCAGTGTTTGTTAGTGAACAAAAGCAATTCAGAGCCTGCAGGTTGGCTCTCCGTGCAGGACAGTTTTTTGGAGGAGTCTCACAGTCGGCTGAAGTATTTTTTAAATCAGAGGTTCAAGAGTGCTGGTAAAGCATTATAAGGCTGGCAAACAAAACAAACAGAAAACAGAATAACACTCATACAAGCACCCTTGTTTATGCGTAAATGAAATAGAGTGGGTGAGGAAGTAAAAGTAATAAATGAATTTTCAATGTTTCAAAGTATCTTTTTTCTTTGATGGAAAACAAAACGATGAAAGTGTCGAGCAAGATAATCTTTGCATGCTTTTTCAGAAAAGAATATGTAACTCCCCAAGTAAAAAATGTTGAGAAATGCTGTTGTGGGGGAACTGGGACAGTTAACTTAGCTAGCTGACTGGAATAGTGAAACTGCTCCACTCTTTTTAATGCTGCTTCTTTGTCTCTGCTTTTAAGTTAACATTCTGGTTTTGACCCCTTTTCCAAGTACAGAGGGCAGAGACACCCAAAAACGACTAAAGGCACTGAATGCTGCTGTGCTGAGATTGTCCAGGAACATCAAAGAATTGCAGGCTGAGAATGGGAGGCTGAAGGAAGATCTGGATCACGTGCTGAGCAGTTCCCCTCCTCCCAGTAAAACAAAAAGTATGTGCTGAAAAATGGGTGAATGTGGGGCAAGGGATTTGGGTACATCTGAAAGATATTGACAGCAGGACCCTACAAAGGTAGAAATAAGGGAATTATTACAAAGATAAAGATTCAGGAGTGGCCAAGTTGGAATGAGAACTTTCTCTCAGGAGTCTTTCTCCGATTTCTCCAGTCAGACCTGTGTTTCCTCTGTTATTGTCCCTGAGAATTCCAGACTGGAATTGATAGAGGATTTAACATTTCACTTAGAAAACTGCTTCTCAGTGGTTGAAAACTGGTGAATATGAATGGCTTATATAGATTTCTGAGCTAATTGGATAGAATCAGATATTTTAAGCCTGTTCTCATTTTTTTGTTGGTAGATGTTTAAGGCTGGCATTCAGAGTTCTTTGAATGGTCTTTCTACATGGACAGAAGTTTCAAAAAGCAAGAATAATGTTGTCCCATTGATGTAATTACATGTTTAAAGCTTTGTTACTATATTTAGATTATAGTGAGTGGAGCAGACAGAGGCTGGTGAGGAGGATTTCGGATCTAGAAAAAGTAAGTGGTCATAGTTAAGTGGTTTTCTTACCTGTCTTGGAGCAGAAAATGCAGAACCACCGCCTTGTGCTCTTGGCTTGTTGTCCTTCAATGTCTCAGCCTTACGCATTCTGCCTCATACACATAAACTGATGCCTGTAGCATGAGCCCTTCCTCCCTGTTTGCTTTTATCAAACTTGTTTTATATAGATGCACATTTTAGAATTCACTTCCATTTGATCTTTTGTCGTGGCTAATTAAAGTCATTCCTTGCTAAATTTGGTTTTCCTTTTCTTTTGTGTTTTCCATATAAATTACCCTGCTTAGAAAGTATGTGCCATGGAGAGCACCAGGGTGTCATCAGCTGATAGTGAGGCATCACAAGTGCTTGCTGTGTCATCTTCACCTTCTGTAGACCTGGATCATCCAGCATCCCAGCATTTAGACCATGTCGAGGAATGTTGTCGCCTCCAAAGGCTGGTGAAGAAACTGAAGAGTGATAGGAAAGCACTTCAGAACCTCCTACTCAGTAAAGAGTAAGTATGACTCTTGTCTGGGATGTTCTTCTGTAGGTGTGAATTATGTCCTTATTTCTGATCATGTTATAAAATGATGTAATAACTGCTTCACATTTTCTGCGAGAAAATTAATTTTGAAGGTCCCTTCAATTTTGATTTCAAAAGCTTCTTTATAATCTTACTCATTTTGTAAAATTACACCGCAAAAAAATAAGCCGGAGGATGGAAAATGAGAATTTCTGCTTGTTTCTAGCACATTTTTCAAGGCTTATTTTTCTGTCGTCCACACTGGAAACCCTTCAAGAGTTATATGTTTATGCAGCACTTCTTGCTCATATTGTGCTGTAAAAATTTGTGGGTTTTTTTTTTTCCCCAACATGTTTTGTCCTGATCTCTCACTTTCTCCATTCAAACCTGCCTTCTGCCCTAAGATGTGCTATGGCTTCTGTTCTCCCCATGAGGCATTGATTTGCTGTTTGTATTGCTTGGGCTGGTTCGGTGTGTCAGGGCCCTGAGGCAGGTTAACCTGTGAGCAAGGACACGCACACAGGGCGATGTGTTGGTGTCACTGCCTCCCGTGTCACTTCTGAACAGAAACGCACAGTGAGAGCACGTGAGGAGGCCTTTTGCTTCTCAGCAATGTGTGCTTGCATTTTGTTTCGTTTAAAAGGAAAAATTAAACATTTAGTTACTTTAAGAATTTGAGAAAACCCAATTTATTTAGAAGTTTAAACGAAAAACAGCTCCTTTGTGAAAGTGTGTGTGTCTTAAGTATCACTTAGATTTCCTTTATATCTTTGTAGATTAGATATCAAGCAGTTACTGCAGGCTAAAGCTGAAATGGAGCTGGAGCTGCAGAAGTGGCAGAAAAAGATGGAAGAAAAGAGTACAGAAAAGCAGGCTTTAAGGTAAAACATTTTACATTAATAGATCTTTTCAGAACAAAAACCAAGTCTCTTAAAATACAATTCTCTTTTGAAGTGGTTCAAAATCTATAGGAGTTCATCTGAACTGCAAGAAGCTGGGAATTCTTTAAAGCAGAACTGTTTTGGAGGGATGGAGTAAGTTACTAGGGGAAGAATTCTGTAAAGTGCTTTTAAAGGAAGCAGAAGACTACGTAGTATAGTAAAAATAAGATGTAAATTATAATAAAAATTCATAAGATAAATGGAAAAAGCTTCTGTGTTGGGCTCAGACATTTTTTCCCTAGGAAAAAATTGTATTCTCTTTACCTTAGCCTGTGTTTCTAGACCATTGTCTCTGTGTCATTCCAGTTACTCCATGTATTCTGTACAACTGTGAGTAATAATCCTGTGCAAGGGAGGCAAAAAAAAAGTGATTTCAATATTATTTTGTGAGAAAGGACTTTCACTGACAAATATGAAACTGTAGCAGATCTAGATACCTTATTAATAGCATCAAGGCTACCACAGTAACCTTGAGACTTCTTCATTTTAACATAAGGCTGTGCTATCACAGATTGGGAATTGATGTTACGTGTCCTGTTACTGTGAGGACAGGTATCATCCTGAACAGTTTCCTACTTTGGCCTTAAAACATAAACCCAAAGCAACCACGTCTTATGAAATAGGTTCAATATTTTCAAAGCAGGGACAACAGAAAATTTCTGTAATCTATAAATATCTTTGCTTTTCCAACCACAGCGAGGAAATCCAGAACCTGACACAGAAAGTAGGGAAACTGGAGTTAAAATTGGAGGAAGAGAAAAGACAAATGGCAGAAGATACTGTGGGAAAGCTTAATAAGGTACAGACACATTTTTGTTTGTGTTTTTCTTTTTCCCTTGTGCCTGATATAGATTTCAAATTGAGCTGGTAGTGTAAATGGCTGCTGGTTGTGTCTTTTCAGAGAGGCATTAAGTCTTGTCGTAGAGATAATGATGGCTAACTCCCAATATTTCTTGGAAATAAGTTTTTTCAATAATTACCACTGCAACTTGGGGAGTTTTTTGAAGCTGTTCTCTTAGTGATTCTGTGCCTTGCCGTTGCTTTTTTTTCTTGTTCAGTGTAATCTTGCAAAAGACTTAAGCTTTTAAGTGTTTGGGGCTTTTCTAAGACTTAAAAACAATTAAAAATGTGTGGTTGCTTTTATCTTCTTATAGCATCTGAGGCCATTGCCTACTTTCAATGCAATTTTGTAGAGGGAGGGAGGTCTTGTAGGAGTTGACAGATAAAGGATGGAGACACAGGTAAATATGCTCACTGGCAGACTGGCAAAAGATAAAAATCTCTTTTCAGTGTTTTTTTTCTGCTGGCAAGATGGTCATTTAGGGCACAAATGCTGTCCAGTCAGAAAATACTCATTTGCTTTTCTGTTAGAAGGGAAGTGAGGTGCTTTTTTCATGGGAACATTTAAAGAATGTAGAACACTAATCATCCTGAAAAATGAGGGTGTTTTAATTCTGCTGCAGATAGAACATAATATTGAGTCAAGAGTTAAGGAAGATGCCAATACAGTGAAATAAAGCCTTATCCCCTTTCAAGTGAAATTTTCCTAGAGCTGAGGTATCCATAGCTTCTTCTTTCAGGTTCTTCTGATACCTAATAAATATATTTGTGCATCTGTTAATCCTGGGCAGCCTTAAATGTGGCTCTGTAATCAGTTGGGGATTTTGCGAAATATGCCTGAACTTGATATCTTTGCAATTTTCTGTCCCTCTTCCAAGAGTGGTAATTGGCCAGCAGAGATGGATGGGCACTGACAGAGCTGCTTTCAGAGGCACTGTGGCCATGTTAATCTCATTTCACTAAATACTACTTGGAAATTATTACTGGGGATTTTGATTTGCACTTAAAAATAAATAGACCCTGAAATACACGTAGTAAAAAATGCTAATAAAAATGTCTAGTGGCTTAAGAGGGTTCTGGTTTCTGATTAATGCGCAATTCTGTAGATTCTTTTCTGTGTGTTATGGGCTCATGGATGCTAGAGGATGTTTTGAATACCAAATAACTGGAGTCTTTAAAAACAGCCAACAAACAGCTCCTTTTTTCCTCTGCAGACTATATATATTCTTGGCCAGTAACCATCCATTTATTGAAATGTTCCCATTATTTGTAATTATCACTAAGTTCCTACCAATTTTTCATTTTAATAGTAGGTTGTCATTTTTAATATGACATGATCCATTTGCTAAACTTAAGCCTGTAGCTCGGCGGTTTTAGGTTATAAATAAATCCTTTTCACAGAATCAAGAGGTTTTTTCAAAGTCTATAACATCTCTTGTTCCTCTAGTTAAAATTTTACACCAACAAATTAAATTAGTCTTTTAAACTTGCAGTTAACTTTTGTTTGGCAAGTGAGGTATGGCAATTAGAGTGGAATAATTAGGGATCAAAAGCATCATATGGTGAGAGGTGGAATATGCAACCACACCTCGGGAGAAATAACTGGAACAAAATCTTGTTTTGTTCTTGGTTTCTTTCATTTTCCTCTAATTAATTTCATCAAAATAGAAGAGTAGATTTATGCCAGCTTACACAAGCTTGGTGTCATACAATAGCCAGCTCTCAGTAAGCTTCAAGAGATGATTGTGGGGCCACAGTTGCCAGGATGAGACATTAGAGACCTCCCTGGTTCATTGATACTTGTCTTTCCTGGAGAAGAGCTGCAAAATCAGGTAACCTGCTGTTTGTTCTCAGTCTGTTGATGACATACATGTAATTTCTGACCCAAAAAGCAGTGGGTTGGCAGTGCCTTAGCAATGCATGGAAAAATAGGAGCATGTGCAAATGGAAACTTTTCCAATCCCATGCCCTGCTAAGGGCTGAAAGTGGGGCAGGGATGGGTTTCACTTTAAGTGATCTCCGTGATGAGTTTGAACACGAGCAGGGTTCAGAACCAAGAGTTTCCTCATTAACTTCCTTCTGCCCGACAGGCAGGATGAGCTCTGGTGCTGATTTTCCTGAGTCATTTGTGACCCATTTCCCTCCCAGCTTTGTGTCTTTACTGTACTAACTTAGAGATTCTCCTTTGCAGGCTCCACCAGTCTGCACACTTACAGGCACAGAAAATCACAGGAAACAACTAGCAGCCAAAATCATCCAGAGATGCTGGAAGATGTACAAAACCAAGGTGCGATTATGCAATCAGGGAACAACAAGGACATCCCCCTCTGAATCTTATTCTTGTTTTAGCATCTATCCAGACATCTTAAAAGAGTAAAAGATTTTATTTCCTTAAGTTTGCTTTTTGAGTTTGGCAGGGGTTAGGACGGGTATTTTCTGTGTCTTCTAATTAATGGGGAAAATTTGGAAAATCTTTATTAGCTAAAACTTGGATATATATATGTGGCATTAAAGTTGGCATTTTTCATTTCAGAAAGAAGAAATTGCTCTGGATGAGGTGAGTGTGTTTATGACACCCAACAAAACAGTACAACAGATTTAATTTGTATCAAAGGGCAAGCAACCAATTTGTTCTTTAGGCTGGCTGCAATCTTCCTTCTGATATCCAGATTTTGTTTCATATATTTTGTCCGTGTTTCCCTTTTGGTATCAAATTTTCCATAGTTGGTATCTTCTGCAAGATGAAAACTTCTGAAAATTCTGAACAAAACCTGATAGCAAGAGACAGGAAAGTTCTTCTGAGTGAGATAACTCTAATCATGATTTCATTTTCATTATGATGAATCTTCAGAAAGATTTGAAGTAGAATTTGAAGCTTTTACTAAGGAGAAATGTCTGTGAGAGTTATGAAGACATTGACTTTGTCAAATGAAGTCACTTTTTGACAAACCTTTTGCAGAAAGGTTTTGATTAAACTGTTTTTTTTCAAATAGCACAATGTAGCATCTTACCTTTGTTTCTTCCAGAAGATTAAAAATCTGACTTTCAGAAATTGGAACCAATTCCAACCATGTGACTCAAGCATGCTGATTTGCATCTAAACACTTTTTGTTGTTTACAACCCAGTATAATCTCTGAGGGGAGCGGAAGGCCTTACATTGAGTGTAATCACCACAAGGTCTGCCAGGCTTGGCTTGATTTCTGATTTTGACAGAGCATCCCAGAACCCTCTGGGTAGCCAGAATCTAATGTGGAAATGGGAGCATGGTGCTGTGTTGGTGTAATAAAGGCTGGTGTTGGCAGCTAGAACTTCATTGCATTTGATAGGATCAGTCCTGAACACCTCCCAGATGGAGTTTAAACCCCAGAGGTGACCCTGGAGGTGTAATGTCGTTGGGTTACCTTTCAGAGGAGCTAATGGCTGCTTCTCTCCATGGCAGGCAGTTGTTCTGCTCCAGGCAGCCTTCAGAGGACATTTGGCTCGACAGAAAGTGCTGCTGAGTAATGGGGTGCGTGGTGCAAAGTCTCACACCAAGGTAATTGTGGGGGCAGATGGGTATCCCAGCATCTCTCTGTGTTTATCTTGCAGTGTAAAGGACTTTACTTCCAGGCTTAATTCGTTGAATCACCTGGTGATTGTTTTAATGTGCTGGTTGGCAACACCACTGTAATTCTAGAAATAACTGAGCTTATTCCCTGGCTTTCCTTCTTTTTGTAGTTCACACTTTTTCTTAGAAGTAAAGCTGTAACTTTTCAGCCTTGTGGCCTGTAAGACTGTAACTAGGTCTTTTTTTCCTGGTTCTCTCATCAGATAACACATCCTTTAACTCTTTAATTTGGAGTGCTTTTGAAAACTGTACCTGCTCTCAAGTGTTCACTACTGAAACACTGGAGTAACATATAAACTTTTTTCCCTGAACTTCAGAAATAAGAATCTGCAAAACATCTTTTATTGGATTGAAAAGTAAAAAGACTCTTGGTGTGGCATGCACAACCAAAGACTTGGTGTCCCCTATCATGTCCAGTTTGCTCAAGATTATTTATTTCTGAATATGAAAAAATTCCTTACCAATTCAACATTCAGTTTCTGTAAATCATTTGCCAGGATGTACAAACATCCTTTGGACCTTTAGCAGCTAAAGTTAATTTGTAATTCTCCATCCAGGTTGTCCATCAGATTGCACTTTACATGCTCTTTGATTGTGGTAAACTGGCCCCAATATAGGACTGAATACTTGGCTTGATGCAAGCAGAAGATAAATCCAATATGAAGGTTGTCTTACCTCCTTCATCTTCAAAAGGTTTCCTTCCTGGAAAATAAATGAACTTCCTTGCAGGTGTCTGCTCTTTCATTAATTGAATGCTGATGCTTCAAAGCTTAAATGATGATCACATTTGCATTTCCTGCTGATTTAGTCTTACAGAACTTTAAAAACTGCAGACCAAAAGATGGGGATATTTGTTCTACTGCCAGTTTCACAAACAAGAGTGAGATTGTGGAAGGTTCTGTCGAGCTTCTGTGCAATCTGTAAAAGGTCAGTTTTCTTTAATCTGATTGCTTTGCAGAACTCCAGCATGTCTTCCATGTCAGATTCCTTGAGCTTTTCCTCTGATTGCAAGGAGAGGGATGAGGTTGTGACATTCATCCAGTCCATTTTCAGAGCTCACTTAGCATGTAAAGGACTGCTTCAGGAGAGGTAAGTAGCAAAATTGGGTTTTTTACAGAAGAGTGTTTTTTACAGAAGAGTATTTTTTAATAGAATTTTAGCGTCAGTTCCTTGGCAGAGGAGGAGAACAAGCCCATTGTTACAAAAAAGACAAGGGAGAGCTTGTTCCTGAGAAGATTCAAAAGATAAGGAGCTTTGTGGCAGCAGGAGTCTTCCCCTATCCTGCTGCAGGTTCTCTTCCATAGCAGTGAGTAAAAGTAAAATAATTACTCTTTGGAAAAGAAAGGTTGCTATTGCTACTACACCGGTTGCTAATACATTTGCTTAATGTGAGAATCTGAAGCCCTGACATGAGCAGGTTAAGGGTTATGTGGGGGAAGAAAAGGAAAAAGCTAGAATGCCATCAAGTAACTTAGCTCAGGCACAGTGCAGTGATTTGATTACTGCTTAGGTTTATGGTGATTCTGTCTTGAAAAATACTTCCTTGCTCTCCAGGGTTTACTGCTCTGAAAGTTTTTAATGTTGGCTGCCATGGTTACAAGGAGAGTTACATGGCTGTCACCTCACTTTAGTGTCTGGGTTCACTTCTGCAGGTGATAAGGCGGCAACACAAGAAACTTTTCAGCCTCTGAAGGGAGACTGCAAACGCTGCTCTGTGCTTCATGCTCTGAGTGTGTCTCTTTGCAGGCCCTCTGTACCCAGTGCACCCAGTGGGAAAGCAGATCCTGCACTTTACATCACAGAGAAGAAACCAGTCTCAGCAGCACTCCAGAGACCTCCTCCAGTCCTCACATCATCTCTTCCTGGTAATCTCCCTCCCCTGTGTTCCAAAGTCTGTGTGTTTTGAGTGAGTGTATGCACAGTTTTATGGAGAACATCTGCACGTGCACACACATGTGCGAGTGCATCCTTGTACTCCATGTGTGTGGTTTTATTTAGTGATGTGTTGCTTCTACTGGCACGTGCAGTTCCCTACACAAGAAATAAAAGCTCTGACAGTCTCAGCACCAGCTCCTTCTCAGTGCTTTGTCTGTGTTTGTCTCAACTGTGGTTTGGAAGGTCTGTCTGGTGTAAGTGGTGATTATTGAGGGAACGTGGTGTTCCTGTGTATTGCCTCTCTACTTCCTTTTCAGCCCTGTAGCTGGGGTATGGTACTTTCCATCACATTTTGGGCCCTTAGCCGTAGACAAGCTGAGAGCATTTCCACCACCCTGACTTAGTTTCTGCAGAAGACAGACAGACATCGGCTAAAAAGAGCCATCCTAGGCAGCCATGTGCATTTAGTCATATTTTTTTCAGCAGTCTTCAGTTGCTGCAGCAAGGGGGAAAGTGAAGTCCTGGATAACCTTGCCAACAAGTACTACTGTAATACAAACTGAGAAAATCTGTCTCTTTTATGGCTCTTGTGCCATTTGGTTTTCTTCTTGAATTCTTTATTGCTGTTTGTGAGAAGATGGAGTAAAAGCCAAAGAGGCTTTTAGGAGGATGTTAGAAGTACTGAGTGGGAAAGGCAAAACAATGCTGCAGATAAGACAGCCTTAGACATAAAGCTTCAAAGGAGGGAAATTGAAGAGGGCTGGTTCTGTCCAGAGTACGATATTTTAAGCTTTTATGGACCAGTTGGGGATAAAAGGGAGCAACTTTGAGTGTGACCTGAGAAACGTTGACTTGGTTTTTCTTTGTCAATGAAAAGCTGCCAGTCCCTGCAGACTTGCTCAGAGACAGAGAATGCTGTAAGCAGGGAGGCTGTTTCTCTAAGATAGGAGGTGGGGAATAAGCCAGATTTGCAGGGTTGTGAAAACAGAGGTAACACTTCAGTGGAAGAAAATGTGTTTAAGAAACTTCACTGTGTTCCATATTTGGAGGCATGTTCTACTTTGTGAAGGAGTAGGTAGTACTTGCTTCTGAAGATGTTTGAGTTTTGAGTGACTTTAATTATGTCTGGTGATAGTATCCAGGGAGAAAAAATGTGCTGCAGCACCCTGTTTTGCCTGAGCTCTACTGCAGTAGTCATTATTGGCATGCTCACTCTAAACCTAGAGTAAATCAGTTGTGAAATTCTACTCAAAGAGAAAGAATCCCTTAAATATGCTTGGTCCTTCTGAGACCCAAAGAAGAGTGTAAGATGAAGCAAGTTCAGTACAGTCATATGAATACCAGCAGAGTCTTTGTCTAGCTATGAAGTCTCCAAAGCTACATTTTATTGCAGATTGTGATGACAAGTTGATGAGTGAAGAAGTTCTGGAATAGTTTATACTGGAAGAGAGAGAGGGGAAACCATGCTTTCAAACTTTCTTCCTTGCAGGCCTTTCCTTGTGAATATCAAAAAGGAGTAATTGGGAGCAGAGCAGGTTTTGTTTGCTGCTGATTTTATGAATGTGGGGGAGACATTATCATCTCAGGGATGTGGATAGAATATATCCAGGTGGTTTGGGGAGAGGCACACTGGGGATGTGCTTCTGTAACTGCACAACTGCCCAAGAGACTGTCTGGCACTCCATGAAGAATTAGGTGCTGGTGCACTGGAGCGTTTAGCCAAACTCTCACAAAAGATGTATGGGAAGAACCTCTTAAAGGGAGTATTCTGGTGTAAATGCAACTCCTCAGTGATCTGTTTGGTTGTTTGCCATGTGGATTTATGTAGTTTAAACTAAAGTTAAAGTTAACTAAAAGTCCACCCTGCCATTCTGAGCTGATAAGTGATATAAAAATCCATGGGCAAAACTGGGGTTTGATGGTAAATTGGGATTTCAGTGGTCATCCTGCACCTTGGAAAGGACAGGAGACAAAGAGCTTGTTGAGCAGCTGAGTGATTTAAAAGCAATCAAATTCTTTTAGCTTTAAATCATGCAGCTGTTGAACAAGTTCTTTCTTCATTTGTCCCAAGTCCAAACTTGCATTTCATGACCTCCAGGTCTTAAAATGATCTTAAGCTTTCAGTCAATGTCTGTATTGCAATAACTCATTTCAATTCACTACCCTTTTGGCATTATTTTAAGAACAGTGGGGAAGATTGTGTTTTAAATGTGTTTTAAAAAACCTTATACATTTGCTAGAATGAATGTATGTAATCCTGGTCTATCATTGCAGACTTATAGTTCGTTGTTACATCAGGTTAAGTGTCTCTGTATTTTCTAGAAAAAGAAAAAAATTAATTTAAAAAATCAGTGTATTATTCAGTGCTGCTTTGCTTGTCTTCAGAACCTGGGGATTTTATAAAGCCGTTTCTGCTGTTTCCCATGAAATGGAACAGAAATTAACGATTCAGCCTGTGAAACTTGGTGTTTTGTTTTGTTCTGTCAGGGGAGTGACAAGAAGGAAGAATATGTTCTGTACATGCACAGCAATGTTGATTAAGGGCAGTGTTTCTCTTTGCATATTACTGACCACTCTGGCTGCAACTGTTAACTTCATTTCAGGCTTTTTTGGAATCATAATGAATTTACATATAACCCTTAACTCTTATCAGTGCTTACCCTTCACAAGCACAAAGATAAAGCTGATATCAAACTGAAGATGAGGACAAGAAAATCTCATACGTCAAGAGCAGGATAGAATCAAAAGTCATTTGGATAATATTAAACTATTTCGTGTATAATATATTTATTGTTGGAGTTGCTTCTTCTGGTTATCATGCCTGGTTTTGGCAGTTCCCTTTGCTCTTCTGTATCACCAGTACTACTGTCTCATAAATCTCCCTGAAAAACTCTGACATTGTTTTTTGACTGGTGCAGAGAAGAATTTCACTTAACTAGAAAATCATGTGTCTCCTTGCTTCTGTGGGCTGAGGTCAATGTAATGGCCTCCCTGCATTCCCCCTTGCCATTCATAGGCTCTGTCTGTCATTCTTTTCCTATTCCTGGGCCAGCTAGGGTCCCTTTTCTTTATTCCACATTCCGGTTTCTGTGTATGCCTGCTCTTCCATACCAGGAGATTTTTTTTCCTGTGTCAGGAATCTCTTATTTCACTACAAGAGCCATGGCAGGTCTGTTCTTCCCAGATAATATTCGCTGTGTGCCCTCCAATTCAGGTCAAAACCTCAGACTATGGCTTCTTGCCTGTTTCCTCTTTCTACCATGAGTTCTCTTGATTTGTTTTCTTCTCTAGGAGAATATTTTCACTCAGAGAGAATTTATGTTTGAAACTGAACAATAAGTGGATCTGAGGGAAGAATAGTATGCTAGACGGTATTAATAGCTGAGGGGAGGATATTGTGCTAGAAGGTATTAATAGCAGTCATCATTTAGTTCCTACATCTCTTGCACAGGGGTTATAAGCTGCTGGTTCTGTTCTTCGTGTGTCAGGGACTCTGTACATATTCATTTTATCCCTCTGATTCTTTGGTGTTTACTAGAATCATCAGGAATATCTATTCACATCCTGAACACTTCTTCAAATGTTGGAATGGATGAGATGCATAGAAACACATCCAGGAAAATAACAAGAAGCAAAATAAAAAGTAAAGGAAAAACCCCAATGGTGTGGTCACCATTTTTATTGTCATTATGGTAGCACAGCATGTGAATAATATTTTGGGTATTTTACATGTATTGGGGTTAAAGAATGGCTGAGAGCTTCTTTTTTTTTTTTGCATCTAGTTGCCTTTTTCCATCTATCTCTGAGTCAAGTTCTCATTGTGACCTTTCTGCCTTGCTTAAGCTTGGTTCAACTCTTCCTTTTCTGGACATTTAATAAATATTTGGTTTTGACTTTTAATGGCTTTGGTATCAAATGGCTTTACATGGTGGTGTGTGACCCCTTGGAAAGATTTAAAGGCAATAAGACAGATCATGCATGGTCAGGGTGTCAGCTCAACCCTTGCTGTATACGCTGGATTGTAAAAGGGGAACAGAAATAGCTCCATGCAGAAAAAGATCAGCGTCATCCATAACTGCAACTTCCAAGTAAGCTTGGAAACTTAATGGCTCAGAGAATCCCACACTTCCCACAAGGGCTTGCTTTGGTCAATGTTGTTTATTGCTGACCTTGTTTGCTGTAATCATTTCAGGCCAGTCCTCCTCTGCTCCCTCTGTGCCCCTGGATGAGGCTCACTCAGACGACTCCGATGACATTGTCATTGTCTCTCCCTTGCTGCAGGTGAAGAAAAGCTACACCCACTTCTAAGTTTTGGTAACAGGCTCCGGTGATCTTGAATTATTTGACTCATAAACAAAACTATTTGTTCCAAAATCAAGCATATCAAAGATGAAAAAAGAGGGAATATCAGCCCCTTTTTAATGACAGTTGACATGATTTCAGCCATAAATGAGTAATTCTTTGGTATGTTGTCTCTGCAGACTTTATGGCTAAAAGCCACTGACTGACTGTTAACCTTACCCTCCTGGTACACAGAAAGTTTGGATTTATAAACTCAACTAAAACACTTTAATGTTTTGTTTCACAATGTGCATTATAAATTCAGTTGCAAAACTAAAATGAAAGCAATAAAGCCTTAAGCTCTATTTCATGTCAAACAAAGTTTTGTTTCAGGTCAACTAAAATAATGTTTGTTCAGAAAGTAGTCAGTGACATAACTCCAGTTTTCAGCCCATGTATGCAAAGGGGTACAACGGGTATTTGTTACCTGTGCTTCATGATTTAAAATTTTTACTGTGTCATATGTTAATATCTTTTTTATTTTTATACTGAACATATACAGTCTGTGCAGACCTTGTAAAGGCTTTTAGAAAGCCATTTCTGTGTCATAGGGCTATTCTAGGCCTACTGTATCAGCTGGCTTTTCTTATTTATTAACCTTTTCCGTGTGTGTATGATATGTATGGTACTGTTTTGTGTTGAAATGTCTGATGACATAATCAGCTTTTTGGATTTGTCAGGGCAGGTGTGTAACAGCAGGAGTGTGCTGTGAAGGGATGCCCTGTAAGTGCTTTTTCTGCTTAAAAAAATCACAAATTATGTGTGTTTTGCAGGGTCAACTCTAATATGGGAAAACATTTGACGTAGGAGATAGAACTGTCTGAAATGTTCACCTGACTACATTGCTCATACCTAATCCGTGCAGTTTGGTTTGGGAACAGAAGGGGTAGGTTGGATTATAACAGAAATGAAGATGCATCCAGAAAAATCACAATATCATGATCCATGGAAAGACCAAAGACTTGATGGGCTGTGGAGATTATAATCAGAGAGGTCTTTCCAGATCTTCTATGCAGACTGTACTTTTTGACTGGATAGTTCCTACTATCGTACCAACATCCTTCAAAGACCTTGAAATCTGTGTGGGTTTTTTTAAGGTGAACTAGATAAATCATGATACTTATTGGAAGGGGAATTTAATTTTACAAGCACACAGTGAAGGTTTTTGGAAATACTAATGGTTTCTTTGTCATCAAAGAGTAATAAAGTCTCCTGTAAACAGAAAGCACACTCTTAAATATAAGATTTTTATCACCTTTTCTTTTCTAAATTAAAAATCAGTCACTACTGTTTTGCAGAATACCAATAAGTCAGGGCTGTCTCAGTTCTGTGATTTCAATGAAGCACTATCTGAGGCTTATCATAGTTTGTGCCAGTACTTACAGCCAAAGAGGAAACTGGATGGCTGCAGCACAATGCAGCTGATTTCATTTAATCCCATCGGTGGAAATGCTGCCTGTGCTATTTCCAAAGGCAGTTTTGGGAGCTCTCCATACCCAATGCAGTCTGAAGAATGTCATTTTCACTCCCAATGGGTAAATTTTTCCTGCTGGTGCTTTGGTCACGTGACTGTCATCTGCAAGAAGGATAAAAAAATATACGTAAAATAAAAGGGATAGAATCCTTTTGGTAGAAGCTGGGATCTGTTTCCCTCTTTTTCTGGAAATCATGTTAAGAAGAAGGGTCATTTTGCTAAATGGAAGCAGTGCCTGTGCTGAGTTGTTGTGTATATTATTTCAGGTCTGTAACTGTGACTCTGTCATGGATCTCTCCAGAGAGTAACCAGAGATGAGGTCTGACACATTAAGGGGAGAGTGTGTAATGTGTCAGGACTAAGACTGATACCAAATACCTGCCTAGCTGTCATCCTGTAGGGAAATACTGGGACAGCAAATACAATGAAGAAGACATTCTTTTACTTTACTGTGCTGTAATGAGCAATATGAAAGTATTAGGAACTTGATACAGAGCAGAAGGACTTGTGTTTGACCTGAGCATGTGACCAGCAGTAGCACTGTCAGTAGACGAACTCTGGGATAAATGGGAGATAGAACCTTGGGATGACCCAGACACAGACACAAATCAGGGTGAAAAGGAGCAAATGTGTTTTTCTGTAGAAAGGCCTGGAAACCTTGTGGGGGTGTCAAGGTCTTGAATTAAAATTGAACTCCCCTGTACCCTGTGTAATTTAGAAGCACACTTTCCATTCTGTTGATGTGGAATAATGTTTCTGACTTAAAATCTTCTGAAGTTTACAGCAGTATTTAGTTAGAGATTGTGTGTGAGCACAGAGATCTGACTTTAATGGGACGTTATCTCTCTTGATCTCTCTTTGCCCGTAAGTGCCTTTGCCTGTAAATCTTTACTGAGGCATCAAGACCTGAAAACTGCATTGTTTTCTGCATAGCTGTAAAAATAATCCCTACACAGGCAACTTCTAATGTAGTCAAAATGGAAAAGGATTAATCTTGGCATTTGAGAGCACCATTAATTTTTATGATCTTTTTAATATTTAGAACTGTGCAAGTATTTTATGTAATTTATTTTGGGGTCTTTCAAAAGCTAAAACAATTGTCATGTATTTTCTTTGAATTGTTGAATTTTGAAATAAAGTTTATAATCAAATGTTGATGTGTTTGTGCTGCTGTTGCTGTATTTTCATTGCCATTCTGGCCTCTGCTTCATGCTCCTGTTTTGTCTTTGCACCTGGGCTGAGCATTTATCGCTGACTTCCTGAAAGGTAACTCTGAAACATGCACAGTGTGAAATTTCTTCCTTCTTCTAGTACGGGTTCAAGATGATGTGTGTGTTTGGCACATGTGGTTACACGTGGCCCTCAGTAATTGCTGTGCTCAAGGAATATCCTTGACCCACAAGTGTTACTATGTTTTTAGTAATTACACTCTGATTCAGTCCACTGATAAAGTTGCACTCTGCTCCCCTTGCTCCTCTCACGGCCTGGCTCTCCCAGTTACCCTTTTTAAACCTGAGAGCATTTGCATTTCCCCTGGTCTCCAGGACAGTGTTTGTGTTGTTCCCGTCACCAGAGCTGTGTCTGACCCAACTTCTCACCTCAAGGTGTTGCTCAGTGTCCCAGCTGCCCATCTGTTTGGGAGGGTTTTGCCAGCGTGCCTCCCAGACTCTTTGCCCTGCATACCACATAAGCCCCTTTAGGGCTTCTATTGTTGATAGAGTGAACAGAGATGTCATAAAATCTTGATGCTCAAAATGGTCAGGGAAGAGCCAGGAGGGAACCGTGTCCATTGTCAAGGGCTGTCTTACCTCCCTCATTATCAGCGGGATAATCCCACACCCAGACCTCAGCCCATCAGCTCTGCAGAGCTGAGGCTCTGCCTCAGTAATGTAACACAGCTTGAAAGTCTTTGCTGTAATATGACTTTAGGGATGAAATACTGTAAAATCTGTCACTTGGTTACAGTGCTGCTGTAAAAAAAGGCTGTGCTTGAATGGCCTCTAGGTATATGCATGGAAAATTAGAAGAGCTTTTAATAAATGGGATTGACCATGAATGCCTGTAAGTACAAGTTACAACGTTCTGCACAAACATTGCCTTGCGTTGCCATTATCGAGCAATAATCCTTATTTGGAACTTATACAAATTGTGGCAGAACCTTCTATTTATCTAACCTGGAAATTTTTCCTGAACAGGCTCTCTATAATCTATTCAGAGAATTGGCAGTTTTCTTCCCTCTCTCTGCACATATTTAATAGCCACGTAGTGCATTTCCATGCTAGTAAACCTTCATTATTATACAAAATGTACCAGAATGTTATGAAGAAATACCTTAAATAATTAAATAGAAATGAAGAGTGACAAAACAAACGAATGAAGTGCAATTTGAGCTGTGTTATTCTTTCCCTTTTTATATTCACTTATTTGCTAATTTGCTGAACTTACTGGACTGCAGTGGGTCTTGCTGTGATTAGAGAGAGTTTGCCAAGTTCCTTTGTAATTGTTTCTTTGCAATTAACTAAATAATAGAATGTTCTCTGTGTGGCTCTCTGGGGAAAAGAGCGGGCAGGTGCTTTTGCAATAGGATTTCCACATCTTCCACCCATTTCCCTAGAACTCCCTGGGTTTAAAAAGACAAGTAAGACATGAGAGAGAGAGAGAGAATATTGCCTCAGGACTGGAAATGAGAGAATTAACCTTTTCTTTTTTCTTTGAGTTGGCTGGAAGCTTTTTATGCTGGCCCTAGTAGTGGCTATTTTTGTTTTTTGTAAACCTGAAAGTCCCTGGGAGGACGTCAGAAGCAAGTCATAAAGACCCAGATGTATGTTCCTGCCTGCAGATGCCTCCACTCAGGGGAAATCCTTCAAGCTGGGAGGAGAAGTCAGCTGGGAAGATCCCTGGCAACGTGGCATTGCTGGGAAGAGCGGAGGCTGGAGACGGAGCAGTCATGGAGGGGGACAGCGATGTCTGGGGGAGGCTGGAGAGCAGCCCTGGCTTTGTTATTTCCTTTGACTTTGAGCAAAAAATTACAGAGGAAGCCCTGGGAGGAGAGGAAGGATAATTTTAATGGAGGCACAGTTTAGCTCAGCGGGAAGGAGGCACGGCTGGATGTAAGGGCAAAGTTTTTGGAGCGGCAGAGTCAGAGGTGTGGCCTGACAGTGGCAGCTGAGTGCCGAGGCATGGTTGTCTCGCTGACCTACCCCTGACCGTCCGTAATTTAGTCCTAGTCTCAAGAGGGCAGCTCATCCATCTGCTGGCACTTGCAGTGCAAACTTGCTTTTTTTTAAAAAAAAAAAAAAAAGAAAAAAATCTGTATTGTTGGCTAAAACCTTTTGTAGCACATATTAGGTTTGACAGTCAGGGGAAGACTCCTTGCTCCACAGTATATTAAAAGCTGAATTATTTAATTTCATAGTGA
The DNA here is from genome assembly GCA_013397935.1 of Dasyornis broadbenti. Taxonomy (NCBI): domain Eukaryota; kingdom Metazoa; phylum Chordata; class Aves; order Passeriformes; family Dasyornithidae; genus Dasyornis; species Dasyornis broadbenti. Next base: position 923,469 of record VZRN01000800.1, read on the forward strand.
ATCAGGAAAGCCAGGGGTAGGAGATTGCTGTTTTAAAAGGTGCTCTCATTGCCAGTACCACTTCAGCATTAGGGATGTCTGGAATCAGAAGCTTGTGAAGAATGAAAAATGCTACATTTCTCTGAGGGCTTCTGCTGGCCACCTGGTGGTCTCAAGAGGATGGAAGGCAGCACTGGGTGCCTTATTTTGGAGATTTAAATCAGTCTTTTTATCTCTGCTCTCTTTAATGTGGAACATTTCTCATTTGTCTATTTTGTCCAGTGATTCTTTAGCAAAGCCACTGTCAGAGCAAGTTAACAAACACTAATGCAGGCCTTTGGGTTACTTTTCAGCAGGATTACCAGTGAACAAGCTGACATTTGCAGTTTGCTTTGCTTGACTGTAGAACTGCTCTCCATGCAAGGGCGATTTACTGTTAGATTTTATTCCTGGGATGTCACGACAGTGTCTCTGTTCATGTTGCTTTGGCAAAACAGAGTGTACCTATTTGTGTGGGAAGGAAAAAAGGCTGCTATAATTTAAACATGAGAGCCTCAATTACTGACTTGTCATCATGTAATCAAGAATTACCTGAATAGGATCAAATGAGAGATGCTAGACATCCAAGAACTGCAGATATTTCTTTGTGATGTGGTAAAACGGACTAAAATGCCATGGAAAGTATGGCTATTGCTGGATCCTGTGGTTTGTCTCTTATTCCTCGTTTGCAGAATCCATTCTGCTCTTCATTTTCCCATGTCATTATAAATAATTATGGGGGAGAAACGAGAACTGTTGATGCCTCTGTTTCTCTGTAATCCCCAATCCTCATTCTACTCTAATTTAATCCAGTTGTCTCGGCAGCAGGAGGCTGAGGGGAGGCATGCACACCAGCACTGCTGAGCTGCTCCCTTTCTCACTGACCCCTGGCCCCATACAGTGCCTCAAACACCCACCCCCATGGAACAACATCCAGCTTTTCCTGTCATTGATTCCAAAACGTTTTGTTGCATTTCATTTACATCAGCCCCATCAAACAGGATCTCAGTGCAGCGTCCTGGCTGCATCTGCTTCTATCCCATGTCCATCACTTGCTGACAGTGGGACTTGGACTTGCAGCCTGGTGGGGGTTTTGTGTCCATCCAGAGGCCCATGGCTGCAATCACATCTGCAGGACAGATTCCAGCCTTGAGCATTTTAGCACCAAATTGCATAAACTCTGTGTCTGAAGTGGCTTATACAGAGATCTCTTGCTCCAAGTGAGGTCTCTCTGCTAATCGTCTTTGGGTTGTTAGAACTGGAGGTGAAGTATGTTAGACTGTTGGCCCTTAAAATAATTCCTTCTTCACCCTCACTGGCACTGTAAAAAAAATGAAAATAATAAAGAAGAAAATAAAATTGGCTGACGTTCAGCTGTCCTCCTGCAGAAAAATAAACCCCTTTCTTGGAGAAAGCTGGAGGGAGTTAAGGTCTTATATCTTGTACTCTTGTATATCTTGTACTTGTGTGCACAGCACGTGGCTCTGAACCCTCTGACGTGCATCTTAATGCTATTTGTGAGTGATAAGATTTCTTTTTAGCTGTGTTGATAATACTCATATGAAAATCCTGTCCTAGTCAAAAGCTATTAAAGTTGATGTTGTTTTTCAGAACACCAGCAGAAATATGTTTATTTGCTCCTAATGGGTTAATGGAGCATTTTTGTTCCCCTTATTTATAAAATGCATCAGTCAGGACAAGGTAAAGTATGAAATCCTGGCAGCATTTGGGAAAAGGAATAAAATCATGCCTGCAAAAGAGGTGCATTTGTAATATCTACTGACCTGACACCATTTAGGAGAAAAAAAACCCCTTTTTTTTCCCAGTGGGATACACAGAACTCCAGAATTTTTTAAGTTTTCATCAGCCATCACAGTTTCTAATTCTAAGCAGATGAGAGTTTCTCTAGCCTATGAGACCTGGAAAACACTTGCCTGAAATCTATTAGAGGACTTGATGGTTCTTTTTCCCTTTCCAACTCCAAAAGATGTTGAGTGGTATTTAAAAGACAATGCTTTGAACAACCAGCAGTGGGTGAGGTGTGCTGCAGCAGGGATGGAATGGGTAGACTGGGGTGGAGAGACTGAAGGTCTGGGAGATGGTCTGAATAGACTGGGCAAGTTTAGCAATTTCTGCATTAATGCTGGGCCACACTGCATACTTACAGCAAGAATTATATTATTTTAATATGTTCCTTTTAAAAGAAAACAGCAAATATTTTTGTACATTTCAGTTGCAACAAGAGGAGTACAATCTCTGTAATGAAGTGAATGAATTTGGGATTGCTGCTGCTTATCAGTATCTTTTCTGTTTTACCTCACTGTCCTAACATTATCCAGAGTATTTATGTACTTACTTGTTCATGGTATGATTCCCTGACAAGGTATACTCATCCTTTTTACCTTTTACCTAAAAATACTTTCTGTTCTGTTTAAGAAGAAATGAAAAGCCTTTCCCAGCAGGTCAGAGTATAATCCTTGAGAAAGTGGTGTGTGAGTGGCTCTGTGGGAAGCCCACCATATGCACAGCTTCATGGTGTTATGCAGTTTAGATGCTGTCATTGCTGAAATATTCAGGTGTTTAATACATGGCTCTGATTTATGATGTTGCCAAAACAAGCAGAGAGTTGTAGGTCTGTTGAAGCTGATGAAGCAACACGCTGGCTTTGGGTCAGGGTTTGGATGAGGCCAAACCTCTGCCTGCAGAGAGAAGGGTGGAAGCTGAACTAGAGTGCTGCATCTTCATGGAAAAGGTGGAGGGCAGACTTGGTAATCACACGAGGGCTCGCCCATATCTCTAGACACCTGGGTACCTCTAGAAATTTCCCCCCAGGTTTTGGGCAAACCAAGCCAGGCTTGAGGCAGTCAGTGCTAGGGAACAGGTGCATCAGCTGCAGCAAAGGCATTGGTGCTGTCAGTAGCACCAGGGACTGGAACCTGCGGAGTGGTTGGGTCTTCTTTGGGGTTACTTTGGAGGGAGAGGTGTTGATGTGAGGGTGGGGATGTGCTTTGATGCTGGGTGTGGACACCCACCCTCTGCCACACACAGGCCTCTGCCCAAGCACCAGGTTCATAGAATCACAGTCATTAGGGTTGGAAAGACCTCCAAGATCACCAAGTCCAACCATCCACCCAGCACCACTACCATATTCACCACTAAACCATTTCCTCAAGTGCCATATCCATAGATTTTTTGAGAGATTCTGAGACTGTTCAAATTATTATTTTATTATTTTCCCCCTCATGTTGACATACAGTGAGAGGTGTCTCCTAAATGTTCACCTGTGCTCCCTTGCTGCCATTGTCATGTGTGTGCCTAGCCAACAGAGTGCTGGATAACATTCTGCGTCTCTGAACTGCGAATTCAGGCAGGGCACTCTTGCTGCTTCTGGATTTTAGGATGGGAATTGAGACGGACTCAAGAGGGACTAATAAAAAGTGACTTTATGACTGCATTTACCACTTGGTATGGCACAAATTGGCTTTGCTGCACTGGATTTTAGGCTAAGTCGAAAAAGCACCTTCCGCTGTTAGAACTGAAGGGCCGTGTGAGATTCATGGCAACAGGGCATTTGTAAGTTTCTGAAAGATTTGTCAGAAACAAACCCAACGCTGCAGTGCGCGTGGCAGGGGCACCGGCCCCGGCAGCGACAACCTGCCCCGGGGAGCCGTGAGAGGCCGTGAGGGGCCGTGAGGGGCCGTGAGGGACCGTGAGGGACCGTGAGGGGCCGGGCCGGGGCGGGGCGGCGGCGGCGGCGCCAATGGGAGCGGGCGGGCGGTGCCGGGC
>VZRN01000800.1:927349-1017315 GCA_013397935.1 Dasyornis broadbenti
TGGCCGGCGGGTCGGGGTGAGGCAGGCGCGGGCATGGCGGGCGTGAGCTATTCGCCGCCCTGGTGGGTGAGCCTGCTGCACCGCCTGCCGCACCTCAGCCTGCGCTGGGAGCTCACCGCCGCCGACTTCCGACCGCACGACGCCGAGTACCAGCAGGTGGGTCCGCGCGGTTGTGTGTGTGTGTGTGTGTGTGTGTGTGTCGGACGGTGCACCCGCGGGCTCTGCGGGGCAGCGGGTGCGGGGGCTCGGCCCGCCCGGAGCAGGAGGGGAAGAAGGGTGTGCGGCCCCGCTGGGGCTCTCTGGGTGGGGGTCCGTGGGTGCCGTGCCGCCCCGCCCCTGCTCCAGGAGGTGCATGACCACCCCATGAGGGGCAGATGACCCCCGCAGGGCCGGGGCAGGCTGGGGGTGAGGTCTCTCTACCTGGGCTGGGTCGGGAGGTCATCACCCTCGGCGGGCTGGACAGCAACCCTGAGCTGCCCCCCAGCCTACCGGAAGCCCGAGTTCTTCTTGGGAGAAGATGAAATTATAGACTCATTAAATCGGTATGGTTGGAAAAGACCTCCAAGATCAGTACGCTCAACCTTCGACCGAATACCGCCGTGCCCATTGAGCCACATGGCGAAGTGACCCGTGGCAGGGGGGCAGGAGCCTGCCCTAGTGGGTGCCCCGGCCAGGTCCCAGCGCTGCCAAGGCATCGTCCCGGCCTGGAGCCCGTGGGCTGCTCACAGCCCACCATCGGCCGTGACAGTCCTGTGCCGGCTCCGCTGACCATCCCCATTGATGCTGCCAGCCCTGCAGTGAGGCCAGCAGTGCCTTTCCAAAACCGGCTGCCTGCCTGCTGGAAGACAGATGACTTAATGCACGAGAGCGGCGTTAGCATCAAGTGCACAGGAAGATGCTCGCAGAATACTTGTGTGTAGCTTTTTTTTTTTTTTTTTTTTAATAATGCTGCTTAGCCTGTATCCTGTGCTTGGTTGGCTAGGTATGTAATTAAAATGATTGTGGAGTGAATCTGTGTGCTCCAACCTCTGTGTTCTCTGCTGTCATTTTGGAACAGAGCTGCAGTGACTCTGCTGCCTCGTTTTGCCACGGTCTCTGGTTTTGAAAACACCATTTTGCTTTTCTGAACATACTTGCAGTGTCCTATATACACAGCCTGCTATCATGCACACAGGCGTGAAGGCTAAGGCATCTAAGCAGTTCTTGTTTATCATAGAAGCAGAAGGTATTAGCAATACTTTAGGAAGCAGTATGTTTTGGCTTTTTGTTCTAAACAGATGAACAGATCTGAGGACTGAAGCTAGAGCAAAATGTGAGAGATGCATTTAAAGGGCCGTGGGTAGATACAAAGAAACATCTTTATACCAGTAAATCAAAGGGACTTTTGAGTTAACTTTGTATTTTGAGGCTTGAATTTGTTAATTTGTTTTAGTTCCCTTGGCTTAGCAGAGTTCAAGATGGCCACATGCAGATGTAACGCTGCACAGCAGCTGAACTGTATTTCCATGACCTCAGAGGGTAGCTGCTTTTAAAACAAGGGATATGCAATCCTGGAGATCAGAAGTTAAGAGTTCATTGAAAGATCTTCTTGGGAGAGTGTTATCCCGAAATAAGCACTCATTGACCTTTTGAATAGACAGCAGATGTACCAGTTCTCACTTAAATTGCTTAAAAGCATTCCTAGCAACAATCTGGGGTTGTGTTTGTTTGTCAGATAATTTTTCTACAGTAATCATATTCCCACTTAGAGCCTTCTGCTGTACTCCTCCTGTGTAGATGCCTCTCCTCCCTTGATGATATTAAGGACTTCTTGCACAGCAGTCGATGGCCTTTTAAGTCTTAACATCAGCTCACAAGAAAATATCTTATCAAATCCAAACTCAAATGTCTGGATTACTGAGGCGTCTGTTGTCAAGAGAGTGATTTGAGCAGCAGCAGCTTTGCTGCTTTTGGTGTTGGTGAGGGGTAGCAAACAGGCTCCAGCAATGCAGCCTTGTGCTATCGGTGTCGTGGTTATATAACCACGCTGCTGTGGCTCTGCAAGTTGACTCTGGAGTTTGTAGCCACGTAGATTAATTCTAATGCAGTGAAACAGGGAAACTTAATCCAGGACTGGGAACTGTAATGCTAAATGCTCTCTTGTGTTTTAAATTGTTCTGAAGGCCTTTTGGTTTGAATTCTAGATTTTTTTTTTAATGAATTTGCACTTCTTGCTGTTTGCAGCCTGTGCTGGCATTGTCTTCCCTTATCTTTAGGAACCTTTCATATTTAGCAGGTGAGATCATATACATCCTCAAAATTAGGAAGTCCGTTTTTTCATTTTAATATCTGCTTGTTTTTCTTTACTTTGTAGGTCTCACTGGCACAAACTGTGTGTATTTTTGTTTTTTATTCCATTAGTGATTGATACTCTGAGTCTTAAATATGGACTGTTAAACTACACACCGTATTTGATTTCCCTAGGGGCTGAGGAGGGGTCAGTGGGGGATGCTAGATGAAGTTTATGGGGACAGGTAAGGGCAGGGTGTCCCTAACTGTAGTAAGGAAGGATTACCTTTGCTAAACTCTGTGACTTCAGTTCATCGGGTTGCTGGACTGTTGTCATAAATAGCCACACAGCTGGGCTCAGTGTCCATTCCCATTCTTATGTGTTATGAGGAAGGAAGCAGTGTATCCCTTCTGATTCTTCGCTGCTTCTCTAGAAAACATTTCCCAACCCGTGACCAAGGGAAAGCATCACTTTCCTTACAAAACACTTCTTTTTAGTAACCTGTTAGTAAATACCCACCTGTTTCTTGTACTAGTGTTTTGGTGGTGGGCTTTGAAATCATGCATCAACTGGACATTCCACTTCAAGCAGAAGTGGAATGCAGTGGCTTGGATTTGCATGTTGTCCTGTCACTTGTTGCAGTGCCACGTGCTGCTGCAGGTGAGGAGGCTGCTGACTGAAGAGGCTTTGCACCTCTGCCTAGCAAGGATTAGGGTAATGCCAAGCTGCTATTCCACTGAAGCAGCAGCCGAGCGATTGTGCCCTGAAACCTCTCTGAAGGCAGGCAGATAAGTACGCACTGCCAGTCTTTGAAGTCTAGGGTCTTTGTTAAGTCTTCTGGGACCATGGGTGATGGGGAATATCTGGCAAGATATAGATCCAATGGCTACTTCTGCTGTTCTGTCCCATGTAGTCCCTTGGCCAGAGCAGCAGGGATGCCTGCTGTGCACTGGGCTGTCTCAAGGCGGCTGCAGCCATTGTGTACCAACCTACTGGGGCTTCCTCCTTTTGTCTGGGAGCATGAGAAATACTTATGGCAATGCTGCTGCCAAGGGCTGAGATCAGTGCAGCTGCAGGTTTTGGCTGCATACCTTCTTCACCTGAGTCGGGCTCTAAAACATTCTCTCTTGATATTACTTTACTCTTTATCTTCTCCCACAGCATATCTTGTTGCATTAGCTTGGAACAGTGTGTGTGAGTGTGGAGGAGCAGAACAGATCCTTCCCCTCTGGACTAGATTGTTTAAAAATGTATGTGTATCCTGCTGTCCTTCAGATGCTCTGCTTCTGCCACAACAAGCTGTGGACAGCAGTACCAGCAGTTGTTTTCTTTTTCTGGGGAAATTGAGGTGAACCTCCCGGTAAAATGAGCTGGGGTTATGATCCTTCTTCTGCAGGGATTTGGCATGCTGGTGAGTCCTATCAGAGCTGCCTTGCAGGACTTGCTCCATAGTCCTTCCTACAGAGGATCTTATCAGACTGGTTCTTTTCCTAATCCTCCCATGAATCATTGGGGTTGAAAATATCTTGATATGAACAGCTTTGTTCTGGCTGTATTCTCATCTGAGTCATACTGCAGTGCTCTGCAAAGCCTTTTCATTGTGTAGTGAGTCACAAATTCTGGAGTGAAGGGAATGTAAAAATGGAGCAGTGTTCCTGTTCCTTCTGACAGCATCATGCTGATACCAGTTCTGGTCTCCCTGCCTTTTGCTGCTGATCAAATAATGATTCTCTTACCAATACTGTCCACTTACTTTCCAATTCAGTTGATAGGCCCAGTGAGATGGTCCTGAGACTGCTGCTGTCACTAGTTCAATTTATTTAGCCATGTAAGTGCTTCTACTTGTGACTTAGCTGCACGGCATTCAATTTACTTTCTTTCTCAGGGTAGAGTTGGTTAAGAGCCTTGAGGTAGTGTGGAGGTCATGTGCTGGAAAGCAATAGAAAAGTTGAATAGCTTTGTAATACAGCACAACAACAGGTAATGGGATATCTGCTCCAGTCAGGGTGTTGTGTACTGACAGAAAGGGAGACTATAACACTTCAGCTCTGGAGTCTGACTGTGGGCTGCTGAGAAGTGCACTGTGAACAGTGAAGAAGAAAAGAGACTGTAAAAGCTAAGCCATGGAGCACTTTGACTGGAGTTTCTGCTTTTTCTTTATTGCTGGAAACTAGCAATGTTGACACAAACCTATGTAAACGCATAGGCTGTGTGTGAGTCAGGTTAAAATAAAGAAAAATTCTCTGGCATCTTTGAAACTTCCCTTGTACCACTTCGTGCTTTCTCAGTACGAGTCAGAGCTGCAGATGCATGGTTAGTAGGTGTAATGGCAGCTGTATGTGCTTTGGAAAATGACTGATGATTGATTCACACCAATTAAGATGCAGAATCGTGCTGAAGGAAACATCAATAAGAGCAGAAGCATGCTCTAGTCCTTGGTTTTGAGATGGTCTCTTCAGTGTTGTCACCCACGGGTTTCCTATCATACATCTCTCAGTGCTTTTGTTGTTGTAATGTTCTTTTTCTCCCTCTGTACGTGTGCTGAGAAGGTATCCAGCAGGGAAAGGTGCTGTGTAAGCCCAACGATGCTTCCCTTTCTTTGACTTCAGACTCCAATCCAAGGCATGTGTGTTTGAACCCATAGCCAAAAGTTCAGCAAGGAATTAATTGTCAGGTACTTTCTGGCTCTGTGAGGCTGTTTCCCTACACATAACAGCTAATGTCGTCTTTGGAAGTATTTCTTGGCTGGAGACACATGATGGAGCCCAAACTGCCAAAAAACTTGGATTATAGAGATTGTTTTAGAACTTCCTCTACTGTACTGGCATCTTATTTCAATTTTGAAACTTAGAGTCTTTCTATAAATTGGAAACATATGTTTTAGTGAAGTTGGATGACGTGTTTTTGTCTAGTTGGCTCAAAGTCAGAGGGTAATGTGCCTTTCTTAAATGGGTTGGACTGAAGGTTTCTTTCTTTCAAGAGTAGATGGATCTCCTCCAAAGTCTGATCAGCTATCCTGCTGAAGCATGGCTTTGCTCATATTTCCAGAAAGGTTAAGTGACCCCTATTAGTAGAATCCAATGTCTTCTGATGAAATTGAGGTTGCTTTTATTTTTTTAAAAACTGCTGGTAAATCCCCTCTTCCCTTTACTCATCAGTCTCAGCTGCATGAGTAACCATGCAGTAATGCTTCCTATCAGCTAACTGGTGCTGTACTCTGACTCTGTGTTTGATCTGGAAGAACCTTTGTTAGGGAGCTGCAGCACGAAGGAAAACCAAAAATGTAGAACCAAGACAATTTTTGATGGCTGATTTTTATCAAAGGTAGACATACGATGTTTTCTGTTGACCAATACATCCAGTCCTGCAGCGGCATATGGTACACAGAGGAAAAAAGTCAACCTTTGCCAGCTTTCTGTCTGCTGCCTTGCTTTGTTTTGCTGACCCATGCTGTGCTGCTACGTTTTCAGATGGTCTCATGAGAACTGGCAGTTTCTGGAAACCCTGGCTGTAGTTTACCTTATTCTAGTCAAAAAAAGTAACTGTTCTAAATGTATGGTTTTAGCAGAGTACGCAGGGGTAAAAGGTGTCTTGGAGAAATGTGAAACACCTTGTGGGGCATGGAGGAAAGGAGATGCAAGTGGGTATGCAAAGATGTAAACCGTGTTCACTTCCTCTGGGTAGGATCCTAAATGTATTCATACTGCACAGAGCAGATGCTGGTGCCCAGCCTGATGAGCTTCCCAGTCTTAAGACACATTTTTGCAGCATGTGGAGTTCTGAAGGAGCCGTGCTGGTTTTAGCTGGAAGAATAGAACCAGAGTTTAAAACACGTGTCTGGTTTTGGTGGCCAGCCACTGGCACCCTGGGGCTTCTGCTCCTACACAACATTTGTCTTCTTGAGAATCCTCCATTTTTTTTTTCTGCATGAGTGTAACACCATATGACTCCTGGTCTGCAAAACCTGATCACTAGCAGTCTGGAGAAAGGGATAAGCAAAACCATTTCAGTCTTACCATGTCTTGTCTCTTTTTGTTCTTTTCCTCTCAATTCTTAATGCCTTTTTGAGCAGGGGAACATCTGTGGTCTCCAGGTTAACAAAGTGCCTTTGTTTAAATGTTGATCCAATAAAGCAAGCAGTGCTTCAAGCAGATGTTGGTGTGGATTTTTAGTTCTCCTTATTTTTCATTATTAGGGAAAGTGAGAATTTTGCACCCAGAAGAACATATCCCATTAGGAGTGACTCTGGAGATTAAGGGTAGGGAGTCAGGTGCTTTCTCTGACTTAATCCCCAGGCTCTGAATGTGGATTAAGGAATTATGCCACAAGTCTTCTTGACCTCTTACTTGTATTGTGGGATTATACTTATTTTTGGAACCTGTAAACAAAAATCTGTCCATTGAATATGAGAGGGAGGAAAGTTATGGGCCTGTGTCACATCAGGTTTCTTGCCATGTGTCTTCAGAACAGACAGTTGGAGGAATAAGAGCCCTCCAAAGCCTTGGAATTTCTGGGGGTTTTTTTTCTGTTCTTTGTTTGGTTTGGTTTTTTCATCTCCTTTTTTTTTCTAGGACAAGATTAATTTTACACCTCTTCTCCTGTTCCCCTTCCCCCCCTGAGCACTTACTGATGGAAAGGGTGAAGTCTAGAGCCGATGATGTTTGTGTTGATAAGACTGTGCTGTGGCAGAGCTTATCCGGTCACCTCAGTGTGACCCCTGTCAGGGGTCACTCCTGTACCTGTAAGGATGGGTGGTCTGAAGGCTAAATGATGATGGCCAAAGCGTCTCCTGAAGTCATTCTTTTATGGTCTTTGATGTCAAGTGAATTCGCTTGGGTTGCTGCAAGCAAGCAGTGAGTAAGGTGGTGCTCACTCATAACTTTCTTGGGGTGGAGGGGAGTCAGCATCTCCTTTGCATTAACCTCTTGATGACTGTCAGTTTTCTCTTGTTTCTGTTTTATCTCTCAGTAGTAAACTTTCCACCAGTTATGGTGAGATTTCCCATTCCCCTTGAGTGGGTAGGAGAACTTGGCTTGTTTTCAACTGAATGTGATTCCCATAGCTGGGGGAAGGGACGTGATGTCTGGGAATTTATTTGCTCTAAGTTTCAGATGAGACTTGAGTAACTTTGGGATCTATCAGGATTACCTTCTGTACTGAACTTCAATTCTCACTTTTAAGACATGAATAAGACTCAGAATACTCAGTGACTTATTCATATATGCTGGAGAGTTGTTATTATGATTATTATTAATAATAACAATCACAATAATATCCAAGCCCAGTAACCTTGCTCTTCTCTTGGCAAGGCTGTCTGTACTTTCTGGATATATCATCCTACCAGTTCTTTGTTTTAGCTGACAACAATGATTAACAAGACAGATGAACTAAAATCAGGGAGGATTAAGTTCATGCAAGACTTCTAGTTCTGGGGATGCATTTGTATGACAGTCTGAAAAAAGTCATTACTGTTAGAGATCCTCCCCTTTCCTCCACTTCAGGGGTGACTGATGATGTGTTTCAGTGGTGAAAAACTAGGAACCAGTTCCATTTATTCTCAAACCAGAAATTACCTTTGCTGCATGGTGAAAGGGTCTGCAGGTATCTAGTGAATAGTGGCTGTGGGGCAGAGCCATGCTGATGCTGTTCCTTCTTTTTTTTTTTTCTCGTATTAGATAAACTAGGAAAGAGCAAAACACAGAGCACTTTCATGTTTCAAAGGCTTTCTTTAAAATTTTTTTTTTTAGATTTCTGTGTAATGAGCCACGTATAGTTTTAGAGTCTGATCTTGTAATTGTGAGCTTTAGGGTTTGGTAAGCTGCAAATGTGCACGTTTTTGCAAAGTAGTCATTTGTGTTTTAAGGCTACAAGGCTATTCTCTTGCAAGAAAAAAGAAAAGTAGGTTAGCGTGCAATCCATGGACACAGCAGTTGATGTAAGGTGGTCACGATACTTGTGCCATTCCCTTCTCCAAGCACTGGGATATGAGGGTAACATTTGCAATAATGTGTGCTTTCACATACTTATCAGGTTGCTTGCTTCAGCAGATGTAATGTGTGCCAGCCCTCTTAAGTTATTATTTTAACAAATGAGTGTTTTTTGGTCAATGGTAAGAGCAGCATTGAAACCATCCGGGGAAAGAGCTGACATTCCCTTTCACCTTCACTTAAACTGGAGCTGCACCCTCGGATTGCGATTTCCTTGGTCAGTACTACATGCTTTTTCTGGCTGATATGGCTCAGAATGGTGCCACACGTGCATATGCATGAAAGCCCTTTGTAGTGTGAAATTAGGGATGAAAGATATTGCTAATCAGCCCTAACAATGCGGGACTTATTCCTGGACAAGAGGAAAAGGGAATGTGGGGAATGGATGTTTCACAAATGTGTAACACATTCAGACGCGTTGTTATGCCAGTGTTGGTGTCTGTGCACGGACACCCTTTTCAGGCTGTAAAATGGTGCTGTTCATGCAGGGAATTTAAACAAGCCTTCTATTCAACACTGAAATTCAAAATAACGCCAAAATCCAAATGGAGGCACTTCAGTTGCATAATAGTGTCTGTTACAAGGAGGCCTTGGTGCAGCAAATGATGTAATGCTCCTTAAGATAAGGCCCAAGCTGGGGTCGGGAAAGAGGTGTCCGTGATGGAGCCATTAAGAGTATTGCTAATGGTATCAAAGATATCTATGGAGTGTTAATTAGCACACCTGAATAATTCCAAAGTTGATTGTGTTACAACTGTACGTGTGGAAAAACTGCTTGGTGCTACCTGCTTTCTCTGATTATAATCACTTTTTCCCTGGGGTGAGCTTTCTTGCAGTTCAACAGTGTACTCAAGTTCCTGTAGCTGATAAAGTAGTAATTTTGAGAGTTGCTATAGGAGCTAAGAATGCCTTAGTCTGCCAAAGAGATGCTTTCCATTGCTTGCTGAAATTGTAATGCTCATTGGGGCTGTGCCTGTAGCTGTTACTGCTCTGAGGCCTCTGGTAGTTTGTTTCTTTATTTCCTCCTTAAATTTATATTTAGCATATACTTACTCTCTTTAATTTAGGAATAGTCCTTTGTTGCATACTCACTGCAAGTGCCTCCAGTCTGGTTTTGGACTGTCGTGGTCAGAGGGGTGACGCAGTATTGCTGCCTTACCTATGGCCCCCACCCCATCCCCTTTCTCCCTGGTTTTACAGTGTTCACTCCAGGAAATGCTGAGAAAGTCGGGAGTAATGGAATTCATGAAATTCAAGCTGTGCTTCAATGAAAACGTGTTTTCAATTTCTGCCTCCTTGGGAGCCCGAGACTGAACTGTAATTGTTGGCGCGGGGTGGGGGCTGGGGCCGGGATGAATGGAAGTGGCGGAGTCAGCGCTCTGCAGAGCCTCTCGCCGGCATCTCGCCTCTCTCGGCATTCAAAGGCTGGTGTGTGCTTTGTGGCAGCTTCAGGAAGCGTTTTTGTATTCAGCTGCCCAAAAAGCCCAGGCGTTTTCCTGCTGGGTTTGATCTGGCTGTCGGGGTCTGAATGACAGTGACATGTTGGAGAGGAACGTGATGGGGGAAGCATCAGCTGGGGGTGGTTTATCCCCCCTCTCTGCTCTTGATCCTGCTCACGGTGTCCTTTGAGTGTCCTGCTGCCGATTAAGGGTGAGAATTATAATGGTGACTCAAAAGCCTTTGGTAAAACTCATTAATTCATTCCTCCTTTAATTAGACACCCAGCCATGGGCTTATAATTATCAGAGCCCAGGAACATTTGCAGCTGTAATAAGCTGTGCTGCATCAATTGCAGAAATCATGGATTTTTGGCAAATGCAGATATGGTGAGCTCTTCTTCGATCTAGTTTTTGGTGAGGAACATGCAAGGGCACAGAAATGAAAGAAGCAGCAGAATCTGTGTTGTGACTGACCTCTGGCTGAATCTTGCTTTGTGGTGTTGAACTGAGAGGAAAGGGTGGAGTTGTCCTGCTTATAAATATTTTCTTTCCTTGGGAGGTGTAATAATGTAACTTTCAAAGAGAGAAAAGAGGAAGGAGAATCTAATGGAAATATTGTCTTAATATGCAATATTGTCATAAACCTTTAGCACCTGAGGGATTTATACTTTTTGAATAAAGCGTAACAAGAACAGTTGCAGATGTTGTACACAGTGCCCGTTTTGCTGTTTGGAAGTTAGGGAATAGCCCAGTGTTCTACAATGAAAAGTACTAGGTACTTTTTTTGAGTCTTCTGGGGGAAGAAAATCAATAGTGGACTTCTATTATTTTGCAATCTCTTCTTGTTTCTGAAATGGGAAGCAAGCTAATTTTCAGAACTAATTTGTGCAGCTGACCCCCTGCAACAGTTGACTGGGGTCTTCTGAGAGAAGCTTGTGCTACCTCTGGTGCCTTTGAAATGCTCAGGGTTCTTTTTTCCTTTTCAGAAGAAGAACTAGAGGGATGACTGAAAAGATTTCAGGGAAGGACTTGTTCTTTCTACCCTATTGCATCTCTACTTGTAGTTCCGATCACTGTGAATGCCATGGTAGACCCTGAAAATACGATCTCCTTTTAGCATTGGACTGACAGGCTGTCAAGTGCAAGCAATCCAGAGAAAGGCACAGACCTACGAAAAGGCTAGGGATGGAGCTAGCTGGCTGACACTGGGCTTAGACAGATATGATTGAAGAGATAAAAATCCTAAGGAAAAAAATTATCTTAAAAGAAAGTCTAACTTGAGTAAGGTTAGAATGAACACTTTGGACTTGAAAAAATGGGAGCTGTTGCACAAGAGTAGATCAGAGGTACTGCTAGGCAATGGCAAGTATTAATGTACATGTTGCCTTAAGAGGGAAACTGTTTCAATTGGCGTAGGTGGCAGGAAAAAATGGATCAGCTGTGTTTTGGGTCTTTTTCTGTCTGGATTTAGTGGAAAGCACAGATCGTACATCCAGTGAGGATAGAATGATTTGTTTGACACTTGTGTAGCTGAACAGAAGTCTTTACTTCTGATGAGGGTGCTATTTTAAAACCACTGTACAACACTTTTTGTGTGCCTTTTTGTATTTCAGAATGTGGCTGCTGTCTTCTGTTTGTCTTTCCCATTCCCTCCCCACACAGTCTGAATTATTGCTGGTTTATGAGACTGAGTAGTGCCTGGAACTTGGGTAGGACAGGGCTTCATCCCTGGCCTCTGAGGTCAAATATGCAGGATCCACTGGCCTTTCCTTATATATGCATATATTTAAAATTCTTATAGGTTAGACAACAAATGTTAGATCAACCTGAGTAGACAAATTAGTGGGAGCAGCAAATTTACAAGGTTAAAATTGCCTTTCAATCTTGTATATACAGCTTGGTAAATATCCTGGTGAGGTTCTTGGCTGGTCTTGGAGATCATGTTCTGGGGCAGGTTTTGTATGCCATCAGTGAACCTCTTGATCACTGCAGAGGCTTGCTTTTTTGAGCTTTTTCAGCCTGACCTGCTGCAAACTAAAAATCTCTTCAGCATTTTAAATGCTTCAATATTAAATGGTAAACTGAAGCTGATGGATATAGAATACGTCAGGTGCTGTTGACAGAATTCTCCATGTGGACATGCGGTGCTCTGGGATGTGCTTCCAAGGTCCTTGTGTTAGCAGGCGGCTCTTGGAGAAGCCGTGGGAATGATCGTAGATGCTGGGAGCGTTCTGCTGAGGTGTAAATAACAAGGTTGGACAGTTTACGCTGGCTCTGCTGTTTTTATTAGTGCAGCTTAGCTTTTGCCTCGGGTGACATGGAGGTTATGGGAGAAGGAGGAAGGGACAAGCTGTGAACTTGCCTCCTCTCCCAGCAGAGGATGATGAGAAGGTATGGGGATCTGGTTGCCCTAATCCCCCCTTGGCATGTGAATTCTTCTTGTCTCTGTACTTGTATCTTATGTCTGAAATTCTTACTGAGGCCACTGCTTGCTGGGTCACATGTGTTTCACTGCAGTGCCCTTCCACCCTTTTTTGTGTGGATTTTGTTGCAGCTATTAAAATTCAGTTTGCTGCTACAGTATTTCATTGCTGTTAATTTTGTTCTCAAGAAAGTGTTGCTCTGAGATATGGCTGCTTGTCTTATTCCCGTCCTAAACACATTTACTAGTGGTTGGCTAGATATGCCATCTTCTGCCTGTAGGTTGACCCACCTCCTCATGTCCTCTGCAGATCCAAGTTCATTTTTGTGGATAGATCTGAATCATCTGCTGATGGGAGGAGATGGACCTCTTGGACCACAGCAATGACAAATACCATTGGTGAAACGTGGTTCTGCAGGTATAACCTCTGGGCACAACTTCCATCACTAACTTAATTATTAGGTTGGTTTACATGTACTGGCTCCAGTAAGGTTGGTCTTGATTGTGTGATGTAATAAATTAAATACTAGGTTCCTAAGAAAGGACCAGTTTCAAAGATAGGCTTTGAATGCTTGTCAAGGTTCAAGTTCAAACCAGGCATGTCTGTTTTTCTTTTCGCTGCCAGAGTGAAATTTGCTGCTTTGTCTGATGTAGTGAATGTTAAGTTTTCTTTCCAACATCTGTTCCTTCAGATGGGATTCACCAGCAGTTTAGTTCTTTACTTCCTACTCACAAACACATCCATCAGCATTTCTTTGATAGTAAAGCTTGTCCTACAAGGCTTTCATCCTTGAGAATGTGATCAGCTAAGCTTTTATCCCTGGGTTTGTGCTCAGCTAGCCTTTGACATGCTATTGCCTTCCAACAAGTCACTGGTCATGTCTCCTGGGAAAACAGAGATCCTGAGTATTTTCTGTGTAGCTGCACTGAGACCTTGGTCAGTGCATAGTCTTGGCCTTGTGCAGTGCATATGGCTAACCGTGCACAGGGCTGAGAGCTTCTGCAAACTTGTGTTGTCCTCAGCTTTATTCTCCGTGATGAATATTTTTTTCCTGTTGAGAGCAGGACACTGAAATGGAACCACAGTGCTATTCTAACACTGCAGTAAGGAAGTACTACATGGTGAAAAGTTTGATGTTAACTTTTGTTCTTTTTGTAGTCAAAACTTTAACTGTACTGGGATAAAAGTCTTGTTCTTAGTGCACCTGTGGTTTGGCCTGTGTGGCTCTTTGTGTTCCAGTAGAGTATTTCAGCTGATGTAGATGAGCGTGCTGATGGCTGGAACAGTGCTATAGGTGAGGAAGGGATCACGTGCGTGCACATACCATCGCTTGGGAGAATGGCGCTGGCCACTGCATGTGGCCATCAATGCTGCACTTGGGGTGCTGGTTCTTGCACAATCCTGGCTGTAAAGATCTAAAGCTCTTGCAGTGCTGGTGAGTGGGCTCTCAGTAGGTAGGAAAGTGTCTGGTGTGATTCCCAGCTGCTCACAAGGAACGGGGTCTTTAGGCCATTTGCGTTGCACTCTTTGCTGTCATGTGTTTACCATCCAAGCAGCAGCCAGATAAACCCCCAAGCTTGTGCCCCTGGTAAAAGACTTCCAAGTGGGGTTACACATTCCAGGCACGTCCACTGCCTTGCTCTGCTGGCTCAAGCTGAGTTAGTCATGCATCTCACCAAGCGTGTCAGATCTGAGACGATCTGTCTCTCTTGCTTCTGCTCTCTAAATCCGTGTTCTATAAAAGGCAGTAATCAACAAAAGGGTAGTGGGAGTTGTGGGGCCTGGTTATATGATCTTGTTACTTCTTGCGCCCTGATCTTCAGAGATAGTGTTTTGAGAGCAGAAGTATTTTAAGGGGCCTGGGAAAGTGGCTGGGTTTGTACTGTCCAGCTGTAAGGCACTGTCTCAAATAGTGACAGTCAGTGAAAATGAAAAGTCTTATTTTTCATGAGAACCAAATGAAAGCTTGATGCCGTGCTATCCCTCATGGTCATATTCTGTGTCTGGAAGCTACTGCTAATGCTCCTAGTCATAACATGTGGGATTGCACTATCATGTCTTTAAATGTATGCAAAAACCTGCTCATGTTCCTTCTCTTACATGTTTCCCACCTGAGGGCATAATCTGGTGACAATACAATCACTTCCATAGCAACCAGCATGTCATAAACAGGATTATGGCACTTAATAAGGATGGAGGCACAAAGAATTTAGGAAGGAAGTGCCCCCTCATGTCAATACCCTCATTAACACGGAGGAAAGCAGGGTAAATAGTGATGTGTGTGTGGCACCCAGGGGCTGTGCCACCAGAGAACAGGGGAGGAGGAAGGGCACAAATGCACGTGTGTGGTGTGTCCTTAAACTAATGTGACAAAGCCTTAAGGAGGTGAATCTGTGTCATTAGTAAGGCGAGATAAACCCTACAGAGAGCCTGTTACTGATCTTAAGGTGCAAGTGCACCAGGCTGCATTGTCTCAGCTAATGGCATTAAAACCCTGAAGGCACCAGGGTCACATTCTAGCCAGCTCTTGCCTTCCTTTTTTCCACTCCCCCATCATGGACACCCTTACCCTCCAATCTATAGAGGGTAAGGTTTGTCTTCTATAAAGTGCTGCATTTTTTCCCACTAATGCTGCATGTAGAGTTAAATTAAAATACTTTCTCAATACACATTCAAGCTTGCGCTCTCTTTTAGTACAAACTTGAGCTGTTTTATTGTCAAAGATGATGGGAAGAACCAGAAAAATCAAAAGCTTCTGTCTTTAGCTCCTTCTGCAGTGAAGACTAACAGTGTCTTGTAATGTTCTTCTGCAGACCCATAAAGGAAAGAGAACTACTTTACTTGCACACAATTACTGCCAGTGGTATTGTAGTTGGTTTTATGCTGCATAGATTTAAATGAGAACAGTTACTGAGTGTTTGAGCAGCTGCTCTGCTCTACTTTGTTCTGCAGTTTATGCACCACTTGCTTTCATTCAATAAAAAGCAGCATGAAAACACGGGAGTTATTGCAGATATTTGGTCTGTGGCTTCAGGGTATCTTATCATGGGGCTTCTCAAAACTTCTTTCTAGTGAATTGCTCTCACTCTTTGCAGTGTTTGGGTGATGTAACAAATGATTCGATTGCTTCAGTCAGTCAAAACTACTGCTTGGCTCTCTCCCAGAAGCTTTAACACCTGCTAAAAGGGTGAAGAATTCTGGGCAACTGCTGCCAGCCCTTAAGTGTTGTGAAAAGTCTCTTGGCAAAGATCCAGCTTTCTGTCCAGGTTGAAGGTCAAGATTATGTTCCCCACTAATCTAATGGGCTTGGTCAGAGTGGCTCTAACTCTGCACTGTTTCCCAAACTACATTTCGTAGTGATGGTGTTTTTAGAGAGCTGAGTTTGTGGAAAGGGATCCTGATCATTAGTAGTGATACAAAATTGCTGAGAAGGACATGACTCTCTTCTTTTTATTGTATTTTTACTGCTGGTCCTGCAATTAGTGAAGTCTGACAGCCCCACCTAATTAGAGAATAAGCTTCTGTAAGAGATACTCTGAGTCCTACACTGGGACAAATAAGGTTTATTTGTTTCTGATTAGGATGCTCACTGAAAATACATTCACAAATGAGGCTTAAAATACCTGTCCATAAAGAACATAAAGAAAAATTCCCTGTAGGGAAGGATGGATTTCATTCTGAGATACTTCAAGTGCAAGTTGAATGCATGGTGCGGCCTGGCTTAAAAATATGTATAAAACTACTCAAATGCAAAATTATAAACCTGGCTCCCTTTTCTGGCAGCCTTTATGGGAGAGTTCATAGCTAGCCTGGGGGTTTTCTGCTTTACACACTGGTGAATCCCACTTTGTGATAATGTTTCAAACAGGCAAATTGCTGATCTGCACATGCAACAAGGTATTTGGTGCTTCAGAAAAGCTCTTTTCAAATGCAAAGTTAGCCATGAAGGTATTAGGGGTGAAGCTTGCTATGAAGCCAAGGAATGGAGTTCACTGGTCAAGATAAGGTGGCTGAAAGTCCATCCAGCTGCAGCAGTGAACTGAAAGACACTGAAATAAAAGTAAACACAGGCAAATAGCAAATAAGTAACTAAGCACCAAGTTCCTGGTGTAGATTTGATGAAAATGTGTTTCAGGAACGACAATGGCAAGAAAAGGTGAGATTATGAATTTTAGAGTTTGTTATTCTGGAACCTCTTGCTGACAATGCTGGCACAAACTGCTGTTTTTAAGTAGCCTAATTTAATTTTTAAGTTTGTGTAAGTATTCCCTGCAGGACGGATAAGTGCTATTTGTGTTGTTGTTAGTGGAAGTGGCCAACCTTGGTGACGTTAAAAACATACAAAAGTCCATGTAAGGTACCACAAGGCACGAATTTAATAATAACCAAAAGTCAGAGCAACCACGCGGATGGTTCATACCAGGAATGACCCATTGCTCAGCTATCAATGGCTGTGGCCTGAATGTTGTATGGGAGGCTGGATTAAATAGTCCTTCCCAAGAATTTTCTGGCCAGGACTTTCTCCTGATTTTGTGTTGCTTCAAAGAATTGCAGTAGATGAGTGCAGAGTAGTAAGTGGAGGAGGCAGCTGGCTGTTGTCCATTGGATTTCTTCTTCCTTTGCTGGATCGCTCCTCGTACTTCCAGTTTGAATGTTGTGGGCTGTGTTTCTAACCTGAGATGTGAGGCTTAAAACAGCAGACTGAAGAGTCTGTGCTCCTAGGTTTCCATTCTGAAAGGCACTGTAACCCAAAGTATGCCAGTCAGTAGTTGTGAACGTATTGGAGAAACTTCTAAACCACAAACCAGGCCCTTTTTCTAAGTCCCTCCCAGGGCCAGGTGAGGACCTGGTGAGCAGGAGCACTGGAGCCTGTTCTTCAGCAGGTGCTGGTGAATCCTCCTCTAGTGGCTGCTCTTGTGCAGGTGCTGTACTGGGGCTGTGTCCACAGCAGCTATTTTGACTGAAGAAGCCTTTCCCTTGAGGTTTGTTGGGTGATTGTGCAACACCTTGGGCTTGGCCTGTTAAGCTCTTTGGCTGTAGCGCTCCTATCTTATTGTGATTCTTCATGGATAGAAAGGATTCATCTCAAGCCTTGGTTATTAATCTAAAGGTAGCATTGAGAAGACACAGAAATACACAACATATACAGTAATCTCAGCATATCTAGGTAGAGACAAGAGAAAAAGGAGTCAGTGGGAAGAATAGCTCAGGATTACAGTGTGAGGGGGGAACTATCAGCCAATTTGGGATGTGAAAGAGAATGTACTTCCTCCTTCTACTTCATAGTTTTGTCCTCAGTCAGTCATGTTGCTGCCTCTCTGAAGGAAGGCTTCCATGTGATCAAGGTTTTCAAGGTCAAAGGCCCAAGACTGCTGACTGGTGAGGCTCTCTGTTGATGGGAGGATGTGATGCTTTCAAAATGCAGAGCTGCAGTTGTGAGATGAATAGTCTTTTAGTGGGTGGAGAAATGGGGTAAGTCTCCATTATCAACAGCAAATGTCCAAAGTGGCTTAAATTTCCCAGTGAAATACACAGTGAAAGATTGCAAAGGGTAAGTTTATCACAAGTAGGGAAATCAATTTGCAGTCAGCTCCTTCTATAAAAGGCACAAATTTTGCTTTTAGCTTGCGGGGCTTACTTTTTTTCTAGACAAAAGTTGTCTTTAGTGCACTTCAGTACCAGTATGTAAATCATACACAGAATGGTTCACACAGAACAGTGTTGCCAGATGAAGGCATGTCAGGATGAAGCCTTTCCTCTCTAGTTATCAGCTGTGACAGTAACGGGAGCTGCTTGCTGTGCTGATGCTGCTTCTCCAGGCTAGATTGGAGCAGCAATCCCATGTAATGAAGTCTGCTCAGCGGCTGTGTCCAAGTGACACACGGCTCAGTGCAGAGGGCTGGGCTGGCACTTACTTGCAAGGTGTGGGTCTGTGAAGCTTTGAGCAGCTAAAGCTTCCACAGGGCATGTGGACTTTTGCATTTCTGCCTTTCAAACTGATCCAAGTAGTGATCTGCTGAGAGGTAGAAGCTTTGCAGTAATTTCTTCCCCAGATGTAGCTGCTATGAAAACAAATGTTGAAGGACTATTTTCTCACAATGGTCCTCTATCAAGGGTGCTTCAGCGTTCATAAGTTACGGATTAGCATAACAAGGGTGGCTTGAAGCAATGCTGATAAGAACAGAGTGTTTCCTGCTAGAATTATGATCGAGCAACTTATAATTCTGCTGTCTTGCACTTTTTTCAATCCTGGACTTAAAAGGAAAACTTTGGCTGACTAAAGTGTCACCACTTCCTCTTCTGCATCTGTAAAGTGCAGAAGGATTTGATGGTGTCCAAGCTTGCAGTGCACAGACTGAGGCTGGTGCTAGAAGGTCACTCTTCTGGGAACAGTGGGGCATTACAAAATACTTCTTCCCTTGTGCTGTGTTTGGAAAAACTGGTTTTTTCCAATAGCCCAGATAAACTGCATATCCTCAAGTCTTGTGTGGTTTGAGTGTTTTGTTGTTGGTGGTGGTTTTTTATTTAGATTCTTTTTACAACATGCAGGTGCTTAGATATGTACTCAAAGGACCCAGGAGAAATCTTAGTGTTGTCACTTTCTTTACAAGTTGGACGAGAGTTTTGAAATTGTTTCTAAAACCCCCAAACAATCAAACTGAAACATCTTTATGTTGTAGAAATCCATGCAAACAAATTGACTTTAGGTTTGTGTGTGTGTGCACTGAAACTACAGGAAATCCCATAGCTATATGAAGCAGAAACTTTGCTGCAAAGTTTGCGCTTGTGATCTGAGTCCTTGAAAAATGGCTCAATTTCTCTTCAGAGTTGCAAATCTCTTTTTTTTTTTTTTTAAGCATTATGGGGAGTGAGATTCTGACCAGTGCTTTCTGGCATTGTCTGTAACTCTGTGCTCAAAGTCTCCTTTATTTTTTTTAATGACATTACAGGCTTTTTTTGGTCCTGATTTCCTATGGAATGGCACTGCTGTGTCAGTGCTGCAGTGCCAAGACTTGTCTGTTGGTGAAACTGCATCCAGTACCCATTTGGAATAAATACATCTGTATTGCTTGTTGAACAAAGTAAGGAAATGGATAGTACTGTATTCTAACAATACTGAGCATGATTTAAAATTAGATTTAGACTGTAAACATGGATGTTTGTCTATGATAGGCACCTACACATAAGACCTCAGTAGTGAAATTGTGCAGAATTGTGGTTTCAACACTGAGTCTTTGTGTAAATGGCACCTAAATCTGAGGTCCTGCATGGGGAATCCTAACATTGATGTGACTTTTCTATCCCTAATAAAATTTGCAGCTTTAGACCTTTTAATCACATCTGTGTGAAGTGGAAGTTTGTGGTTCCTGAGGAGACATGGTCCTGGAGGGTGGCTGGAACACTTTGCAGTCTGGGACTGCTCAGTGATTAAATCAGGGAACTGACCAGGCTAGAAACAAGTTTTACCACCAGCTCAGAGGTAGGTCTGGTTCCAGTTATAGTGTAACTAGGCCTGGTATGCACAGGAGCAGCCCTGCTAGCTGGAGACCCGTGTATTTGAACAGCTGCCCGATGAACCGGGCTGAGCACCCGAGCCAGGCATGAAACACTGGATATTCATGGCAGATGAATTGTTATAACCCTGGCCTGGCATAAACCTGGGACAGAAACAAAGCCCCCGTGCCTTCATGGTGCTTCAGCACTAAGAGTTGGGTAGGAAAATGTGGGACATGGCAGGTTTTGTGTTGAACCTCCCTTTTGGAATGTCTTGGGGTGTTGAATCAAGAAGCAGAATTAAAGAACCAAATAAAAGGATCCTGGTTGACTTCTGTCTTCATGTGACCCTGTAGGCTTTTCTAAACCTTTAGCTTTTTAAAAACCATCGCATTAAAAACACACTTCTCGTTTTGGTTTATACGTGAGCTGTTTCCTGCCCTTTATGGTTTCTTTCTGGTTTGGAGTTGGAAACAATACTGAGAGCAAGTAGAACAACACACTGGACTGCTGGTGAAAGGGGTCTGTAATAGCATTTTATTTCTGGTTAATTTGTGATCTGCAGAATTGTAGCTGAGCAGGGAATATTCCTCTTAAAGAGCTAACATCAGCACATCCTTTTCAGAGCTTATTCCTTCTCTGTTTTTCTCTGCCCTTAAGACCATACTCTCCATCACTTAAACAGTCTTGAGCTGTTCTTGTTGCCACGTGAGCAGGTGATCA
Organism: Dasyornis broadbenti; assembly: GCA_013397935.1. Lineage (NCBI taxonomy): Eukaryota > Metazoa > Chordata > Aves > Passeriformes > Dasyornithidae > Dasyornis > Dasyornis broadbenti. Next base: position 947,685 of record VZRN01000800.1, read on the forward strand.
ATTTCTCCCTTCTACAGCAGTAGATTATCTGTGATGTGATGCTCTCATGGCGTGGTGTGTGTGCATCTGCTCCTCACCAATGTGCATGAAAGCTTTGGATGTGACCTGTGAAATGGGATGTGGCCATTCTGTGTGACAGGGTCTGAGGTGGGGGTGTGATGCCACATCACAGCTGGACAAACAGTAGCACAGAGGACTCTCTTCGCTATTCCCCTGGAGCTCAGCTGGTGTCTGTAACGTAGCTCCAGTCCCCACCTTCCCTGCAAGCTCCCCTCTTGCAAGTCCATCTGCGTTTTGAAGCCCTCTTCAGAACTGTACCACTTTAGAAAAGTAATGAGGTTGAAAGCAAGATACAGGGCTGTGCGACTCAGTTCAGGCCCATCCATTTGTCAGGGAAATGGTTTTCCAGTGCTGCATTCCGATAGGAAGTGTCAAGCCTGATAAATAGGCTCGAGCTTCCTTACTTCATTTTCCCTAGAGCTTAGTTTCTAGAAAGACATATTGTTATGTAAAATGTAGGAGATAGTCACCAGGGACCAACCTGGAGTGGATACAGAGCAGAAATATTTTAATTTTGAAGCTGGCTGGATAAACACTTAAATGAACAAACACTTTCTTTTATTTTATAGAGACTTTGCTTAAAAAAAATGGAAAGGAACCAAGATTCATACATTGCAGTGTCTGGGAGGGAACATCCTTTCAGTTGTTTGGTGTGTTGGAGATAAAGGCAGCTTCCCTTTAATCAGTAGCCTTTTTTCCAAGTGCTTTTTTTAATACAGTGCAGCCAGTAAGTCTGGGTTTCTGAGTTTCTTATTTCTGGGCACTGGCTGAAATAGCTCTTCCTGCTGGAATCAAAATCGGAAATGACCTGAGCTACACATGCTGAACATGAGGAAGAAGGGGAGTGGCTTGCTGGCTGGAAACTTGGTACTTCTGTTTATCTGTTCAGTAGCTGAGAAATATTTGCTCTTCAAATGTTCAGAATTTGTCTAGTGGTACATTCATTTTCTTGTCATCCATGGAAATATGATGGGGTAAAATGGTGTTCTCCTTGTAAGATTTTAGTTATAATAAAGTTTGTGACTAATATTGTTATGAAACCATTTTTTTATTCAACACCACTTTCATAGAGAGTGTTGCCTTGAATCAGATCTATTAGTCCAAATAAGGATTTTTACATGCTTGGTGAATAGAAGAAAGGTAGTCAGGTGACAGCCACATGTGGGATATGGCTAGATATGCTTTAAATCTAGTTACATTGGTTTGCAATGTCACACTGGTCATGTATGGCATTTTCATGTTATCCTGTTACTCCTGGGCTCCATGGATGGAATTTTAAGTTAAGTTTAGAAGAAAGAACTTCTTGAACAGATTTTCTGTCTTACAATATCAGCATGCATTCAAAAGAGTTAAATTTGTTTTCAAGATCATAAGATATGTTGATGCTTTTGAATGTTTTAGTCTGCATTGAATAAATATAAAGGGGCTGCTTCTCTTATTTAATTGTTGTGGGAGTAAATTTTTCCTAATGCCTGTTTGCTGGAGAATAGCCAAAGGATCTAGATCTTGACTATGGCTTAAGTTTTGTTTTTTCAGTTGAGGAGAGAGAAGAAAAGGATGAGGGTGTCTCCCAAAGGACAGACTGAAGTGACCAGCATGCCTTAAATATGAATGATGAGGTCTTCCTTAAAGCTTTGCCCTAGCAGTCTGGGTGTTTTTGTATTTGTTTTGGGATGGTGAGTGTCTCCAGACAAGCAGTAGTTCTCAAGGCTGGTGATGTTTTCCAGAGGGACAAACTTCAGTTGAAGAACAATTATAATAATGAAGTTTTGTGAATAGCTGTTCTTTCCTGTACCTGAGAGAGCCACTTTTGTGCCTGGAGAAATCACTAAGGATTTGAGCAAAAAGGACAGAAGACTAAACCTAGCATGTCTAGAGATCTAATGCTCCACTAGAGTGAGTATTAAAAATAGTTTGGGGAGCTAAAATGATCTTTGGTGCCTGGAGCAATGAACTGCATGAAATAATCCTGCTCAAGTCCTGGGACATCAGAGGCTTACTTTGAGCTGACCTCCTGTTAGAGGACTTGAAACAACAGCCCTTGCAATTCAGCTTGTCCAACTTGATTAGATTTTATCTGGAGCTTGATTGAATTTGTGAACAAGATTATGAAAAGCAACATGACTGTCAATGAGGTGAACAGTCTTTGAGGGGAAATTCTCTAGTATCCCAGAGGGTAGTGCTTTTAAGTTCAGTTATGAATATTAGAATTCCTTGATTAAGTTAGTTGCAGGTTTTAATAAGGCATTCTTGCTGCTGTGCATCAGTTTAACACAAAGCTTGTATGGTGTTTGCTTCCATCTTAAGTTATCCTGAGAGGGAAGGGTCTTCTTCCCATGTTAGCTGTTACCAAACTGGTCTTAGAGCCCCTGGGATCTTATTATTTTAGGGAAAAGCTTTGATCATCAAGCACAGCAGCAGAAATAGCCTTGCTTGTTAGTGTGGAGCTGTGTCCGCTGTGCTTCAGTGCTCCAGCAGGTCAGATGGGAGATGACGACCTCTGGATAGTTCACCTAAACAGCACATCTTGGTATTTGGGTAGTGGATATCAAAATCAGTCTCACTTGAGGACATAGGGATTTACGGCCTTTTTTTGTAAGAGGAGAATAGAGGAAAACTTGGACATCTTCCCCCTGTGGATGGGGTAAGTGATGGGTTTTGGAAGCAGCTGTGCTACCTAATGTTTCTTTTCCTGGCTGTTCTAGAAGGAGTGGCATTGTCTCCAGCTCAAAAACCACACTGGTGATGTGCTGAAGGATTGCTTGAGCCCAGTGAGAGCCACAGTACCCATCACAGGCTTAATTGTCACAACTTTTCATGGTGGTGTTCTTGTTTTTCTTCAGTTGCTAAATGTTTAGCTGTGATGTTGGAGAAGAGCAAGATAAAAGTCTGACACCTTCATATGTAACAGCAACTGTTAATGAGGAAAGTAGTATTTTGTCAAAACTGGGGTGATCTCTCTTATTAAAACCATGCTTTTTACCTCTTTTTTTGATGTTGAGTAAAAGCAAGTTGATTCAGAAATAACAGTTATTTATAAGCTTGAGAATTGTGCCTATATAAATGATTACAGACCTTTTTGGCTACTGCCAAGTAATAAAGAAATCTAATATCTAACTGTCTGCTTATCAAATGTCTTTACAAGTAGTTTTGCTCAAAGCAACCAGCAGCAGATGTGACAGATTTTCAAATGAATTTGTACATTTTGTCCCTAAAAACTTTTAAATTGTTTTAGTACTGAGTAGGCTGGCAGGATTTACTTCTCTGACAAGAAAGTGTATGAAGGTGCTGTATTTCTTGGAGCTTTTCCCTGTTTGAGACAACCATAGCAGCAATGGGTGTGTGTATGTTTGTGTGCAGGAAATCTGTGGGTTTTGTCTTTAAGATATTAAATCTGCTCTTTGTTCTATCCCTAACAGAGCTGGCAGCATGGACTGCTTCAGGGCGTCCTGTTTCAATGCAGAGTTGGGTCGTCAGGAGCCAAGCTTATCTATTTTGACTTCATGCTAGTGCTTCTCATCTGCCTCAGTGCTGTTTGATCAGCTGAGGGGCAGGCAATTTAGGGCAGGCAGTGACAGAAAACACAGTTGTTTCTGCAGTGGTTTGGTTTTTGGTTTATAAATAGTGGGAAGCAGGTAGGTGTTCCTGGCTGCATAAACAATTGCTTTAAGTACAGTTGTGTAATGGCAAAACGGGAGAGGTGCTGCTGCTTTTTTCCCCCCTGAGTCACTGAGTGGGGCAAGCTCAGAGTGAGCACTATGGGACTTCACTGTCTGAGAAGATGGTCCTGATCAATAGTGACTGCTCAGAAGATGAGCTTCTCCTGAAAATACTGGGAAATAGGGCAGAGGAGTTCATTCTTTTCTTGGCTCTGGCTCTGAGTGCTCCCACAAGATAATGACTTGCGGTCTGGATGGAGAGAATTCGAGACCTTTCTTATGCTAGAGCCTGCAAATAATTGCATTCAAGTTCTGTGTCTTAGATTAATTTTTGCTTGGATCTAATGGGGATTTGGTTTAGGTTGTTGTGCAAGAGGAAAACTGTAACCATCTCTCCCGCTGTAAGCTATGGTGCTCAGGCTCTAGAACTAGCTTTGCTCTTCCACATCCATAGCAGGCTTCATGACCTGCCCTGTGGCTGTGATGGTGGTAAGCCTAACAGCTGGACCAGTTGCTTTCACACATGATGCCAGTTTCTGTATTCTCTCCTCCTTGTTCTGTAAGAATTCTGATCTTATCTTGTAGATTTCGGTGTGGTCTGGAACTGTGGGATTGGAGCTCTTTCATAGGGAAGCTGAGGCTGGGTAGCTTTCTCTGTAGAGACCACTTCCTCCCTCACTTTCCTGAATTAATGGAGTGAAACACCTACAGAAGCAGCATTTGTGCTGTGTAGTGCTGCCTTTGAGGAGTATTAATACCTCTTGGGTGTCAGCACTTCTCTGAATTGTGTCAGGCACAAGCACAGCTGCACATCTTACCCCTTCCCCTCCAACCCCATCCTTAGTTCTGCAGTTCTGCCTTCCTGCTTGTCAAGGAAAACCTGAGCTGTGGACAAAGAGCATGTGGTTATCCCATATTTTTGTTGTGATAACTTGGTGTGGCTGCTCGTTTGTCTAACCAAGGTCTAGTCTCCTTTAGCTGTCTCCCTGACTGACCTCCACTGGGGACAGGCGATCAATACTGGGCTGAGCTGGGCAGGGTGAGCTGGAGCAGTGGCAGTGCTGGCCGGGCTGTGGGGATGCGGAGGAGGGGTTGAGCAGGGAGCTCTCATGCGAGCTGGCAGCCTCCCACCTCCCGGGCTCGTTGCTGTGCAGCTCTGCAAGGCAGCAGCCAATGGGATGCAGCAGCATCTGTGCAGTTGGGCTTGCCGAATAACTCCCGAGGTGCCTTGTTTTCAGTCTGAAGCATGTAACTTCTCTATGCTGCTTTTCCCCTTTCCCTACCTTTCCTCTTCTCTCCCCTCAGCTGTCTCATTGTATTGTTTTGAGGTATCGCATCCACACTGAGTCTCTCAGACTCTGATGGCACTTGCTGTGTTTCTCACACTTGCAGAGCGACTGCCCTGTGTTGGGGGATGTCTGTCTCCTCTTGGTGCTTGGTGACCATATCAGGTGGAATGGGTCATGCAGCTGGAGGCAAACCTGTGCTCTGAAGGCTTGTGCTTTGCCCAGTCCTGTAAGCAAGCTGAACGTAGCCCTAGAATGGGGTCATCAGCCATTTCACATCTATGGAATCTCTTCCAGTTGTGTGCCAGCATAAATGCTGTGTAACTGCCTCATGGTTTGGGGGCCCCAGTGCAGGAGAGGTGCTGATGAATTGGAGCATGTGTAGGGGAAGGCCACTGAGGTGGTCAGAGCCTGCCCTGTGAAGGGAGACTGGGAGACTCGGGACCCTTCAGCCTGCAGCAGAGAAGGAGAAATGACATCTGTGAGCAGCCTTTGTAGGGTTTGTGAGGAAGGGACTTGGAGAAGATGGTTCCAGGCTTTTCTCAGAGGTACCCAGTAAAAGGACAAGCGACAACAGCCTCAAGCTGAAGTGGGAAATGGAACATGGGTGCAGTCACTTAGGAACATTTTTCTTCATAGTGCTACAGCAGGGGCTGAGGAAAGCTTTGGGAACTCGAGCATTAGAGATCCTTGAAACTTGCCCAGGCAAGACTCTGAGCACTCCCATCTATTAAATTAGCCCTACTTTAAACAGCAGGTTGCACTACAGTGACCTCCAGAGGTCTTTTCCAGCCTATTGTTTGCTACTATTGTATGGAATCTGTGGAATTGAGGTTTGTCTCTGAAATCTCGGTAATATGTTGACACAGCAGCAGTAACATGTTGAAATAGTGGAGTGAATGCTGTAAAGCTGGAGCTTTAAATATGGACATTTAAAATTTATAGGAATTAATCTTTCAGGACTCTACAGTGCCTATTTTTGAGTTACTGGGAAAGGAGGTGAAATAACCATGAATAATGCTTGGCCCCTTCTCTGTGGGGTGCTGAGTTAAGGCTGAATGGTGCTTTGTTTTCCCAGGTACCCCCGCCTGCCCTGTTAGTGTGATCTCTATTTTAAAAGTATGCCTTACATCCATGTATTCTCCATACAGTCCTTTCAGAATAGTCAAGGCTAACATTAAAGACAGTCATTCTTATTTTCTCTTTATTGAAATCCAGCGGTGTGCAAGTGGGTAACAATCTAACTGTAATGAAAAGCTAAACACCAGCCTTTTCCACCCTCTGGTATCCCATGAGGTTACTGAAACAGCACACTGCCCCAGTTTCCCTTCCTCATGTGTGTGATGATTGCATTTTATAGTTTTGTTTGGTATTTTAAGCATGACTCTTGATAAGCTAGTTTGATAGTTGGCTGCTATGTCTAGGACCAGCATTTGACAGATGACTTCAGAGGGGGAAAGCAACTTAAGTAGCTTAATAGGATTTAGCTCAGTCTACACTGTCCTGCCAGAGCATGTTATAAACCACTTTAGTGGGATTCCTTCTTTAAATATAGCCATGACATAAGTGCAGGCAGAACCTCTAAGAGAACTCTGGGAACTTTCCTGAAAAATCGGTCTCTGTGGTTCAGAAGAATTGCTGAATGAATGAATATCTGTGCAAGAACTCGAGGAATCCTACCAACACTGATCTCATGAGCAGGATAAAAGGATCTCTTGAAGGCAGGCTGTGTGTGTATTAAATTACCTATAAAATGCATTGATTTCTAGTGGATATGATGTGTATGTCCTGGGAAAGCAAAGCAACTAATGAAAAATCCTATTAGGACACAGTGGAGCAAGCACCTCCTTCTTTTATCTGATGTAACCTCTATTACAGCCAAATAGCCCTGTGTCCTACGTATTCCCAAAGCTGGTGGTAAAGGAAGCTAAAAGTGAGCTGTATTTGTCTTTAAATAGTTGATATAAACCAAACACTTTAAATTTTTTTTAGGCCAGTGGTCCATGACAGCTTTCAGCTTTGCAGGCAAACCCTAAGAGAGTTGAACAGCTTTGAAACAGTTGAAAGGAGATAAGATTTCCCTCTTCCCCAACCCCATAGGGAAATGAAGAAACTGCAAGAAGAGCTGCTGGGAGCTGGAGCCACAGAGCGAGATTGATGCCCTCTGTGAATATGTGTTGGGGCATCAGATTTGCCTTGTAACTGCAAGAGGTTTTAATCTATTAGTGCATCTGCTATTTGCTATGTCCCTGTTCACTCAGGAATGCCATTCAGGGCGTGAATTTACAAAGTGTATGCTCCCCTTTTATCAGGATGATGTTGGGGAACAGAAGCAGAGGGATGAGGCAGTGACCATTCACCAGAGCGCTGCTCTCGAGGGGCAACTTGACCCTGGTTGCTGAGAGGACCATCTGCAGCTCTGCACTGCTGGTGGGGAGAGCTGCAAAGAATACTCCCTATTCAGATTGCATTTCCCTTCAGGATGGCAGCCTGAGGAGACCCTAATCCCTTCTCACACTTGGCGAGGAGCCTGCAGGAGGCATTTCTTAGCTCCCTAGCCTCCCTTGCACAGGCTGGAGAGACGTGGTTAATGACGCTCCTAGTGTTGTCAGTGGTGCAGAAACACGGGCTCCAGCTGTGACTGTGGTGGGTCTTGGCTAGCTTGGATAGTTTTTTTGATCTGCTTCCTCTGTTAGTCCCTCTATGGTATTCTTTTCCATGGGTTTGAAGGTTCTTGATAGTGAATATTGGTTGTCTTTGTCCCTGAGGGTTTTTTTGAGAGCTTTTTTCTTCTTTAAAGAAAGAAAAGGAAAAAAAGACAACTCAACCCCAAAATAAAACTAAAGAAGACTTGATATGGAAATGTTTCCTGCACATGAAGAAGCCTCTTTTGTGTGAAGGAAAGGTATAGTTTTAAGTTGAAGGAAGATATTTCCTCCCTTTCTTTCCTGTTTTTTTTCTAATTTGTTTATTTTTAAACTCTGACTGTAGTAGTCCTGAAAGAGGCAGTTTGGAGTGAATTTATGGTGAGAAGTGTGGCGCTTGTTTGTCTCTGACAGCTCAATGGCAGGTTTGCATTGTTTGTGCAAGGAGGTCAGTGCAGGTCCACAGTCAATAGCTGGGTCAGAGGTCTCTGTTCTCCCTTCCCCAACTTACAGAAGCTATCCCTATGGGATATTGCCCCTTCCCAGCTCTTCATGGCCTCTCCACATGACCGACATACTGCATTAAAGCTGACTTCAAATACAAATTATTTTAAGGAAGATGTCATGTGGGCTGCTGGCTGTAGCACAGTGGGCCATGACTTTCTGAAGATGTAGGGCAGTGTGCCTTTGATTTTGTTCTTTATCCCCTCCCAGAGGTCAGTACTTGGGGCAGCCAGACCAGTGTAATTTGCTAATATAATCAGGAGTGCTGCTTCTCTCACCCTGTAGTAGGCTTACTGTGTATTATGAGCTACACTAAGTTTTTGCTGGATAAACAGCCCTTTGACCTGCTTCGCTTGTGTAGACAAATGCCAGTGGAGCTGGATAGGGTAAATATTATGGAAACTCACTGCTCTGTTGTTTTCCTGTTGGTTATTTTAATGTTGTTCCAAAAGTTCTCACTCCATATTCTGAAGATTGACTTCAGGTTGCAAACTGAGCACAAACTGGATGCAGATCTCCCTGTTAAAGACACATGAGTACACCAGAATGACCCATTACCATCAGTGACACAGAAATGCAGAAGCCCAGTTATCACAACTTACCTTCCTGTCCCTTCAGTGCTAATAGAAGCAGTTTATGAAGCCATTTGCAGTGGATTTGTAATCTTGGCTAGAAAGTATCTATTTCCCTTCTAATTAATTTCAATTTTTTTTTTTAAAATCTCGGGTGCCTCCAAATGCCAAAGTGTGTGCTAGAGCTTCTCACTTAGACATTTTCCTAATAGCTTCAGTTTAGAAAAAGACCTCTTCATTGTGCTAATGATATGGAACAAGTTGCATACATTTTAAAAAAGGCCACATTAAGTTGCCTTTCAAGTCTAACATTAGTAACAATGTAATGTTAAGAGTTTCCATTCCAATTTGGATGCTCTCTCTGTTATTCTGTATAACTTCTCTGGTTCAGTGCAGCAAATGTTATGCTGGAGTTTATAGCGTGCAGCTGTAGATGCTCAGCGCCAAAACTCTCAAGACATAAATGGGATTAAAATGGTGCCTGAAGACAAACCAGCAAATTCAAAATAATGCAAAATAAGGGAGCAGAATCATGTTATCTACAGCAGTCATGCTCATGGAAACATTGCCATCCCTGGTGATCGGATGGGCTAACCCTGTCGATGGGTTGGGCAAAGTTTCCACAACTAGGACAAGTATTTGTTGTCTGTTCCACTTAGGGGTGGCTCTGCTTGTTTCCTCTCTCTCCCCAGTGCCTTTTTTATCCTTTCCCCAATACAAATGACATGTGAAATGCTGATCACTGGGGTGTGCAGCTTGCAGTGACCTCCCTGCCAGGACATCAGAGCTGAGGATTGGGCTCAGTGTCTTCAAACTCTATAGTGGCCGATCAGTTCAGATTTAGTTGGTTGGTTTAAGAAGAGATGATTAAGAAGATCAAGAAGTTGCTGTGAGCCTAAATACTGCATTTAATCTGAACTGGTGCCATGTCTCCTGGAAAGGACAGGGTTTAGGTTCTACAGAAGAACAGGAGACTTGTAGATGATGCACGTCATTACCTCTACTGGAAGGCTCAATCTTTGTGGAGAATTTTTAAAATTCACAGAAGCAGGATGAACACTTGGGTTTAAACCCAAGTGTAATAAGGAACAGCAATAGCTGAAGAGCAGCTAACATGGAATAAAGCACAGACTCTGTACAGCTGGGGTCTTGGAAGAAAATCCTTGAGGCTACTGTCTGTGCCAGAGCATGAATGGCCGTCATAGATTAAAAAAAGCAGTGTCCCAGCACTTGGCTTGATAGAGTGTAAGGACAGGCACTTAGGAGAGATCATGTTTTTCCCCTCTAAATGAAGTGTATTGTCTCTGAGAGTGCACGTTGTAGGAGGGGGAAGGGGAAAAGGGATGGAAATTGGATTAAATCACTGGGCTTCAGGCCTAAGCGTTTCCTGCTTTTTTTTTTTTTTTCCTTTTCTAAAACACACCAGTGCTGCCTCACTCACGTGCATGGCTCTGCAAGTGTGCCCAGGTCCCTGCCTGCAGGCAATGCCGCGTCTTACCTTCAGAGAGTTTCAGGTCTGCCGGAGCATAGCTGAGCTCCTGCTGGAGGGCTGGGGAATTGTCTTGGCATGGGAATTTATACAGCACTTGAGCACAAGCCTGGTAATACAGGCAGTGCTTGCTTAGCCCTGAGTTGTAGGAGCATTAAATTCATACATCCTTTATAACATGGGGGTTCTTTCCTTTATCCAGTTTGCTGGAAAATTAGCTTGTGAGGAGCCTGTGTTTTAAGACATTAATAGATGATACTGTTTTCTGACCAAGGAAATCAAGTGGCTTCTAAAAGACTTCGAGTAGAGGAGCTGCTGTTGGGTGGGAATGTGTGAGCTAATCTGGTATGGGAAAGGAATGTCTGGTGGAATTGTGTGGATCCGCCATGGGTGAGCTGGGCAAGCTGAGTGTGGATGTGATGTGGTGTAGGATACCTGCCAAATTCCTCCAGCTGCCCTTTTGGTGGCCTTCACCTTAATATCCCAAATAATTATTTGATTCTTGCCTTTTTACAAAGTTAACTAATGGCTCTAAGTTTGTCCAACTGGAAAAATTAGGAAGAAATAACCTTCTAAAGCTGAAGGCCTGTTCCCATGAGAATTCCTTACACGTTTTGCTGGTCTGGGATTTGGGGCAAAGACCTGCATGAACACTGATGCATCCGTGATGGTGAGGTTTTTTTTAGAGTCCTGCAAGGGAATTTGCAGAATCTCCAGAAAGGAAATCCACCTTTTCAGTGAAAATGCTCATTTGACAAGCTGCCAGTTCTGAGCTAAGCCTCATTTAATAAAGATTTAGTCTATGGGGACCTGTCAGTGGAAACTGAATTTGGTGAGAGTGTCTCACTCTTTTCATCGCTGTAGTGCACAGAGGCTTTCAGCCAGAATTATGGAGAAACTAGGGATAAGAACATCCAATTTAGAGGACCTCCTTACCTCTGGGAATGTTTCCTTGCTGTGTAAGATGGAGATTGCTGAGTTGGTAACAACTAAGGGAATAAATGGATTGTTATTTGACTTCAACCCAATAGGACTCCAGTGTTCACTGCTGATTAGTGCAGCTTAGATCTGCATTCATGGGCAGGAAAAAATATCCAACCCAATTGTTAAGTAAATCCTTTCTACTCTGTGCTTTCCATCTCTTTGGTGTGTGATATGAGCTGCTCTGATGAATTCTAGCACCTGCCCCCTGTAACCTGCAGAAGTTGAGGTGTGCAGACATACCTGAGCTATGTATTATTCAACCACAGCTCTCAAAACCCTAGCAGTGATTATATTGAGTTGGTTGCTTCAATAAGCCAAGGATCAGCAAGTTGTGTCTTTTTGGCCTCTGCACTGGTGGCTTCTGCAAATTGGACCAAATATAAAGACAGTGTTGTAAGTCTTTAGTTACGAAATAAGGGTCACAATGTTAGTATAGAGGAAATGATGATGAATCTTTAATCAATCTAGCCTTCTTCTTAGTTGTTGCTTACACTTGAGGAGTTAATCTGAATTAACTGAGGGAATAAATTCAAAACAGATTAGTTAAACCACTTTAAATGCACTAAAGTGAATTAAACTACACTGAATTAAGGCCATTCTAGTTAAACTACATTAAAACTCTGTGTGAACACTCATTTGTAGTTAATGTGGCTTTAGTTCACAGCTCTAGTACCAAGTAAATGAGTAATGCCCATGCCTATGTAGAGAGCTTTGCAGTACTGGGTAAACTGGCCTGCTCATTTAACCAATCTGGTAAATGGAATTGAGCTATGGAGTCATGCTAGGAGAGGTTTCAGCTGCAGATCTGTTTTTATTCTAATGTGACTGCTATATTGTCTTAAGGTGTTTAAAAAAAAAAAAAAGCATGACACAATCCTTGGCATTTCCTGCTTTCCGGAAAGGAAAGCCAATAGCCAAAAAAAGCTAAAGGTAAAGTGTTGGCCTATATTGCTTGCTCCAGTGTGGACTTGCCCTGAATATATCTGTAATCTACTGCACTCCCAGTGTGCTTTCTCTGGGAGATGTCTGTCGAAGGGGATGAAATGGTGGAACCTGTTCTCTGTTTCCATGGTGCTCTTTCCTGTTTCAGATGGATCCCTCATGGAAGAGAATTCATCTCAGTACCGTGGGAAAAGCCTCTTCCACAGCACATTTCCTGCCCAGCTTTGCTCCTCCACACTGTTGAGCACAGTAATTGGCCTGGGAAGGCCTGTCCCCTGTGAGGAGATAGGGATGGTTTAGTGCTGACATCAGCAGTGGCTTGCACATCCTCCCCACACATCACATTGGCCAATACATGGTTGGCTGTGTTCCCTACCCTTCTGTTGGGGCTGTGGGATGAGTGACATCCTGAGATGTTCCAGTATCTCAACGAAAACCTCGTGCAGCATTTTTTAAGTACTGAAAATCAAGCCTGTGAACACACAGCGTGTTCAGAACAAGTTGATGAGGAGGTCAGAGTGTTCCTTGTGTTGCCAGCATTACAAAAAAAAAAAAGAAACAAACACTTAGTTTGGTAGGACATAGCTGCTTATCATCTGTGAGTACATAAGCTTTTTAGAGATGTCCTGAAGTCTGGAAGAAAAAAAAAGTGGTAGAGGAAGTAGTGTAGGCATGACACTATCCCACAGCAGTTTCTTTTCTTGCTAAGATGACTTCCGTCCTTCATGGAATAAATAGCGATGAGTGCTCCTTTGGCAGCAGCCCAGGTTGCTTCATTTGTTCTTCTGGGTGAACGTTTTTCTCTTCCCACACTCCTTTAACCTCTTCTCTCTGTTTTATTATCACTATCTCAAGTCGCTGCATGGAAATACAGAAAGAATACTAGTTGCAAATTCAGTGGAAAGCTTTCTTTTGGCAAAAGCTAACTTTAAGGTAAACCATTCTCAGTCTGGCAATGATTAAGACAGCTGTGTTCTTGAGGCACTCAAAAGCTATAGTTCTTTTGTTCTGTGGGCTGAAATTACAAAATTTTAAGATGAAATACCTTTAGAATGGTCGATGGAAGATTAAAAGTGAAACTGCAATGCTTCTCAGGAACCACCTGAAGGCTTCAGCTTTGCTCTCAAGTTTCTTAAGAAGTTTTAGTAGATTTTCTAGCTAGTAGTGTAATATAGCAATCATCTATTCCATGTGAAGAGCTTCTCACTATTCCGTGCTGCTGTTAGTGCAGTTAAGATTTAAAGAATGTGGTAATTGGAAATTGGATAAATTGAGATTGGTAAAACTTGTAGCTGATAAACACATGGATTGTTTTGAGCCCTTGTGTATTCAGAATTAACTTCTTTAACCTATTCTGCTGCCAGGATTTTTTGTGCCAAGTAATCTTTGTGGTGGAGAGGACATATTTTTGTTGTGCTCTGTTTCACCTTTCTGTATATGAGGATCTAGATGTTTTCTGCCCTTTTTTTGGCTTCTTACTCCCATGGAGGTGGTAAGTACCACGAATCCTGGCAACCTTGCTGGAGCTGAGAAAGACTGTTAACTCTGCAGCACCATCCCTGCACAACACCAAGTGCTTTCAGGTTCCATGGTGCCTTTCCAAGCTAGCAATACTCCTGTGGTTGCTTCCCTGGTACAGCTTTTATTTTGAAAGTGCTTCCTGACACTGTGGCTTTGTCTTCTGCCAGTCTGGCAGATACCACTTGGATTTACTCTCATTTTCAGGGACTGCTCTGTCTCCACTTCTGCCATTAATGTCAGTGCAGTGGTAAAATGTTGTTCCTCCAAGTTGTCTCCATTTTCCTGTAAGGGCAGTTCATGCATCATTTGCTATAAAGGTTCTGATAGCTCAGCAAATGTTCGAAGACAAATTGATGCTCTTTTGTGGCAAAAGGCCCAGTGCATAATTTTACATTTACTTGGGATAATGTGGCCTTGGATAACCGAGTCCCAGATTTACTGTTGCAGGATAGAGTGTCTGAGGGTTTATCCAGCCTCAACCCCCTTTTTTTAAATACTACCGTTTAATCCTGACAAGCAGGCAGAGGAATATCTTTGGTTGTGACCAGGATTTCACTGCCAGCTAGTCTCTGGGTCCTAAACTGACTCATCAGTCAGAAAGATTAATAATTACTCTGTTGGATGATTTCACTTGTTGTCATGGCACATATCCATTAATGGAAAACAAATATTCCCTGGAAAATGAAATGCAGATTGTGGTATAGTGGCTAGCCAAGTCCTTTGGCCAGATGCAAATCTAAAGCATGTATTAAGTGTCCCTTCAAAGCAAGGACTTCAGGTTGCTTGCTGGTTGGCAGTCTAATACCCATTTCTTTTTTTTTTAATTTCCTTTTATTTCCTTTCAATGGGGGCGGTTCCCCTACATCTGGAGCTGCAGTGTGGATTTTTTGCTGATAAAAGTGTTGCTGGGAGGATGTTTTCAGCTGAGTTTGTCTTTCCAGCAGTAATGCCTTTTAGCATGTGCAGGAGGTTTGAGGGTGTGAAGAAAGAAGTGCAGGCAAGCAGGGCAGGAAAGCTTTGCCTTACAGCAGCCTGACATGTTTAAAAAATAAAGAATATCCCTGAGGAGCTTTGGTATGCCAAATGTGTTAGTTAAATTAGCATTGAGTGCTCGTACATGGCAAGGCTTCAGAAGTGGGGGAATGTGGGGCTCCGAGTGCAGCTTCCCTCTCGGAGGCCCCTTTTGCTCAGGAACTCAAGCAGCGCTCACACCATCTGGAGAAAGCATGGGAAAGGGGGATTGGGCTTTTTCCCTTCCACCCCCTCTCCTCGCTGGTAAAGATCCCAGAGTTCACTTTGCACAATGGGACCAAGTTTCTGCTCTTTGGTTTGGGAAAGCAGCACCTGTAAGCTCCCCCATCCCAGTGGGCTCGATGGGCTTGGAGAGAGTTTCTAAAGGCTGGGAAAGCCAAGGGCAAGTGGCTACGTGGAGTATCTGTGGTGCAGCACTTGGGTTTAACTGGTGTGGACCTCGTTATGTATGGCTGACGTTTCTTGGCTGGGAAGGGCCTTGTGTGGCTTGTTTGGCAGGATAATAACTCAGCAGGGAGTACCTATGGAACAGAGTGGGGGAAAGAGGGGAAAGAAAATCCTACAAAGAGCAAGTTCCTACCAGACTCTGCTAGAAACAGTCACCAGTTGTGAAAGTTCTTTACTTTTATCTCAGCATTCTTTGTCGTATTCCTTTTGATCAGGAGGAAGTTATTGTTTCAATCAGGAGGAAGCATATAAATGTTCTTTAAGGAATTTCTGCATGGGAAGGAAAAGACATATTGATTTAAAACCCCAAACCTTTGTTCTAGGTTAGCTGATACAGATCTGTGTCAGCATTCCCAATATGGGGGCAGCAGTAGGTGGCTTGGACCCTTTCCAGATATTTAAGCAATTTCTAATAAGCTGGCATTTGTCATCACTACCAAGGACTTATGAAAAAAATCTTATGGATAAAATGGCGTCCTTTTACTTGATTCATGCAAGTGGGAAAATGTGGCTAGATATGGTGTTGGAATGGATTCAATTTTTATATTTTATTTTATTTATCAAAATTTGGTTGCATTTTTGGATTTTAAACAGGATTTTTCAACTAAAAAGAAACAGGAAGGGAGTTAAACTCTTACAACTTCCATTTCTTCTGAGGAATATGGCTAGAAATAGGCATAAGACACTAATTCAACTTTTGACTGCTTCAAATGTGTCTGTAGCATCCACGTTCGTGGTACTTATATATGTGGATGGTATATGGAGGGGTTTAGCATTTATTCTAGGTCTACCTTGAACAGAAGCATTGCATGGAGATTGATTTTTAAAAAAATTAATCTCATGCATGTATAATAAATTCCACCCCCTTTCAAACCCACTCATGCACTTGGATTTCTAATGAATAAGCCTGCATATTTATTCATGAAGATTAAAAAACTGTACAGATAGAGGCAGCTGGCTGAACTATTTTTTTTATTATTTTTGTTCTCTAAATCTGCTGACCTGTGATCAGTAGTAAAGAGAAAACCCTCTGATTAACTTAGGCTGTTTGCAGACTGGGACAGACAAAATGGCTCAGCTGTTCCTGCTGAGGTACAGAATGTGGTTTCATTGAGTGGGATGGAGAGAGGGGAGCAAGTGGGATGAAAAAATCACCTGTTTATATTTTAAAAATATGCCAAGCCCACAAAATGACTTGTTTTCAAGGTATGCCTTGCAAAGCCCTCAGACACCGGGGCCCTGGCTGATGTCTCCAGCTGTGGCCAGATGTGACACCCATCTCTGTTCCTCACAGGCCCTGCTGCTGTTGGGTGGCATCGCTCTCTCCTGCCTGGCTCTGGACCTGCTCTTCCTGCTGTTCTACTCCTTCTGGCTGTGCTGCCGCCATCGGAAGAGCGAGGAGCACCTCAATGCTGACTGCTGCTGCACGGCCTGGTGCGTCATCATCGCCACCCTCGTGTGCAGGTACGGCCGAGCTCAAGGGGAGCCTCCCCATTCTCTGGTCCATCCTGTGCTCACATCCTCACCCTTCAAATGCTCTGTCTCCAATTAGTGAATATTGTCAATAATCCCTCTTTCCATTTGATGTCTCTGTATTTTTAAATATCTGTAATATATTTCCTTCCTTTCTACGGCTTGCAGAGCTGCCTGGTGGTTTGAGCAATGTGAAAAGGAATAGGTAATGTCCTGCTCTTTGATACGTTTCAATTGATAAATCAAGGACCCTCTGTCCTTGGGAGCTTATCACTTAAACAGGATGGATACTGTTGAAATATTTATCAGGTCTAAACGCAGATTTCTCAGAATTTGGTGTCCAAAAAGAATTACTATGTGTGGAAGAGTAGATTAAGAAGAAAGAGATACAGATGACTCTTGAGTTTGGAAGGATTGGTATTCACCTGGAGGGAACGTTCAGATTTTGCAGCCTGTGTAAGACATTGCTACATTTTGTTGTCTGCACTAACTTGCCATCTCCAAGGGCTGCTAATAGGGGTGCCAGGGTCAGCATAATTCCTGTTATGACTGAGCAATAGAAGCTTTTGGAGGTGAGGTAGAAAGAAGGATTGCTGGAAAAAAAAAAACCAAAAAAAATTATCAGTAATTAGTGAAGAACAGGTGCAGCAGAATTTAAAAGATAATTTCCTAGAAAGTGAGTGATGGGGCATCTGAAAGCAGGGACATGTATGCAGACATACAAGGAAGGAAGGAGCCTCTGATCTTGCTTTGACTTGGGCAAAATGAGTACTCTGGATGTGTGCCCTAAATTGAGCACTTTCCAATTTGTGTTTCTTTTCGATTCCAAGCATCATCTACTCTTGCCCAAGACTCCAGGTGCTCTCTGCTGCTCCTCTATGGGTCTGGCAGGTCTGGGAGCAGTCCCCTAGCCAGAAAGGAGGGAGCAATGAGACGACTGTATTTGGCAGTGCCTTGTGGTTTACATTTGGCATTAGCCCGCTGTTAGGTGGTGGATGGGATGTGTGATCAGTCTGGAGGTGAGCATGTTCCTTGAAGGCCAGGCTTAGCTGTTCAGGAGCCGGATTGTGCTGCTGATGCTTCTGTGTGTTCGCTCTTTCGAGGCACTCAAGAGAACAGCAAAGCCTTGAAGTGTTGGAACAAACAGTGCAGAGCAGATATTCTGTGGTGTGTTTAGCAGCTGGGGGTGGATTTGCCTGTAGAAGCAGGGGCTCAGGGCTGAGGAGACCTTGTGTACCAGCCAGTATTTCTGTGTTTGCAGGGAGCTCTTCGATGCTTTGCTGATTGCATATAGGTGCCTGGAATGGAAAGGCAAAACACAGAACAACTTGCAAAGAAGAAATCTCAGTCTCTTTCACTTTTCTTTTAGTGATCTTAAGAGCTTTAGCTGCATCCATTCTAATCCACTGAGAGAGCTGTGGTCCTAACCCTTTCTTACAGAAGCTCTGGCTGATGCTATTTATAGTTGTGCTGCTGCTACAGGCCCTTGTTAGCTATTGTTATGCAGCAAATGTGACCGAGGCAGCTGCTGCTGAGTGTGGTAGTGTTTGTTTTTGATTGTAGAAATGGTGAGAAGGAGGTATTCTGCACTTCTCCAGAGCATGTGTGAGAATTTAAAATTGGAAGAGCAGCATATAAATTCTGGTAAACTTGATGTGACTGTCACATCCACAAACTGGAAAGCTGCTGAGGCTTCCTCAAAATCTGAACCACTGGTTCTCATCCTTGGTGTACAATTTGTGTCTGCAAGTATTAAATGCAGAACCATAAAACTAAGGTTCTCTCTGAATCTACAGTGATATTGGATGATCATTTTTTTGACTTTTTAAATTAGGTGTTTAATTTTCTCCCTGAAGTCATCATGCTTAAGCAAGAGCTGGTTGGTACCATCATGGTGAGGAAGGTGCTGTCCAAGTGCTGTCCAGGTGTTGCTGCTCTCCTGCAGAGTGGAGGTCAGTTTTCTGCCTCTCTACAGCAGCTGGATGCCACAGTGCCCTCAAACCTGTGTCTCTTGGCACTCCATGCTCAATCTGTGCCTGGGAATGCAGATACAGCTCCCAACAAGCCAACTCCAACTGTTGGTATCTAAGTGGGACTTCCTTTTAGCACAGATTAAAGATTAGCCCACTGGATATATTCTATCCTGTCCCAGCTGTGTGTCACACACCAGAAGAGCCAGACCAGCAGCTGCTGTAATGGGGTATGAGGCTGTTCTGACAGGAGGCTGACCTGAGAAACAGTTTTGTTTGGGTTTGTTTGGCACTGTTTGGGTGCTGAAGCAGTGAGAGGTTCCAGCCAGCAGCTGGTCTGGTCTGTCTGAGTGCTTGGAAGTGGACTGTTGTCTTCCTAGCTGAGAACTTGTTAACTCTGCTTAAGTCCAGCTGTGCTTAGAATGTGTTTCTCTAGGTTTCCTTAGTCCCTCAGGGAACTGTTTGTGCTGAGAATCCTGCTTTGTGCTCGGGATCCCTGTTTCCTAATGACTCACAACAGGGAGAATGCTGAGCCAGCAGAGAGGCATAACTAGTTAACAGGAGCTCTCCAACAAAATGTCTCTAATGAGTCTTCCCAGTTGCTCTACCCGCAAAGTTGCAGGAATGCTTAGCCTAGATTGTTCCATGAATACTTACTTCAGTTCTAGTCCTTACCAATTTTGATTGGTTTCTATGTATGGGGAGTTGTCTTTATAAAACACCTCATCCACTGGTTAGGTGACCCTAACTCTCTCAGGAGGGAGCTCAGCTCCAAAGGTGGAAAGAAAGCTTTGTGGAGAGGATATTAGAAAGGAACGGGTGCAAATAAATGGTGAAAACTTGCTTTATCAAGTGCCAGTAATAGCACTTTCCCCTGGTGTGAAAGTGCAAGGTAGTAATTAGACAGACAAATTAACATTCCTCCTGAGAACTTGAAGTCTAAAAAGGGCTCTTCTTATGAAGTTCCTGTAATTAAAGATGACTTGGTGTAGTTTGATTATTCATTTCTAAGGATGTGATGTGAATGGCTAGTGTTCATCTTTCCAGACTGGTGACTGGGTACCCAGAGGGTCACAGTGTGTGTGTGGGTATTACAGCAGGAGGATCTCATCACCAGAAGGCACATATATTCTCTCTGTGTCAGATTAATGCTCTGCTGTTCATCATGTGTAAATGCAGAAAACTTTTTCATTTTTTGCAAGTAAAAATGAAAAAAAGTCATTTTTTTGTCATGTTGCAAGCAAATTCAGAATTACACTTGATTTATTTTTTCTGGTTCTTTATCAAGAGGTGTCCAAAGCCCATGTGCAACAAAAGCAAGAATGGCAGAAATAGAGATGACTTTCCTATAGAAGAACTGAAAATGTGTTGGAGTATCTTCCAGAGAGTGCTAGGGTGGAAAAGAGCTGTGTCATTCAGGAATGCTGTTCTTGTATTCAGGCTGTGTGACAGAAATACATCCATTGGGTGATGTTTTTGTCATCCTGTACTGAGAGATAGATCTGCTGTATCTTAGGCTACTGTGTCTTCCAGGGTTCATGCAAGAAGCCTTGTGATTTATCTTGACCTCAAGGACTTATGCTGTTGGGTTAAGATGAGTTGATCTATTTTTATTTCAGAAGAATGCACTTAAATAGAAGGAGCCCCTCTGTTTCCCTTTAATCATATAAAAGGTAGTTAAAAACTAGTGTAAATCCTTAAATCTGCTTTAAACAATAGCAACTCATATCAGTGTGTGTGGGCAGGGATTTGAAACAACTGTTGGATTTAGATGAAGCCCAATGCAAACAAAGCCAAGCAGCAGTAGATACCCCCTGCCTGCCCTTCAGCTCTGCCCCCTCCTCAGTCACAGCTGCGCCCAGCCCAGGCTTGTGGGATGGGTTCCTTCCTTCTCTACCCTGATGGAAAGGGGAAGTGCCACAAAACTGCGTGGCTTGCTCCTAGGGGAAGGACTGGCTGTGCAAGTGGCCCTTGCTAGCACAGGGTGTGAATGCAGAGCTGGCTTTTGCAGGACAGGAATGGAATAATTGATGCTTTATGTCTAATTTGCGGTGAATGTGTGAGTCCCGTGGATAGAGGAGTTTATTACCTGGATTAAATGGCTTTCATCCCAATTTTTGTGCTGTAGTGTTTTCTTTTGGGAGTGGTGACTGTGCCTGGAGGGTCGGGGCAGTGGGAGCTGTGGTTTGTACTGGGCAGGATGGGAAGCCTATGGAGAGCTGCGAGGAAAAATCTGCCTCCAACAGGGCAACGAGTTCAGAGTCACTTGCCTGTAGCTGCCAGCACTTCATAGCTGGTACCTTTGAGTAAACTGGCTGAGGTATCTCTCTGTGCAGCATCCCCAAGGACAAGGTATCTGCTGCTCCTTCAGAATGCTGTTTCTGAGCCTTTCCCACCAAAATAGTGCTACTGTGCTGGGAATACTGAGAGCCGAGCAGCAGATTTTGGGCACTTACCAAGTCTTTACTGAAAGAATAGGCTTCTAGTAGCTGTAACAGGCTGAATAGAAATTGCTCGCTAATTAAAGGGGTCAGATCTGCCTATTCAATGTCAAGAATGTTCTGGAATTTATTTGGTGCCTATAGTGAAAACAACTGTTAAAATTTTCTACAGCTCAGGAGGCTTGAAAGGGTCTGTCTGAATCTCTTTGCTCTGATAAGACAAGGAGAAATTCAAGCCGTGGTTTTGCAATTTCTGTGATGGGATGCTGAGCTGCCTTATCCTGGACAGTGCTCTGCATCTGTAATTTCTCTACTTCAGGGAAAGGGGGGAGTGTCTTTTTTATCCCCTCCACCCCTGTGCACCCCAGGCATGTGTTATCAAGCTCTGATAATAGCTGCAGCTGGGGAGGATTGCAGAGGGCTTTTCTCTCTTCAGTTATCAGAGTAATTTGCATTAGGAAGATGTGTGAGGAACGGTGTTCCTGAAGAAAGAGGCTCATTTCTTGTATTAATGCTAAATATTTAGTTACATAGCTGCTGCCCCTCTTTCTGTATATGAAGGCTGCCTCTTGTCCCTAGAAGACTCCTCAGCTGAGGCTTTTATGGGCCAAGCTCTCTATAATTTATGGAGATTCAATTGCTGGAAAAAGCATGAGGCTGACACAGATTTTCCTAGTGGATCTGCTTCCAGTTCATGATCTTTGCTTCTATTTCTTGTCACGTACGAGGAGAAATACGGCCAGGTGAACTACATTGTTCTGCTCACTCTTTTGAAGCTGATGAGCCCAGGAAAGGAGGGATGGATGTGTCTTCCTGCAGGAGAGGAGCGAGAGCAGAAACAGTACACAAAGTTGTGGTGAAAGAACTAAATGTTTCATCCAGAATAATTTTAGATTTACAACAAAACCATCATCACCACCTTCTTTTGCACTGCCACAAACACAACCTTGGTGTCTTGAGAACCTTCCTAGAAAAGATCCTGGGTGTTCTCAAGCTAACTATAACATGAGAACAGAAAAACTGTCTTGGTAACATTTGTTTGCCCTGAGTTTAGTTGTGATTGCTTCACAAGTTCTTTCCTCCTCTATTATTGGGAAATATGGGCTTGGAAAGAGGAACTGTGAGTTCCTACAGCGATCTCTTAATAGAAGAGATGTTGCTGACTTGCATGAGATAATCCTCTGGTTGCAACTCATTTACAGGATCTTCCTCCTTTAAGTGAGGCTTAAGCTAATATGGTTTACTTCATAATTGGGGCAGACTGATATGTGTGGACAGTTATGGAAAATCATCTGATAGGTGGTAATTTGCTAAGCAGCTGGAGTTGAATTGTGTCTGCAAGCTTGAAATTCGCTTGCTTTAAAAATAAATAAGCCTTTTGTCCCAGTAAGTTATTAAGCTTCCCTTCCCAGTACTCTAAATCAGTGTGACACAAATGTTTCTAATGGGAAGATAAATCAAGATGATGTTCATAGATATTTCACAGAGTAGAGAAAAGGGCATGGAAAATGTATCTGGAGGAACCACCACCATGGGCAAGCAGTCAAAGCAAGGTCTTTGTGTCCCGCTTTAAATAAATGTAACAAAATAATCTGTATTTCATGTCCAGAGAAGGCACGTGTCTCCTGGCAATGCAATGGTAGCCCTTGCAGGAGCCACTGGAGAGCTGCCTGGCTGGATTTCTGGTTATCCATGGCTGGACCTGAGGTCCCAAACAGTTCTCTAACAAATTTTCATTATTTTACCATAAATGAAATAGACCTGTTGTGTTCTGCTCTTCATCATATGGATGCTATTTGAAGAACTGGTGGCTGTGATTGTTTACAGTGCATTGTTTCAGTGGTTGCTGAGGAGCAGCATGACCCCAGCTCCCTTTGGGAGGGAGAAGCTTCCCTTCCCCTGGAAATTGCTGGTATGAGTACCAAGGGCACTGTAGCCATAAGCCCTGTGTTGCACACTTGCCTTTTAGCTTTACCTCTCCCCTTTGCTGCTTTCTTTCTCCACAGTGCTGGAATTGCTGTGGGCTTCTACGGGAACGGGGAGACCAGTGACGGCATCCACCGACTGACGTACTCGCTGCGCCATGCCAACCGCACTGTGGCCGGCGTCCAGGACCGGGTAGGCACCCCAAAAACGGCCACTGTGGCAGTGAGCAGACTCACTCAGCACCTCTCCGCTTGAATCCGGCTGTTCCTGTGTCTCTTCCTGTTTTCTCTTGGTATCTGGGCTTAGAGATGTGCTAAAACTTCCATTAGTGGTGGGGTGATTTCTTCCGCTCTTCTAAAAATAACCAAGCGAACACAGCTTGTTAAGTGAAGTCTTCTCTTTGCTAGGTTTAAAAACAGCTTGTGATCAGCTCTCTCTTCCACACCCGGAAGAGGAGGCAGGCCAAAGCAGACAAATCTTAGTAAAATG
Source organism: Dasyornis broadbenti (assembly GCA_013397935.1). NCBI lineage: Eukaryota > Metazoa > Chordata > Aves > Passeriformes > Dasyornithidae > Dasyornis > Dasyornis broadbenti. Next base: position 971,125 of record VZRN01000800.1, read on the forward strand.
TAGCATTTTAGTTCCATTGGTTGTTCCTGTGCTATCTTTAATTTCATGGTATCATACTGCAACCCTGATGGCTGCAAAATGTGTGCATGTGTTAAGGCTCAGCTGAGGTGCCATCATTGGACTACTTGCAAACAATCTCCCTTATAGATGCTTTTAAGTTTCTTTTGAAGGGTAAGCAGTCTGAGCCTCTTAAAACAGAGGACTGGCAATCTGGAAGCTGTCCATGACTTGCTAGTAAGAATGAATTCCCTTTTACTTCCCTGACTTCCGGTACTTAATATTTTTTTAATTTGTTTATTCTTTTTCTTCTCATGATATAGGTACTGGACACCTCAGTGGCCCTGAACCAAACAGTGGAACCAAACTTGCTTGTCCTGGAGGAAATGTTCAAGAAGCAGACAGATTACCTGCATATTGTCCAGAAACTGCAAAGTCTCTTGGATGATCTGGTCAGGCAAACAACTGAGATCCCCTTTTGGAAGAATGACGAGCTGTCTCTGGAGGAGCTGGCAATTCAGATTGACCTCTATGACTGGTACAGGTGTGTAGCATGCTGCAGTGTAGTGGTTGTAGCATCTGCTTTGGCCCGTTTTGCAAAAATCATGTGCATGTTCTGGATGGCTGAGCCAAAAGCTCTGTATATTTCTGCAGGTGCTCTTGGCCCACACAGCTGATCTGTTTCTTATAGAGCAAGACTGCATTCAGTTTAAATCAAAATGCACAGCTTTTTTTCTTAAGTCTTTATTACCAACTGAACAGCAACTTATTCTCTATGTACAAAATCTGTAGTTTGTGTTCTAGCACTGGGGGAAAAATCAGCCCCAGATATAACTACTGTTGTGTCCTAATAAGTGCGCAAAGAACACATTAAATAGAGTAGAAAATGGCACTAGCTCTCTAAGTTCACACCACACCCTAACATTCCTTTTCATTAAACATATTAAATAAAATATCAGTTGTATTCCATGAAAGAAAATCTCTATCCACACATGGAATAAATAACTGAAGCGTTTCTTATCCAATAGCTAGGAAGTTCAAGAAGCTGCAATGCCTTTTATCCTCTAATGATGACCAGTGCATATAACTTCATGCTAGGAAACCCTAGCAGTCTCTTTTCTCAACAACTGTTTTGCTGAGCGTGTTGTGTAAATGGTTTTTCCTGCCTCAGCTCCCAATCCCAGAGCTCTTGGAAGATTAATCTTTAGTGGTGGTTTTCCCTTGGAGAAGGGCTGTGTTTTCCCCATAAGTCACAATAGCTTCTTGATCTGTGCTTTTTACACATCAGTTTTCCTTTGCAGACCATGTTTTTGTTTGCCGCAGGTGGCTGGGATACCTGGGCCTGCTCCTGTTTAATGTCCTGATATGTTTACTGGTGCTCTTTGGGCTCATTAGAAACTCCAGGGCCATTCTCATGGGGTAAGTCCTGACCTGGGGACAGGGCATAAGGAAAATCAGCTGAATGAAAGTGCCTGCTAGTGGGAACCTCTGCCTATTGTCAATGCATATCAGGATCATCTGAGACTGCACGTCTTAAATTTGCCTCTGAGTAGAGAGACATTGTAGAGTGTAGTTCTGTGGAAACAGGGCTTCATACAAGAGATGTTCACAGGAAGGTTCTTGAGCTATAAAATGCAATGCTACTGGTGTTCATTGTCTTCTCATCAAAGGTGAGGAACCCATCTGGGCAGTCTGCTTTCCACTGGGTAGCATTGGAAGCCTCCATTTTCTGGGAGATGATAATGTGAACATCCTTCCTTAAAATTACAGGCTTTAAAAATCTCCCCTTAATTCTCTACAGTTGGGAAGGCATTTGTTAATTGATGATAAGCATTGCATGTGCCTACACAACCTGGTGGCATTGCCTTCTGTGTCACTGTCTGCTCTTGTTACCTGGGGCTGTCACACCTAAGGAAATGTTAAACTGAGAACAAGCAATGGTTTGCACAATTATGAGAAGGAGTCTTGTTGCCATGGTACTGCTATATTGATGCATGTCTGTTTCTAAAAAGCACTGAAAATGCCCCATTACAGGAAAAAACTCTTCCTCTCCTTATCTTGTAGCTTGGCATATTTGGCAAAGACACTGGTATCATAAACATTGTGGCAGTTTGATAACTGACATGGCCAAGGGTTTATCCTGGTATGTGGTGAGGCCATTAATAATTGGAATGTGTATTCAGATTTATTATTTACCAGATGATTTCATACCTGGCAGGTTATACAGACAAAAGTCCAAGTGTATGCACAGATGGCAAGCTCAAGGTTTAAATTAGAATCTCATTCGCCGTTAGCCAGAAGTTCATATTAAGGCATTCCCTAAAGAGGGAGCACATGGCATAAAGAAACAAGTGTATCACAGCCAGGCAAGATGGTGAACTGCCAGTTTTAGATCTTTTAGCCAAGCAATCAGTGACTGACCCAGTCATCTTCATTTAAAGTAAAACAACAAATGTGTCTTATTGATTAACATGCTCAGCTGGAGGCACCAAGCTGTGTTGTCCTTATGTCATAAACCCACAGAACCTTGCTGATCCACGGCTGATATTTTTTGCATCCATTTGGAAATGGCATAATAAAGTCTTTAGTGTCTCATTTCAGAATGCAGCACAGATGTCAGTCTGGTGAAACTGCCTTACTTCTGCAAGATGAGGCACAGATCCATTCACAGAGTAGGGATTATTTGGAATTAAAATAAATTGGTAAACTGAGAGATGGGGTTTTTTTTAAATGGTGACCCACAGGTTTATTTATTAAAGCTCTAGTATTCAGTGAGACACATGTAGCAGAAAAAATATATGTCCCGTCCTCAAAGGGATGCTTGTACTAGGTTTGAATAAAGACTATCTTGGTTATGATCAGGTTTTTGTATTGTTCAGGGTGTGGATGGGAAGGGATCTACTTGTGTTTCAAAGCCTGAGGGAGAAAACATCCCTAAGAGAGCAGGCCATTGTCTCTTTACTTTGAAGATAGAGACAGATAAAATGAAACTGCTTATTAGTCTGCAGCCCTGTACTTGAGGGAATTGAGGAGCACTATAGCCTAAATATCTCTACCACTCATACTGACAGCAAAGGTGAAGAGCTAATGCGCTGGTTGGGGAAGTGCAAAAGCCTTTTCCGTGAGTGTGTGCTTGCTGAATGTCACTGAGACCACTGCTCTGTCACCCCTCTGCCTTGTGTCTGCTGTTAAGCAGACACTTCCCACTATTTCTGTCAGTAATGAGGTCCAGCTGTCAGAACAGAACTTTAAATCTGTGCGGAGATGGACTCACATGGCAGTGGTAGGCACCTAAACTGTTGTTCCAAGCTGTTGGCCTGCAGGTGACTGTCTCTCTCCTGGAGCTACGTGGGATGCTTAGGTGCTGTTCAGGCGCACCAGCTTGGAACCAAGGTGTCCTAACAGGGCCTGTGTTCCCTCCCACCATCTGTAGCTGTGTAGTGCTTACACCCAACGACCTTATTTGTTGTAGACACAGGAGAAGTTTCTTAATTTTTAATCATTATCGTTTCGTGGGGTTTTCTTTATTTAGCATATTTTTCTTTGAGTGCCTTTGGACCTGGAAAATGAAGGCCAGAATGGGAACAATGAAAGGGATAGTCCTGTGGTCAACCACCTGCCAATCTGCCTCCCCTGCAGCCGCCTCTGTGTCTTTGTGCCTTTAGTTTCCCTGCTAGAAGCAGGATAATGCTTTGCTTCCCTACTTCTCCCTTCCCCTGCAGCTCCAAGGCAGGTAACGTGGTAACCAACTGCTGGACATGAATTTCTCCGATTGTTGCTCTCTATGACATTTAAAATAGGATTGTTTATCTGAAGATACAGTTAATGATTGATAATTTCCCAGTTTTGGTGGTAGCTTTGGACTCCAAATAATACATCTTATGAAAGGAACTGCTTGAAATCAGAGCTGCTACATCTGCCATCTGTCTGTCTCCCACAGGGTGTGCTTACTTGGGGTGTTTGCCCTGATTGTCAGCTGGGGATCCCTGGGCCTGGAGCTGGCTGTCGCTGTGGTGAGTGGCTCCCATCCAAATCCCATTCACCCTTTGCTGCAGGTTTAGCAGACACCAGATTAATGCTCTGCTGTGCCTGTTTTACAGCATATCCTGACCTAAGTAACTGTCCTAGCAATTCTCATCTAGGAAAAGCACAGAGCTGCTCCTGCTCCGTGGTGTGGTGCAGTAGCTCATACTCCAGCACTGCTGAGGTTGTATAGTAAAGTAGTGCTGGTGGGGATGGTGATGAGAGACTTCAGCATCTGAAACACTCCTAGAATAGAAGGTTCCCTGATGTTAACCTGGCTCAACTGCTCTTTGATGCTGGCATGCTTTGATATTCCTTTTGCTTTTTGTCTTCCATCTATCAGGGCTCCAGTGACTTCTGTATCAACCCTGATGCTTACGTCTCAAAAGTGGTTGAAGAGAATGCTGTGCTCAGTGCTGGTAAGTGCTGGGACTAGCTTTGGCATGGGGTTCTGCAGCTCCAGCTGTCACACAGGAGCATGGCAGTGACTGAGAATTTTAGACTGTGTTTGAAACAGAGGAGCTGGCATATAGTGGGAAACAATATGTGTGGAGCTCTGGAAAAACAGCATTCTGGTCAGAAGTGTATATGTATGCATCAGCACCACCTTCAGAACCTTCCTTCTGCCTTGACCCTTAGGTGGAGATAACTGATTAAATGGAATAATAGAAGTCCCTGGATTATTTTGCTTTAAATGTAGCACTCTTGAGTCTTGTTCTCCTCTCAAAGTGACAGAACTGTGGCAGTAGCAGTGTGCAGTTTGAGTTGTCATTTTTAACACTTGCTTTTGGGTCTGTATTCCTGAATCCAGAATACTTATTTTTATATCTGTTACCTACAAATTTATATATAATTGTTTTTACCTGATTGTGGCTATAAATAGTAGCCTCTCAAAGGTAAGTGAATGAAAACTGCCACAAAGAAGTATAAATTTCTCTTTCCGTTATAAATGCAGTATTTGACCAGTTTGCGTATCCTGTTCCACTTAAAGCATGTGCCTGCATCACAGTGGCATCCAGCTGAAGCACTGATATATTTGGGATTTGTTGCTCCTAATTTAGACAAAAGTGGCTGGTGAGGTAAGGGGTGTCTCCAGTTTGAACCTCAGTGGGGCAAAGATGGCATTCAGAACCATGGCTTAACAAAAAGATGGTTGGGTGCCTGCCAGTAGAGATCCAGTAGATGCTGAAAAGGAAAAGTATTTTTAGGACTGAGTTTGCTGCTTAGTTAACAAAGTTAACTTTTTTCCCCTGCCTTCTCTCCCCCAATAGCTCCTTTATGTAGTTCTGTGTACGGTAAAACACAAATAGGCAATGACACTGATTTGCAAAAGCAGCAACTTGTGTTTTTTCTGGTTTTTATTTGGTGGAACCAGAGAATTTTTGCTATGTGTGCAGAAGGTCTAGTGTATGGCTCTGTGCTTAGCCAAATGCTGTCTCTCACTATGCAACTGGTAGGAAATTAGGTATGTAACAATGGCTGAGGATGCAGGGGTTGGAAACAATAAAAAACATTTGTCTGGAGGCAAAATGTAGTAAAAAAGAATATGTACAAGTTGATATTGCAGCTCATTTTTGGAATGCCTTATTTATTGATTTTCTGGGAAGGAGATGATAGAGACAGGCACTTCTCTTTGCAACAAAGAAATGCAGTGAGGGACGAGAATGAGTGTTTAGCATGAGATGAAAATCCTCTCTTGGCTGTGAAGGTGACAAAGATGTGTCTTCAGGTGCCAAGCTGGTTTCCTGGTTGTTCAAGAAGGCAAGTGGGTCAGTGAGGCCAAGGGGAAATGTCTGATGTTAATGCCAGCTGTGTGCTGTGATAATTTGGTAACCCAGATTAGCTCTGGAGTGTGTTTGATAGCAATTAGATTGACCCTGGGAAGCTAAAGAAAGGCCCCTTTGTGCTACTTCTCCATTTCAGTTGCCCTTGTCTGCAGGGCTCCTGTGGTTTTCATTGATCAGTATCATTCATTTGGAGGCTAACGGGGAGCACAGGGCTGACATTCCATGTCTCTTCCCGCATTGCCCGGCAGGGACAGTTGGCTCCCCCAAGGGAAAACAGGCTCTGCTCCTGTTTATGCTCACCACCATATAACAGTTGTTAAAGCTCCACAAATAACCGTGAATGGACCTAAGGGAAATGATGAAGAGGAGGAAGAGCAGGTGTTGCCACAGGCCTGGGTTGGAGGCATGGCCCCTCCATGGGCAATGTGTGTCAGCTCCTCCTGCCAGGCACCCTGGAGTATTGGTGAGCACTTTTTCCTTCCTCCTGAAGGATATCTGTCCAACTTCTGAGCCTGCCATTGCACCAGGCAGCTGGCTGGGAGATGATTGAATCTTCTGTCTTCCCATGTGGGTTTACACTGCTGTATCACAGTTTATGATCAGGAAGTTATGGAAATAGCTCTTGGTCCCCGATGTTGAGATCTTCCTGTGCATCTGAGAAGGAAGGAAAATCACAGCATGAGGACTGCAGTGTGGCTGTGACACTTTAATCTCAATAAAATATCTTTAAAAGTCTGGAATAAGTGTTAGTATCCCTTGGCTGTAAATTGTAGCAGCTGTTTTGTGATCAGTTGAGCCGTATGTACAGCGAGAGTGATGAGCTCCAGGAGACAGGGCAGGCAGCTGGGAGCCAGCCTCACTGCTGTCCTCTTGGAGGAAGAGGCCCTGTTTGAAAGCTCCTGATTCTAGTACATGGACTCTCTACTCTCTGGTTTGCTGTCTCTGCTTTTTGGATGATGTTCTCCAACATTAACGGCAGTATAGACACACAAGGCAGAAACACTTTGATTGCTGCAGCAAGTTTCATCACAGAGTACCCAACCATCAGCATTTCAGTTCAGGAGAGAAGTGACTAAAAGATAGTGTGAGTGGTTGGAGGGCCTCAGGTAGATCAGGAGGAGGCTCAGGAGAAAGAATCCATGGGGAGTTATCATAGATGTAGGAATCACTTTTGCCTTGGCAATCTCTTCAGCTTGAAGTTGGTCTGAGAGTCTTGCTGAAGTATCTGCTTCTGGCCAGTGCTGGGGTCTGGCACACTGAGCTGGGTGCTGCCATCTAATTCTAAGTATATAAGAACCAAAGAGTAATCCTAGGAAGCTTGGTAGTGCTGGGTCAATTTTTCTCTTTAATCACTATTTTCTGTTGCTGTTGTTACATACCATGTATTGTAAGATCCTCTGCGCTCTGACATTTAGACTGGGACTGAGTCATTGATATTTGCAATGTGTTTTTGCTGCTGGTGGTTGTAGTTTTCACAGAAAAATAACTGAGTTGAATACTGGGCAACTGGTATGTTAATATTCCTGTTTATGTATTAATTGCTGTTTTCAAATCTAAATGGAATTAATGGAGCTGAGAATAATCTGATTAAGTGCATTATTACTGTCATGTTTTTAGCTAGAAAGGAGATGTTCTTGTTTTGCAGATAAAATGTTCTGCATTAAAAAAATGATGGGGGGAGAAAAGCGAGGCAAAGAACCTTAATGCAGGTTTCCTGGAGAAGGAAATACTTCAATAATTTTGCAGAAGAGGCTGATGTATGTGCCTAACTCACCCTGTATTCATTAACTGAGATAAAGCCAATGGAGTTGAACAGTGGCTGTATAATCAGCTCCTGCTGCTAGTAAAGAGACTTGGTGCAGCCAAGATGTCTATTTTCAAAGCAGGAGGCCGTCTTCTAGTCCCATTCTTTTTCATTGATATTATGTTATTATCAGATGACTTGTTGCATGAAATTAAATAAAAAGGCACAATCTGTCTAAACAACAGGAAGAGCTTTCTCCAGATTCTCTTACTGCAAATCTGCATGGTGAACTGCCACTCTCTTCATCCAAGGGAGTTGTAAACCTCAGGGGATGGATAATGGAGCCTTTTAGCTCTGGTCCAGCTGAGCTGGCCAGCCTGGATGCTGAGGCTTAGCTGCTCAGATATAAGCAGGAAGGGTTCTTGTCATGTCCAGCCTCCTAATTGGCCTCTCACTGATGCAATTTCACCTTAGAAGTCCAGAGCTGAATGAACCAGAGAACTGACACCATCAACACCTGTGTTTCCTCTCTAGAAGTAAGATCAGAACAAAACCTCAGGTGGGGCCTTGGTGTCTGCACAGTTATTACCTGAGCAGAGTACACTGCAGGAAAGAGCATGCCCGAAGAACTGCTCTTAAGAATCCTGGTGAGCTGATGTTGGCATTGAGAAGCTGTTTTCCTGCCTGGGTTTGCTGGACTCCTGATGAGCAGAAAGCTTTGAGTAGAGGGCAGGTGGGACAGTTAAAAGCTCTCTGCTTTCACCAATACAAGAGTAGGATATATCAGAGAAATTAAATGTTATGCAGATACCTCCCTTTGCTGTCAGACTGGTGCCTTGGGGAAACAAAACTCCTGGTGGAGAGCATGTTACCTGGGCATGTTACCTTTGACACCACAGGTGCCTTCTCTGATGACTGAACCCACAGAGACAGTATCATCTGGGTGTATAGGTAAAATGAGCACTGGTTAAAGAATGCTCAATTAGACATGAAGAAGAGCTGGGAAAAGCTGTTCTAGGTGTGAGGATTTTTTTTTTTAAAACTAGGATCTTTTTTCTGATTGCTCTCTAAAGACCTTCTCACTGCCTTTTAGCGGGTGCATAATGCCATTTTTGCATTTTGGCTGGGCTTTGAAGTGAGTAGTAAGTCTCCATGGTTGCAGAAGCAGTAAGTAGTTCTAGCAGCTGAAGCTGTCTTTAGTAGGCAGCTTGACTTTCCTTTCTAGGAAAAACAGACTTTGCAAAAATAAAGCATTTTAGGTAGTTCCCTTCCTTGCCTTCTGCTCCCACAATGCCTGTGCACCAAGAGTGAGTCAGGAGGATTGCTGCTAGCAACAGCAGGCATGGGCAGCTGCAGATGTGACCCTGCCTAACCCTTCTGCTATGAACTAGATTGCCTAAAGGCCAGCTTCAAAAATCAGATCAACCTTCAGGAATTTTCCTTGAGAGGAAAATGCATCAGAAAGATAATTATAGAAAGAAGTTGCCTGGAGCTGTTAGCAAAGTGCAGATGATGGATTAGTGTAGCTGTTTTCTGGTCAGAAATATGAGATTTGGTGGTTACAGGACAACATCCACTAGGTTTAAAACAGGTGAAGGTGCCTCCTGCTCTTTCCTATTTTCCTGGTGGCATGGAGGCAGGCAACGTGGTCCCCTTTATTTCCAGGCTTTGCAGTACAGGATCACCTCAAGGCAGCTTCACTGCCTATTGTAGCCACAGATTTAAAGACCACAGCTCGGGTTCAGTGCAGGGGAAAGCTGCTCCTGACGGCTGTGCCGTTTTGGGAAACATGTTTTATGTAGAGTGTCACACTTGTCAGCAGCAAAGCCAGTGCTACCACAGTGAATCCTTGTTGATCCTGCCTTCCAGGGTGAAGCAAGGCAAGCACTTATTTCACTGTACTGCTTTTTGCTTCACTTGTAACCAGCAATCTTTATCCTGGGCTTACAAGCTGCAAACTATGATATCAGGAATTCTCATCTCTAATCTGCCCACCAGGGACGATCCAGAAGGCCCTCAAGAAACATTTCTAGAGCTCTGCATTAGCAGTATGTCATGCAACTTATTGCACTTATAAAGGTGATGTAAACTTGATACCACTGTGGGAGCTTAAGAGAAACTTTTAGTGGTTTGTTGGTTTAAAATAAATAGGTGACAAGATCACAGCTCCTTTGGGGTCACCATGCGTGTTGCTGTGCATTGCTGTTGCTGTGCTGTTCTCTCGGTGCAGGTGTGTTTTAATCCATTTTCACGCAGTCATTGAGTGCGATTTATGAGCCGGGGAGGAGCAGCCCTTTCCTTGGCTTTCCTTGGCTCAGTAGTTGTGGACAGTCACTTCTGTGGTCTGCCCAAAGTGAGGCACAAAGTAGTTCTTGCTGCCCTCCTGTCTGCCCAGAATTTGCTAATTGCTATTTAGAGGCTTGGCTGGGGAGATGTAAGTCGTCCCAGAGAAAGAGTCGGTGGGAGGGAGATGGAGCAGCTGGCAGGAGCTGCCCCAGAGTAAGCTAATGAATTATAAATAACAGCTGTCATGTTGCATTGCCAGCACACAGGGGCTGACAGGCTGTGTTGTAGCACTTGGTCTCCAGTGTGCTGCCTTGCCGAAAGGTGCATTCGATATTTATGGGAAGTATGGCAGAGTCAGGATACAGTCAGGTCTGCTTCCTTCATGGCTCCGCTCGCTTCTGGTTGTGCCATTTACTGATTCTTGAGTTGGGACTCATCAGAATAGCTGTGCAGCCTGGAATATGCATTACTGAAAGTCACAGAAGATGAAAAAGAATGGAGAAAAAGATGCTGGTGCAGGGAGAATGAAGAGGATTTCTGTGTTTTAGGGCTTTTGTAGTCTTTACTATGCTATCATCACCCTTGATTTTGCTGAGCTGGCATGCTCATATTCATCTGAAGAGGAACTGTAAATGTTTGAGGAATAATCTAAAGGTATTTGGATGATCAAGTCTTTCAGAGCTCCCTTCCTTGATAACCTTATTGAGGATGGCAGGGGAAAGCCTGGTACTTGTAATTTGTGTGTGCTGGCAGTTGATGTAATATTGTAGAGGGCTCATGAGGGCACCAGGCTGGTTTCACACAAATCTGAATGAAGAGGAACACAGCTGTGTCTTCCAGCCTGGAAACAAATGATGCTGTTAGCAGAGCACAGTAACAGTCTTATCTGGAAGTTTGAGTATGTCTTCACTGTACTGTAGTCGGGTTTAACATAGACTGATGTCTTGTCTTAGGTTTTTGCCATGGATGGTGCCAACTTCTGAATAAAAGTTTTTCTATCTTTCATCTAACTTTAAGTGGAGCCACACCCATTGTCTTTCACTGGTTTAAAAAGATACAAAACACTGCAAAGCTGGGATGATGTATCTGGCCTGACTTTCTTCTCTTGTGTCTTCACAGAGACTCTCCGCTATTACATGACCTGCAGTGCTGGATACCCCAACCCTTTCCAGCAGGTGAGTGTAGCACCCTAATTCCTTCCACCCCTGGGTCTCTTCGTTGTGCAGGGTGTAGGTTAAGTGCTGTTGGTGCCAGCATGAAGCCAGGGTGTTTGCTTAAGGGAGTGCTCTGGCTGTTGGTAAAGCTTTGGCAGCTACTTCCCAGCTGTGCAGGAGGTGGCACTGTGATTTAGTGAGGAGTTTTCTCCAACTTTATCACTACTTGCACAGCTTCAGGTCCAGGAGGCCCTTAGAAGGGCTTATGTGTAATGTGGTGAGGGCTGTGGCTTTGTTTGTGGTACCTCTGTTTATGAGGCATTTGTCTAAAGAGCAGCAACGTGGAGACAGCACCACAATTAATGCCAGGTTGGGTAACTCTGTAATTCCTGTTTTGACTCTCTTCTTGAAAGTTCTTTTGGGTTAAACAGTGGTAACCCTCCACTCCCAAAATGCAGTCACTTCTGTGGGTGAAGGAGTGTTTTCCACAGATACCTCTTACAAACCTTTGAACATCCGAGGGATTTATCCTGAAGTATAAATGTGAGTCACTATTCTTTTGTGTGGGGGCAGAAGAACAGCACCTGGGCCCATTCCAAACTTTGTCGTGTGTATCAGAGGCCAGAATGGGCCCACACCACCCACCATTTGGCAGACGCCAGCTGCTTCACCATGTATATTTAGGATTCTTTTAAAATCTTGTCTTCCTCTGTTTTAAAGGGTGGGGTAAGAACACTTCAGGCTGTGGTTTGATGCACGTCTGCCATCTGTTGCATTTCTGGTTGCTCTGTGTACTCCCTGACGTGTTACTGCATGTGAAATTCTCATGGTTCTTTAAAGGGATGTGTAGGTTGCACCCTAATACAAACAATTTCTACTGTTAACATTGTCTTTTTCATCCATCTGATTTAGTAAAAAACATCCAGCTGTGTTCTGTGGTGAGAACTTGAGTGCTTTGTGTCTTTTCTTTCTCCTTCCCTTCTGTCCTAGAGTCAGCCCCAGCTGTGTGTACATTTTTTGTGTATGTATTTTGTCCTTTGTGGGTTTGTGTTATTTTTTGGGTTTTTTTTTTTTTGGTGCTTCTCTTCTCCCCTTCTCTCTGTCTGTACTTCTTCCAGTTTGGTAAAAGTCAAACTTAACCGCATTGCAGCTGCACTCATGTCAGGTGGGACATCTTTAACTTGTACCATTCAAACAGATGATGCTTCAGTATTTGGGAAATAGGATTTCAGTCTTTTCCCAGGAGATCTGTTGTTCCATGTGGCCTGAACTGCTGAAACATTGCATATTTTGTGTTGAGCAGAAGCTGTCAGGAAGTCACAAGGCTTTGGTAGAAATGCAAGATGATGTGTCGGAACTCATGAGGTCAGCAAGCAAAGAGCACCCCACCTCCAAGGTAACTCTCCTCAAGCTCGCTCTCTGTGTTCTTTGTGGCTTCCTGAACCCAGGATCAGCTCTTGCTAAGCATTCCCTTGCAGTAATTGCTAGCTTGTTGCTTACAGGAGTATCTCACTCGGATCCAGGAGGTTTTGAATTCAACAGAGATCAACTTGCAGCAGCTGACAGCTTTAGTAGACTGTCGAAGTCTGCATTTGGTGAGTCCTTGCTGACTGGGCTTGAGCTGAGAAAGAACAAAAGGGGTGCAGAGCCTGTATTAATTCAGAGTTCCAAATCCCTGGTGAACCAGAACAGTTTACAGCAGCTTTTTGCTTATTGATTCCAACACAAAGGGGAATGATAATTTGGATCAAGTTAGCTTTCAGTTTAAAGATCAGTATGGCAAACTAGATAACATGCCTTCATACATCTACAAGCTGCCACCATAGGGGCCTTCAGGTTTGGGGTTTTTTAGTGTATAGCAAATAACTTGTTGCCTTTCCCATGGTGTACAGTGCCTTAGAGCAGTATAGCATGGCCTCACTGTTGTCCTCAATGCCTCTCTAAAGGCAGACAGTCCATGCTTCTGTTCTTGGGCATGGGCTTTTGTGAGGGAGCTCAGAGGCTTAATGAAAAATATTATATCTTCAGTTGGGTGGGTAAGTTTGCTGTGGCTGTTTATTTTTGTTCCTCTTGAAGTCTGATTGCGAGTAGTTGAAAATATTTCTATGTCTAAATCCAAGCTGGTCTTTGTGAGGGGAAATAAGGGTTAGATCATTTATGAAAAACACTTGAGTTTCTGAAATTAAAATAGAAATATGCTTTAGAAAAGGAACTGCAGTGTTTATAAGTTGTTTCAGAGAGTGTAGTCTGGAGAAGGGCTTTTGAGTTAGAGCTCAATGTTAACTCTGTAGTGAACAGGAAACTCTGCTCCTTTCTCTCTGCAGGATTATGTCCAGGCTCTGACAGGCTTCTGCTATGATGGAGTGGAAGGCCTCATCTACCTGGTTCTCTTCTCCTTTGTCACAGCCCTCATGTTCAGTTCCATTGTCTGCAGCGTTCCACACACTTGGCAGCAAAAGAGGTACAGAGAGGGTTTAGATCCTGGAGCACTGTAGAGCTCTTTCCCAGTGAGGACTGGGTGTTGGATTTGTGCCCATGAGCATATGGAGCTCATTCCCTCATGATCCCTGAAGTGTGAGGGATGAGGCTTTATAAGCACAGGTCTAACAGGAAAAAAAAAATTGTTTTGCTCTGGCTGGGGTTAATACTAACATCTGAACCTTATTGCACTGGAATACTCTGTGTGCAGAGTATTCAGGATACTGTAGGACTGTGTGTCAAGTCAGATGAATGATTATAACTGTAATACAGAGGTAATGCTTGAACTATTGCTCTCTGTAAAATTCTATTCTCTTACTTTGCTTTGAGGCATTTGTTCTACTACAGAGAAGAGAATTGGAATAAAAAGGCAAGTGTAAACTGCTTCTTAGCTTTGGTCATGCTTAGGTGACTGACTTGCATAGACAAGGGAAAGCAGGAACTGTTTTGTTGTCCATAGCATGGGCAGGTGAGACACTTGCCTATTAGAACTGCTGTTAATAGTGGTAACCAGATTGATCAGTAAGTCTTTAGCAAACCTTTGCTTCACTGACTGGCTGCTGCACCACATGCAGCTGTTAAAATGGCTCTGAGTTTGCAGAAGAGCAATAGACTGCAGCAAATTCTCTTCTATGGTCCTGGTTTTCGTGGTAAAATAGAATACCCTGAACAATAGCAGGAAACCAGAGCTGGCCTAGCCTGCAGTGCCTGCAGTGTGGCACTTGGCAGTGTGTCAGAATAGCCCCCGAGAAAATGGCTGGTTCCTCACCTCTTCCACAGGCAGCTGCAGAGACCTTACCACGAAGAGCATAGCATTCTGCCTGTTGGAAGGAAAAAGGTTTACCCAGTGGCACCTCTTGTGCTGCCTTCCCTGTGGGCTGCTGCCTGCCCTGCCGAGCCCAGCAGGCTCAGGCTGCTGCTGTGAACTGAAGGGCTCCCTCTTGCATTCCCTGGAGCACCATTTCTCCCCCTTCCTCCCTCTGGGAAGTGGAGGATGTCACACTTTATTGCCTGTAAGAGACTGTGCAGGCTGCAATTCCCAGATCTTCAGTGCCACCATGTGGTGCAGAAGCTGCAGGTGATGTTTGGGAGGTTCTAGTGAGGTCCATGCTGTGTAGAACCTTTCACTAGCTTTGTCAAGCACAGATTAAATAAATGACAGACCTTGGTGCTCCACCGCCTAATTAGGGAGTTGAAATAGCAGTGTGAATTATATAGGAGGGGCAAGAGACTACTATGGGAAGGCAGAAGGAAGCAGCTGGCAAACAGTTCAGCTCTCCATTGCTTTAAAATCCCGGCATTTTTGAGAGGATAAAGCCTTTAGATACAAATTTTGCAACTTAGTCTCTATAAAGACTTCTGTGATTTTACTAGAAGCTGAAGCAGACCCTTTGCAACCAGAATGGGAGTTCAGAGAAGTGTACAGGAGCTTATCCTTAAGATCTCTTTGGACATATCTATAAGAAGTGGAAGGACACAGATTGCAGTTTTGAAGGATGTTTCTGTGGGGTGCATAGCGCTGCATCCCCTCTTCCTCTTTTTTGTTGTTTGTTGGGTATTTTTAGTGCTCTATATTTTGGATGTGTGTCCATCCTTTGGTTGTACAACTGGCCAGTTGCAGACCAGTGCTGTCTGCCAAGCCCTGAGAGAAGCTTGTTGGGAGGCTGGAGGGCATCACGCAGTGTGCACCTCCAGATGGGATCTGTGGGAGGCCTGAGTCACTGTGCTGTAGGCTGTGTTTCGCACTGCCACCCTGAGGCTTCCCAAACGGGTACGAGCGTGGAGGTGTGGAAGATGGCTGGGAGGTTCCTAGGATTACCATGGTTTCCTGCAAAGCCCACATGGGGGGTAATTGTAGGGTTCTAGGAGGAACTTTTTCTCCTTCTTGCAGAGGCTCAGATGATGATGGGGAAGACGAATCAGCTGCTCAAGGGAGTAGACAGACACACGATAATCTGTACAGAGTGCACATGCCCAGCCTCTATAGCTGTGGGAGTAGTTATGGCAGTGAGACCAGCATTCCAGCAGCAGCACACACAGTCAGCAATGCTCCCGTCACGGAGTACATGTGAGTATCCCCACAAGAAGCTTCTCCACATTGCTTCCTTCTCATTTCTGTTGGCACAAGTGCTGCGAGGTTGGCGCTTCTGACCAAGTGGTAAAAAGCGATGGAGGATTTTGTTTTCTTATTGTCACCTAATGGGAGAAGGGAATGGCTTGAAGGTGCTGCACTAGAAAGAGTTTTATTAGACAGCATGCTCCCAAGTGGGAACAGCTTTGTGCTCCAGGACTTAGGAAACTGTCTAAAGAAAAGAAGTAGGAAAGTATTGTCTGGGCTTCTTATTACACAGTGATTCTGATCACCAGAAGACTTAATTCTTCAGACAGAGCAGTCTTGCCAGAAGCCTCCCAAGAGACTGAGAGCCAATACAAAACCTGTGGGCTCTCTCTTTCTTATAGTATTTGCAGTCAGCTCTGACATCTGTTGCAGTTTGGAGCTACCTAGTCCAGGTGGGATCTTCAGAGCTTTCTCCAGAAGTGCCTAACCCCAATCACACTTGGACTATCATCAGGACCTGTCTTTTTTTGGGCTGCCGCATCATTTTGTTTATCCCCTTAGATGCTGTCCTCATTTTATCTCCATTTCTGCCACTTGGCAGTTCTGTTGCTGCAGGGAGGCAGATTTTCACAAGGACCTAATTTTAAATCACTTGATGTGATTCATTGTGGGCCCTTCTGAGTAAGAATGTAAAAATAGTGCTCACAGTCTGAGGCAAATGATGATAGGTTTTTGCCCTTGTCTGAAAAAGGGGGATCCACCTGGCCTGCAAGAAAAACTTAGAAGGAGACTGACCTGATACAGTAGTTCTAGGGGTGAAAATGCTCTGTCCTGTGTCCTTGTCAGAGACCTTCCCCAAAGAACCATGGCACGTGCCCCGTTACCATGTGTGTCTTCCTTTCCTAGGAGCCAGAATGCAAATTTCCAGAACCCCCGTTGCGAGAATACCCCGCTCATTGGCCGGGAGTCCCCACCTCCCTCAGTAAGTCTCTCTTTACTGCTCTTCTCTGCTTCAGCAACTTTGGGGAATACACATTTGCCACTCCTGTGTACTCCCAAGGGAGCTGATTGTGCAGCCAAACACAGGATCTGGCCCATAAATGGCAGCATCTTGAATAGACAAGCTATGTCTCACCTGCCATGGAGAATAAAACCCTTCTATGCTACTTTGTACATTGTACATGAAAAGACTAAAACTCAGTCAATTAACACTGGTAATCCTATGGGCCCAGTCCTGCCACCACTGAAGTGCATGAGTACCTTGATGGGTGACTTCAGCAGGATGATTCACTTGCATGCGGTGTACTTGCTATCTGTGCCATTGGTTCCTCAAGTTTAAAAAGAAACTTGTTAAAACTGTGAATTCAGAGTTATTGCTGAACCTCTCTCCTTAATCTGCCCTAAAGAGATGGAAGGATGAAACCTGTATTATTTTTCTGTTGAGATTTTTTTTTTAATCTTTCTTTCACAACTGTTTACTTTCTTTGAGATCTACTTTTGTATTTAATTTCCTATGGAGGAAAAAAAAGAAACTTTCATGGAAGGTTTTGGTATTTGGAGTGGCCTGAAAGCCATTTCTGTATGCTGGATAAAACATGGGCTTGTCTTCATGTCTGGGTAAGAACTAAATGAATCTTGCCCTCCCTCGCTGGATCCTGTAAGCCCAGCCTACAGCAGAACCTGGAGAACATGCCATCCCAGTGCTCACTAACTTGGTGGTGTAATTACAGAGGATGAGTAGTAAAATGCCTAATGACCAACCAGTCTTCAGCTGTAGGTAAAGAAAATACACTCTGTGGTGCCTGGTTCAGATTGATGGGAAGGGGAGGAAGAAGAGGTTGGTGGATGAAGGGGTAGGAATTGTGGTGGAGAATAGGGCATCACATTCATGGTTTCACTTCAAGAGGACCAGTTCATCTTGCTGTAGAGAAAGTGGAAGTGTGCAGAGTTGATTCTTGTCTCTGTCCTTGGCCAGACCTCTTTCACCTTTCCCAAAGAGGTTTCCTGACCCCTGGTGCTCTGATCGTGAGCTCTGGTCGCATTATCCGCTCTCAGCAGCGAGATGGTCTCAGCAGAAGCCCTGATGTGCTGCACTGCTGGTGTTTCCTGGGGCAGAAGGGCGCTGTCCCTCTGGTACTGCCAGGGCACATGCTCCTTCCATGTCCTGCTTCCCCTTGCCCTACAACTCTTCTGCTTCAGAGAAAGCACATTCCCTTCTGTGGGGCTGTAGTGAGGCAAGAAGTTCCCTGGTTCTTCTGTAAGCTGTGTTAATACCCTGAGTGGGAATCTGAGTCCTGGTGCCTTAGCCTGGGGTTGGGGAGTAGCTAAAGGTTTTTTTCTTCAGAGTAACTTGAGTTGGCAGCCATCAGTGTGGGCTATGGGGAAGTGCAGGAGCTGGGGAGGATGAGGGAGCAGCTCTGCACCCACAGAAAAGGGAGCTTCTCCCCAGACAAGACAAGGAACCAGGCTATAGGATAAATGTGTTTCCTGGATGGATGTAGTAGACAGGCAGTGAAGAGAAGAAAAATACTGTCTACTCTCAAATTGGCAGGCAACAGGGACAGGCTTTTCTGGGAGTTTTGTATTTGCAGCTCTCCATAGCAGGTGGCTGAGACCATACTGAGGTAGAAAAAATGGTAACTTTTCATAGCAAATTGTCTGTGGGAAGAGAGAGATGAAAAGGGAATACCAGTGCACATGTCCCTGCCTCTTTTTGGGAGGGAGGAGAGGGACATAACCATCCAAGTAGGTTATGTCCAGTGGGTAGACAGAGCTGACCTATTCCATTTAGCTTTCTGTGAACAGATGGTGAAAACTAAAATGTGATGATCCTGCTGCATTGTTTGTCCGTTACTTTTCCTGGCTTTTTGTTCATTTGTTTGTGTTTTTCCTTCTCTCATTCCTTCTGTTTTCTCCTTCTTGCCACAGGGATATTCCCTTAGGGTTGTAGAGCCCACCTTGTCGCTGACACACACCACAGTTTCACTTGCTTGCACTGTGTTTTTCATGCACGTTGAGGCTGCACTCTCTTTTTCTCTCTCTTTCTTGCGTCATCACAGTTGTATTTGGCTGCCATGGACAGTAGCAGCCATATGAGCTGGCAGCTTAAGCCCTCGGACAGTGCACGGACATACTGGTAACAGCGCCCGCAAATGGAACAGGTACTGCAAAAAAGGTCCTTCTTGCTCAACCCCTTCTCCACTCCCAACCGCTCCCTTCATCCCTGCACTGTTTATCCCAGGCCAGTGCCTTTTATTTCTTCACATTCCTTCCCTCTGCACCTCCCACCCCATTCCCTCCTGCCAAGGGTTGAAATGAAAATCCGTTTTGGCTCTGGTGCAGACTCAAGGAGCAGTATCAACCTTCTAGAGGCTTCTGGTGCACGTTGTGAGGGTTCCAAGTGCCCATGCCTCGCAAAAGCTGCCTCACAGCAGCTTCAACTCGGAGTCCACACTTGAGAACAGCTTGAACACCAAGTACTGAGTGCTGCTCAAATGTAGAAATAACCTTGCACTTCAATAGCAGAATAGAAGTTCTCCCATCACAAGAAGCCATTCTCTAGAAGTCAAGAGAACCAATCCAGCAGCACTTCAGCCAGGAATGGTTGTCTTAATTCAGTTTTTGGCTTTCCTTGAGCACTACTGCTGTTCTGCTTGTCCTTAGTAGTCATAACACCATGTACCTAAAACCATCGATACCAACCTGCCACAAGCTTTTAGCTCATTTGGAGGATTTTTGATTTTAAACTGTCCTGAAGAGTTACTTTGTCAGATCTGTGTGCAGCTTTTCCTTATCCTTACCTTTAAGGTCAGAAAGGAGCAAATTTTTTAAAAAAAGCTTCCATAAAGGTCCAGACATAATCACTAAGATCTGTTTCATTCTGTTTTAAAACCTTTTACTGTTTTGTTTGTTCTGTGTGTGTCCAAATCATCCCATCCATGTCCCACAGACTCTGTAAGCAGGGCCCTCTTAGCACCATTTCACTGTCTGAATTCCTCATAGGCTGTAGTTGCTGATGTTCTCCAAGACAGCCAGCGTTTCTTCTCTCATGACAAAGCCACATGCCCATGGAAAGAGGTGGTCTGCATTTTGGGGGATGCGTTTAGCTTGGTTAAATACAGGGTATGATTAGGGCTACAAGACAACTCAGGTGGTGTGAAGGACAGTGCTCCTTCTAGGGAACTACAGCCACACAGTGACTGGAAGGTGTTGGTTCCAGTCGGAACAGGGAGCCTGTTGCTTTTGGCTCACGCAATCAGTGATGCATATCTGGCATTCTCTTCCCAGAAATATGTGTCCATAAAGCTGCTGCTGTTCCTTCTTCTCTGCTGTTCTTGTTGGAACTTTTGTCAGCCTTGCACTGGATTCCTCTGTGTTTTGTTGGTGCTCGGTCTGCATCCCTGCTGCCCCTCACTGTCTGCCTGCCTGCCTTGGGAGTGCTGGGAAGGGTCTGGATCGGGTGTCTTGATGCCTCTGCTGTGGTGCATGAATGCAAACAACCTTGTCTGGAAGCATGGTGCCAGCATCCTTTGAAAGAAAGGCTCACAGCTTTCTCCAGTCTTAAGTCTTGCTAAGACTGCTCTTGGGCCTCAACTTGTGGTGGGTTTCCTGCTCTGTTGTTCCTGTAGGTGGTATTGTAGTGATGTTAGATGGATCTGTTCCATGAAATAAAATATCAGTGCGGGTGGGGAAATTCTAGGGCCTTCATTCTAGACTTGAAATCCCTGGGCTGAAACATGACCTGATCCCAGTCTGCACTGTCTTCTGTTTATCTATGGTCCCACCCGAGCTTAATGTGGCTGTCTGAAGGGCTATGGAAAAGGCACTGCATTCTTTCCAAGGCTTTAAAAACAAACAAAACCAACAGAAGCTCTGTTCTTTTGACTTGAAAAACTTAAGTCCCTTTGAATTCAGAACCCACGGGCTGGAATTAGCTGTTTCCCTGCATCTTGCACCTCCCATACATAATAACACCAAACCCTGTGTGTTTACTGTGCTCTAGCTGTTTGAGATCAACCCTTCAGAACCTGAATCCAGAAGCTTTGGTCTTTATTGGATTACCTGAACAGCTCTGGCAGGAAATCAAAGTCAGGGTAGCTCAAGAGAAATACACGTGGGTTTTTAACCACAAATAGTAAATGGTTTGTACTCAGTCATAGTTTCATATGGTAAGTGATCTTTCAGCATAGCTTAGTTAGCTGTGAAGTACTCATGGACTTCACAGAAGTCGGTAGAATTTATGACCCCTAAAACAAACTGATTATTCCCTTAATTTTTTTTTTTTTGAACCAATGATTCCTTTGTGCCTGGGCTATGTGTATTAAGTGCCTAACTAGTATGTGCTGGCAAACCACACCTATGAAAGTTTATACCCTCAACAAGGCTGAATGTGAAGGAGAGACTTTTATTTTCTTTGGAGGAATACAAAAATAAACCTGTGTGCAATCAGCTGTGTTTGTCTGAGCTGGCTGGTAAGTGACTGAGAGGTGCTGTGTTGAATAGCACAACCACCAGCAGGAATGGTAACAAGAACTCTTTCAGGCACCCTTTTTAGGGAAGCGGACAGTGAGGGGAAGGTATGGGTTGAAACTTGTCCTCTGTGCTGTTTTTGAAAGGGTAAATGAGGCACATGGGTACTTCCGGTGAGAGTGCTGGAAGAATGACTGAATTGTGCATGTTCTTTAACCTTCTATGAAAGCTCCTCTTTAAAGGAAACTAAATGCAACTGGGAACCTGACAGCTGTGGGCCTCAGAGTGGAGTCCAAGACCTCCTTGGTCTGAATTGTGCTCAGGCTTTTTGTCTGTAGAATCACTTTTTAAAGGAGTTAAAGACCTAGTGATTTTTTTTTTAACGCAACTGAAGACTTAATTATTTTAACTATGAATAATATAGTTTGGTTTCATACCCAAAGACTGGCTAGTGTCTGTTGATACATCTTCATCTGCTGGCCTGGCCAGATGTTGGGATCTGTGTGTTCCACAGCATCTGTCCTCTGCTTCCCAGCAGAGGATGCAGAGAAGGACTTGGAGGAAGGACTGCAGCATGTGGAGAAAGCACTTGTACACGGAGGGTTATGCTGTGACTGGTGATCCAGAGCACGCTGATAGAGCTGTGCTGGTTGAGAGGTGCACAGTGAAGTGTTGGCTCTCTGCTGCCAGGTTTCAATCGCTCTGATCATGGTCAATAAAAATACCCTCAGCAGAAAGAGTACCTGGGTCAAACTCTACTGGGAAGGAGGTACAAAGGTGTAAAAATCCTGAGTTAAGGAGAGAATATCAGCCCTAACTCTGACTACTTTGAGGCTTGATTTGTTCCTTGTGGTGTTTTTACAGGTAGGTTTGAATGTAAAATACTCTCTCCTTGACTGTCCAGATCCTTGTGTTCCTGATTACTTTGTTTTAGTGGCACTTAAACAACTGTGGGGTCTTTTCTTTTTGGAGGAAGGAGGCAATTCTTTTCAACTTCTCCCTCCATGATAGGTGTACTATGTATATCTTTGAAATACTATTCATCAATTGATCTTCTTGATTTTAATGCTTTAAAGAAAGTTTGTTGCATGTTGTGTGCTGAACCTGTATGACTTGTCCAGAAAGATGCACAATAACCTTCCATTATCTGAGATTACTTTTTTTTCTGAATACAAAGTCTTACAAAACTTTAGCACCTGGCAAAGTTCTCTGTTCATACTCATCTCCTATCACATGAGACTATAGAGAATGCACATAGAAAATGAGCAATCAAATGCATTTTTCCTTCTAAGACCCTCTTCTTAGCATGAGGCTTGGCTGGTAATTTCAGCATTGCACTACCTGAAATGTGCCCTACTTCCTCTGTGAGAAAGTTCTTTGACTTCTAAAGCTCTCTGAGCCTGTTGGGTTATTCTCATATGTATTAGTAATGCCTTCAACTTTATTTCTGATATAGTAATCACATTTAATAAACTGTATAGATTATTGTCCTTAAAATAGCTGAGCTTTCTATTTTCTATCTTTTGCCCTCTTGCTGACAAAAAATACATCTTAGAAAGAACAGATGTACCCTTTGTCTTCTAAATATAGATGCCATTTCTGGGCCAGAGTTTTATATTAAGATCTTTGTTCTGCAAAAAGTTTTCCAGTTATGGAAGACACTAAAAGCTGAGTGTGCAAGTAAGCCACAGGTGTCTTCATCTTGTGCTGATGGGATCAGCTCTGCCAAAGGAGCAGTTTGTCTCTTCTGTTGTGCAGAGGTTCAACCCAGGTCAGTCTTTGAAGGAAAACTGATAAAATACTGTTAATTCTCTGAAACCCCCCATGGACAGCTGAGCTTTTGAGAGCCTCATAATGTTCTTTCTCAGTGGGCAAGATAAATCATACCTCCTGGTGTGGAGCTGCCTTTCAGTTGTCTCTTTGCCAGCTTAACTGGCTATTTAATGTGGTTTGGTTTAAGAGGTGATAAAAAGTCAGTATGCTGAAAAGCACTCTGGGGAAGTAAGCTGTGGATATTATAGAATTATTCAAGCTCCAGAGGGTATAAAAAGGAGAATGAAATGTCTGTCCTCATTGCTTGATTGTTAATATTGTGGTAGCAGAACTCAGCAGACATTGAACACATTGGCATAAAGAGGCAAAGTTCTGTTCTTACTGCTGGATATTATTTATATGTTTTTCAGCTCATTATTCAAAGCTGAATGACATATGTTACCTCAATAGCTTCTGGGAGCTGTTTTGGATTACCTTGCTTAGAATAAAAAAGAAAATAAGAACAGCACCACCACCTCCAAATTGAAAGAACCTTCATCTTTGTGACTTGCTCTTCTCACCCCCACGCTGCAGTCTCATCTGCTGCTGCACAGTGCACAGCTTGGATCCCAAGCCACAGTGGGCTGTCACCCACCTGATGTCTTGCTAATATCATCCTGTTTGATGGCAGGCTGCTTCCAGCCTGACAGGGTCTGTTCTTTCTTGGGCATAAATCATTTTGCTGTCCCTCACTTTTCTTCAAGCTGCCCATCTGTGGCACGTGTAGGCTTCTGATCCCCTCTTTGCCATAGAATGCAATGTGAAGATGCAGTGAGCACCCATTTTCTTCTCAACCTCCTTTCCTGGCATGGTTGAAAGCAGTAACATGACTAAGAGAGGATGAAAGTGTGGGGTGGGTTTTAACATCTGCACCA
This sequence comes from Dasyornis broadbenti, assembly GCA_013397935.1. NCBI lineage: Eukaryota > Metazoa > Chordata > Aves > Passeriformes > Dasyornithidae > Dasyornis > Dasyornis broadbenti. The sequence continues at coordinate 994,809 of VZRN01000800.1, forward strand.
TTCCCATTTCCCTCTCTTCTCCCAAGCAACATATGTCGTGTTTTGACTTGGTGACTGTTGGATTTCCTTTTCTAGAGAGCTTGGATAAATCACCAGCCCATCTGCACTGGTCTGGCCAGCACCCCTGCAGCAGAATGTTGCTCAGAGTGAACTATGCAGGGACTTGTGAAACTTTCCTGAGCCAGCAGCTCCTTGAAATGCTTGCTGTACATACACACCATTTTATGCTGAGAAGTGGTAGAAATCTGTGGTTGTCGTGACATTAGTCATTCTGACTTAATTTTCTGTTTGTTTGTTTTGTTTTTTTGTCTTGTCTTTTCTTTCTCCAGTACACCTCCAGCATGAGAGCCAAATACCTCGCCACCAACCAACCTCGTCCAGATGCTGGCAGTGTGCATTAAAATGAAAAAGCAAAAGCAAAAAAAGAAAAAAACAAAAACAAAACCCACACGTGCAGTCAGACTAAACAATGTGCCAACTGCTGTGCCCCTGTGCTGTCCTCGCAGAACAATTCTGCTGTTCTGCCCAAAATCCAGTGCAGCTCCTTCTGTTTCTCCAGTCCAGACCACCCTTCCAACTTGGTACCTGCCCACTGGAGTGGAAGCTCCTTTTGAATTTAAGCCTTCACCTTGTTGTACCTGATGTGCAAGAGAACAAACATGTGCAGGCAAGCTGCTGGGAGTACCTGGGCAGGAAGCTGGGCCCCCAGCCCATGGGCCAGCTGACCAGAATAGCCTGTCAGAAACAGGTGGTGAATATCTTCTGCCCCCTTTTTCCCCACTCTGTTCCAAGAGGGACTTGGTGAAAGATGGTGGTAGATCTTCTTCACTTCTGCAGTGGGACCAGCAGCCTGTCAGACACCGAAGCAGCAGGACTCGGTGCCTGCGACTGGTGTGCAACGAGGGAATGCCGAGGGAATGCACAGCGCAGCGTCCTGGTGGGAATCCTCTGGTCCACTGCGCTGTGTGAGGGAGGAGGGAAACTCCTGCCTCATGGTGTCACTGCATATCCGCTGGAAGTTGCTCTTCCAGAGCAAACCATTTCACTACCCTGGTTAACTTTTTTTTTTCTTTAAAGTCCATTAAGAAAATGCTTTTTTCTTTCCCACTTTATCTATCGTGAATTCTTGAGGAGGAGCAGGGGGGCCCAGCACCAGTCAGTTACCCTGTCCATTGCTCTGGACCTGATCTCTCTGCTCTGTCAGGGAAGCCCAGGTATTTGCAGATGGCATTCTGGGTGCTGCCTTTTTGAGGCTGACACACAGATTAAACAGGAGCCAGCCACTCACTTGGTGCCAAATTTTTCCAGGGAAAGACTGATAAGACTTTTTATGGGAGGTATTTTTGCACTAAAGCGTTTTGGCTCTCTGATGCTAGATCTTATGGGACAGTCAGCTTGCAAAAGCAAGAGAAACTGGAAGCACCGACAGATTTATAGCAAATGCAAGCTCTCCCCACAGGAGTGACCTGTGAACTCTGCTGGACTTTTTTTCCTTTTTTATAAATCATAATCTACAGCACAGGGTTGCTGAAATGGCATTGAAGGAGGTTTTTGGAGCCTCAGTCCTAACAAACTCACAAGATTGTCAGTGTATCTTCTGTGTTCTAGAGTCAGAAACCCTGGACAACATTGTGACTGTCAGAACAGGTTTATATTTTATTCAGTTCTATTTTGTTTAGTTTTTGAAGGCACATTGCTAACCACTATCTGACCATACTAATGCACATGTAAGGCATTTCCTAGATCTGAGGCACAGCAAGGCTTGCAAAGGGGCAGCTGGGTGCCTGCAGAGGGCAACATCCTTCACTGGTGCTGTACTTCCCACGAAGAGCAGTGCTCCAAAGGGCACTGACAGCTTCCTGCTGGAAGAGGAGACTGCCTCTTGGGAGGTACTGTCAAGTACTGCCCTTTCAATAGGGTAGCTATGATATTCCTTTTTCTCTTTTTACCTCTTAGTAGGGGCATCTTAGCAGAGCTGCTGAGCATTATATTAAATAACTGGCAGAGGAAATGAAGTGGGAAGCATCTCTCAAACTGGAATTGAGCCGTTGGCAGAGGCAGTTCATCACCACCTCAGTGGTGTTCAGACTCGGTGTCTGTTTACCCCACGTTTGCTGTTTGGGACACAGAATTACCAATCTGCCTTTACTCAAGTCAGTTGCCTTCTTGCAGTGAGGTGGGAACTGCTCCTGGCAGACAGCTAAACAGGCTCATGGGAGCTGCTGGGAAATGGTACCAGCTCTGTGGCACAGCAAGCTTTGAGACTCCTCTTAAGATAGAAACCACTACTAAACTGCAAGGCCAGCTGTTACCACTCAAAGGAGTGAGAGACAGGGAGGAGGCATCACCATACAGACAGGAAGAGATGGTTTTGGAGTAAATTACACTTCACCATAAATCTCTGGAAGCAGGTTTTTCTTGCTCAGGACTGAGTACGCCCTTTCAGACACATTGGATGGGCTTCACACTGAAACATACCACTGTTTTATCAAATAACAAGGGCAGGGAAATGTGGTCACAGGTGGTATGGAGGGACACTGTGGCTCACGAGCCCCAGGGTTTCCATCCTGTCTTAGAGCCTACCAGGAGACGTGGGTTTGCAGGGTGTGGTGTGGTGATCTCGCAGGGCCCCCAAGCACCTAACTGCTCTCAGGGGCGAAACCCAACCGCTCTCTCACTTTGAAGAAAGAATCAAGAGCCATATAATCCTTGATAAGACTGAGTTGTTCTGCTATCAGCCCTCCTCGCAAGAATGTGCCCCGATTGCTACTCACATTATCAACTTTAGGGGAGCTGCCCTGAAATCTCTGGCTCAGTCCTACTGGTGGAAGGCAAGTGTTTTGGAGGCTGGAGGGTGTGAGGAACCCTGTGAAAACAAGTGCTTCTGTGTACCAACTTCTTTGTACATAGAATGCACCCTGAACCTGCGTGTGACTGCACTTTGGTCTGTGTCTAAATTGTCACAGAGGCACTGTCTGTGCCACACAAGAACGGGAACGAGCCAATGCCTTTGTTTGCAGCATCTAACAGAGCAGCCACCTTGACCTGCTTCCTTCCAAGGCTCGGCATAGCCACTTCCAGCACCCTGAGCAACTTCTGACAGCGTTTGGGGCTCGCAGCAAGGCACAGCTGTGGAAATATGTGCTCTGTGACTTCAACATATAACTGGAAAGAATGTTATGGAGGTAACATTTTGCTCTCTGGAGGCCAGCACAACATGACTGCGGTGTGAGCGGTGTACCTGTGTCCAGCCAGCACTTCCTTTACTTGACATGGATATTGCACTTTTGTAAAGCATCCTGGAACTCTGCTGCCCCACTGCATGCTGTGCAGAGCGCTGGATAGGAAACACAGACAAATGGGTTTCTTTTGGTTTATTATTGTTATTATTACTACTTTTTTTTTCATTTTTTATTTTACTGGAACCTTGAGCAACAGTGTGGCATTTCTACAGGCTGGTCTGAATGGACCTGCTGAAGAACAGATGGCCTTTGCCTATTCTTATGGCTGCGACATGATCAGTCTCATCCATATGGTCACATTTTGTCTGAGGAGGGGACTTTGAAAAGCCAAGATCTCCCAGACTCTGTGCCTCCCTCTCGGGTGAACAGCAGGTGCTATGTGGCGAAGACTCATCTGTTCTGGATGGCATTCATGGTTGAGGGAGTCCAAACTCTTCAAGCTGCAGGAGGTAAAGCTGTAGAGACTTCTCTCTCTTCCATCATGTCTCTCTGTTTTTAATGTGACAAAATGCCAAGGCCATATCACTTGGTGTGTCCCAGCTGACCTTATCGGACATTTCTCATGTTACTGGTTGCTAGAAAAAGGGTCCAGAAGCCGGGGGAGCTGAGATTGGCCTCTGGACGCCTTACTGAATGCAGAGTGGATGGCAGCTTGTCCGGTTGAAGGTGACTGCATCGGTGAAGACACTTCATGTTACTTTTTCAGAAGCACAAATGTGGTCATTGGCTTGTCTGGTTGGCTTGGTTTATTTCCACTGCATCATCATGTGTGAATGACATTTTCTTTTGGAACTGAGAACTCTTCCAAGCACACAAACATCTCCACAATGTGAAATGTAAATAGCATGTTGGACTCTTGTGTCCAGTGTTCAAGACTGCATTGTAATTGTAAAGGAAATCAAATCAAGACTTGGCTGTGAATTTCTTGTGCTGTCTTGGGAATTATAACTGTAGTGTTTGTATCCTGTATGTATTATTAAACTGAGTTCATTTTGTGTGCTGATAAAAGGGTTCAAGCTAAGATTTTTAGCGTGCATCCATGTATTCAAATGTGAAGGATGGAGTGCTCCCTTCCCCTCCTGTCCTTTTTAAGTTTTCTCCATTTGATAGATGTTGATTTTCCGTGTACAGTCATCTCAGCCAAGATGCAAGGCATGTTCATTTGAGTGCTTTGAGGGGGACACAGTGCATGGGGTTTTAAGTGATCCTAAGTTAGGATTTCCATAGCAGTTCCCTGAAATTACATGAAACGTTTGGCCTTTGTGAGAGTTAAACCATTTCTCAGGGAGCTGCTCAGCCATTGCTCACGAGAGCTTTGGGTGCTGCAGGGTAGTGGGAGACGGGAGTGGGTGGGTGCCCGTCAGAGCAAGCTCCAGGTACCTGTGTGAGCAAACCCAGGCTTCACTTCTGGTGCCCCCTTCTCTCCCTCCCAGCAGCAACTGAAATACCATTCTGAGCCCTTTGAAGAAGAGAGAAGTGTCTTGGCTTGTTGATCCTTGCCACCCCCCTGATTCGGGAGGAGATGAGGTGGGTGGGTTTTCCTTTAGCTCAGGAGAGGAGCTGTCTTTGAAGTACTTCCTACCTGGGGACCAAGGAGAAGCCAGGGATTCCCCCAGCTCAGCAAGTCTGTCAGAGTCACTCAGTGAACATCTCTGGGTGGGAAGGGAAAAGCCTTCCAGGGAGGTATCAAGCAGTACATCTCATGCCTTGGGACAGAGACCTGATAAGGCTTAGTCTGTACCTTCTTCCATCACAGCCTATTCCCCTTTTCCAGAAATTGTGTGCATGCTATGGATGGATTCCCTAGGCATTCCAGGAGGCCCAGCAGAAGCGTGGGATGTTTTGGTAGCAGTTCCAGGATGGCTGACAAGTGGTTTGTGCTTGCAGGGGGCTGTGGGATCTCTGCCAAGCCGTGATGGTGAGCGTGTTGCCCAGCTGTGAGAGAAGGGGTGGGTTACTGGTGGCCTGGAGCTCCCGGGTGCTCACCCAGCCCTGTGGCTGCATGAACAAAGTGGAACATAAATTGATGTACAACCAGAAAGTTCAAAATACTCCTTTCCTAAAGAGGAGAAGTGTAGCATGAAGCTCTTAGGTGCTCTGCATATTTGATACCACATTGCTCCTCACTATGCAATTCCCAACTCCTTCCTTCCTGTTCCTCCTCTAATCTCACACCAAGACTTCTCCAGTGGCCTCTGCCCAGGAGGTTGCTGCAGTCCCAGAAAAGCCTCATTTCTTCCATTGTCCTCTGCACTGGGTGCAGCTGCCCAGCCGTCACGTCGCGTGCCTCAGGTCCCTTGGTAACGGGAGGCCCCATGAGTTTTATTCACATCATTCAGAGGGAAGTTTATTTTCTTGGACACTGTGCACAGAAACCTAATGGTGATCATGTACCTGGCCTTTTTGTAACTTCTTTGTTTTGTTTTTTTTTTTCTTCTTAACCATAATGGTTGTATATCATACCACTTTATATACATATATAATATATAAATATATATAATTTTTTTTTTTAAACTTTGGACCTGCTAGTTTCTTTCAAGTGTTCCTGCACTTACCCAAAATGTTTTTAAATTGTGAGGATTAAAGAGGATTGAGCCCATTTTTGTATCTTTACTTTTAATTCTGTAGTTCTATTGATTGTAACGTAGCTATTTTTTACTGTAACTTTTTGGTTTGCAAATACTAAACAAAAAAACCTAAATGTAATTTCTGTGGTTTCTATTCAGCTTGGGTTTCATGTTTTAAAAATAAACGATTTAAAACCACTGTTCCTGGTTATCAATTTGTGTTTTCTCCCAAAGTGGGCTTGGGGCTTGCCTGGTACCTGGGGGCAGAAGATGCTGGAGCAGCCTGAGACACATCAGCCTGAGGCGATGCTCTCTCTGTGCCCAGTGTGTTTTAACCCCCCTTGAGCCCACTCTGCTCCTTTGATTATTCCCCACTGCAGCAGCAGCAGCAGCAGCAAACCCCAATGGTTGATTTTCACCAGCACAAACGCAAGAAGTGTGGAAAAATGGCCCAGGATGGTGCCTCACCAGCAGAGCCATGGTGAAGGCGTTCCTCTTTGGGAGAAGATGAAACTCAGCGTGGGCTCACCTTGCTCAGTGCTGCCCCAGGGCATTGTGGGTTTCTTTTTAGTTCTCTGTTTGTACAGTTCTCTGATCACGGGCCCACCACTGCATCGCTATCACGTACTGAACTGAAACTTTTACCTTCCTCTGATTTTCCTGATCTGTTTTCTGCCTGATCCTGCCTGTCAGAGGAGGCATTTGACTCCTGCCTCCATGCTGTGCTATTCTTGCCCTGATCTCAGCCCCTCCCTTCTTAGCTGTGGGGATAAGCAATAACTTAACTCTGTCATTGTAAATGCTATATATATATATATATATATATATTTTTTAAAAGCTGTATGGCTGCAATCCACACCCATGCTCTCAAGTCCTGCCCATCGGTCCAGTGCAGAACCACAGAGGGTTCTTTGTTGAGACTTTCCCCTCATGGCCGTGAATCTCAATTTCCCTCCCTTCACTAATAATTGACAGATGTGTCTCCACTCTTTTTTTTTTTCCCATCTGAAGGAGGAACCCACACTTCCCATCTTCATCCCTGACCTGAGATGATTCAATCTGTTATCTAAAAGTGCTTGGAGCAGTCAAAGGAATCTCATGGCGTGAAGGAAAATAAAGCCTCTGTCAGAGTCACCAGGGTAAATATTTTACCAGGTTTATGGACTCCACCAGGGATGGGAACATGCAAAGGCCACCTGCCTGGCGACCTCTCCCAGTGTTCCCCAGCCGCCCCTAGGAGCTGCAGCTTCGCTCACCCTCTGCACCACTCCCAGTCCCAGCGGGAGCAGGGCAGGGCTCTCTCCTGAGCCATTCAGGCCTTGGAGAAAACAGAGGGAAGGGTGAGGCATGTGTTTGAATGAACTTCGCCTTCAGATCAGCCTTCAGTAGTGGTCCCTTAGATCTCGATCCTCCCAGATAAGGCAGGGAGGGATGCCCTGGGGAGATGCTTTCAAACCTATTTGCTCTGTGGTGTGCTGAGCTGTGCTAACATGAGTGTTGCCTCCGGGAGCTCCCGTGGGCTGGAGGATGGAAGACCATCAGGCAGAGCTGGTGGCTGTGGGACACAATCACTGACTGTGTGGCCCCATCTGCTGTCACCTCTTGGGGTGGGAAATGGCCCAAGCTACAGGTCATGTTTTCCGCCCAATGTGGCACTGGGCAGGCAGCACCTGCTGCTGATGCTGCAGCCTGCTCTGCCCAGCTCCTTCCGTCGGGTGCATTTGAGAGCTGGAGTTGTGGTTCTTCAGGAGGGTCCAGTGGGGATTGGCTCCCTCAGTGAGTCCAGGAGGACACCAAGCAGCTGAAATTGCAGCTCGTCTTCTCTAACCCCTCCTGAAGCCCCCTTGTTCCCGAGGAATGACCTCATCTCCCCACCCCACTCTGCGGTGCTTTCAGGAGATCGTGGCCCCTCCTTGCACTGCGAGGACACAGCTGAGTGTCCACTGGCCCTGCGTTTCCGCTGGAAAGAAAACCCCGAACGGGGAGGCTCCGATCGCTCTGACCACGTGGGGATGCTGGAGCCCCGTGCTTGGAAGTCGGGAGGGTTTGTGAGCGGAGGCAGCCGCTGGGATGATCCATCCAGCGCTCCTCCTCACCCCGTGCCTGCAGCCTGGCCTGCACCAGCTCGGTGTGTCCCAGCACCCTGGTACCTCCCAGCTCACCTGCCAGCAGCCCTCACCTGCCATCAAGGCCAGAGGGTGGCCTGGCTGCAGCCACGATGATGGAGCAGCCGGTCACTCTGCTGTGCCCTCGCGCTGCTGCATGCTGGAGAGGAGGTGAATGGTGGCAGGAGTGAAAGACTTTTCCTTCTGCAGCTGATGTCCCCATTGCTGCCAGGACCACTTGCCTTGGTTTTGCAGGCATGGAAGCTTTGCCTGGAGCAGGCGGCGTTTCTCACCATGATCTCAGCAAAAATCTCTGCTCAGGGACTTTTAATCCCTCCCAGTCCTTGGAGGGAAGTGGGAGGAAGCACAGCCCCCTGCTCCCTGCGAGGTGTTGCAGATGCTGGGGCTTCTCCCAGCCGCTTCCTCTTCCCACCAGGCAAACATCACGGAACCTGGAGCTTGCACCCCATAAATCACCCAGCCACTCATGATCTGTTCCAAACACATCAGCTCTGGGGCCTGTGGATGGGCTGCTCAACAGGGAGCCAGAATGACCCCCTGCTCCCCAAGGGCTTTCGAACTCAACAGCCCACCCTAAAAAGGGCAGGCTCACCAGGCTGGCGAGGAAATGGCTGGAGCATCACCCAGTGCTGACCACCGTGGTGACACTGCTTTGCTGTGCAATGTCACTGCTGCTTTCAGGTCCCTGTCCTCAGCGTGGACAGGCACAAACCCAGCGCTGTTCCCCTGGTGAAACCACCCTGGCTGGGTAGGGGATGAAGGGGGACACATCCACAGAGCAGGAGGAAGGAAGGCTTGGGAGCGGGGCTGTTCAGTGATGCCGCAGCTTCGCAGATCTCATCTGGCAGCGCCGTGGGAAGTGTTTCCAGATGCTTTTAAGATGCTCAATTTATCTCCTCCTCCACTCTTGGCTTGCCAAATGGCTACAGCAGCAGAACTGGCCCCACTGGGCAGCTGAGGCAGACCAGAAACAGCAGTTGCTGGGAGCTCTGGGGCAAGGGGGATTGGTTTTGATAGATTCAAGGCTGGTCTTAAAAGTCAGGAAGGGAAAAATAAACTTTGTAGGGCTTGGGAGTTATTTATTTTAACCACCTGCATGTTATGCAGGGGTGGGAATAGTAGATGGGTGGGAAAAATAAAGGGGCAATGGTTGAGAGCTGCTCTGCACATCCCAATGCTGAGTCTCGGCCATCACTCTCTGCCGCAGGGCTTTGCAGCCCCTTACTCCAAGACAGACTATGCTGGCGGTGGATTAAGTCACCTCCAGCTGCACAGAGGTGGTGGGATGTAGATCATGCCCCCATGGGGGTCCCAGCACTCTCCCATCCAGCACTGGGACGAGTGACTCCCAAAGCTGCAGCTGGAGCACTGCATGCAACGCTCAGGGCCTGCGATTCGGATGCTTTTATGTTCGTTTCCCACAAATATTCCAGTTTTCCGGGCCAAAGCAGCTGGAAGTGTCTCTTGGAGCCAATTCACACAAGTTTTGTTGTCTCCCAACACTGCCCTCCCACCCCAAGTCTCAAGCATTTCTCGCTGCCGTCTGTACCAGGATGGGTGTTTGTCCCATCGCTGTGCACACGTTCCCTGGAAAGTCCCCACAGCCAAGCTGGGAACACAGTGACTCACATGAAGTCTGGGACTGCGAGTGACCCAAATGCAAATTAAACCAAAAAAAAAACCCATGAGGTGGGAAGCAACAAAAAGGACTGAAGCAGTGTGTTACTCTCTGCCCTCGATGCTGCAACCACCCAGAGATGGGGAAAGCCTTTGGCCAGGCATATGCTGGAGCATCCCTTGGGCACAGTGGTGTCAGCAGCAGTGGTCCCTACATAGTGGCAGTGTCCCCAACAAGCCGGGCTCGTCCCCACCCCATCACCACACCCCAGACTCTCCAAAAGGTACAGCTGCCTTATCAGCTGCCGCGAGCGGGCGAGAGTAAACAGGACATCCCACACCAGCGCTGGGGTGCAGATGAAAGCAGCCTGGTCTGCGGAGTCTGCCAAGTATGCGAGAGCAGCAGGCTTTGCTTTTGTTTTCCTTTTGTTTATTAATGCATGTATTTATTTACTTTTCAGCCCACGAGTAGGGAAGGGAGGAGGGAGAGGCTGGGAGCCTGGTGGGAGACAAACTGGAGGGCTGGTGAGCTGCCTGCCCCCGCTCCTGAAGGCTCTGTGGGGTATTTTTATTTTATTATTTTATTTTATTTCTATTTATTTTACTTTTTAAGCCCCCTCCAGATGTTGCACCATGCCCAGCAGCCTCCCAAGCCTTCACCCCTGCCAGGGGCTCGTGTTCCTTGCAGCAGCACCCCAGCCCCAAGCCACAGCCCCTGGCTCCCCAGTGCCTCGGCAGGCACTTAACCCACATCTCCCCGTCCTGCCTGGGTGCCAAGGCAGGGTCAGGCTCCGCGAGGGTGATGGCACCGCTGCTGGGAAGTGCCCACGCTGCCGAAACCGCAGCCCATGAGCAATAGGGAAACTTGTGGGGGAGCAGCCGGGGGCTCGGTGTCACCGCTTCCTGTGCCTGACACAGGTCCCTGCACTGACCCCGCACCAGGCATGGCCTGAGGGGCACTAGGTCCTTTGCCCAGCACCCCATCCCTGGCCCCAGGCAGCTGGGGGAAGGCAGCACTGCTGTGCATCCACCCTTGCCTTTCTCCAGGGCACTTTTTGGGGCAATGTTGGTTCTCTGAGGCAGCAGCCAGAGCCTCGCCTCACCAAGGGCTGCGGAGACTGGGGGACTTTTGATTTTCGTGGCTGTCTGAAGGGTGAGCGGGTGCAGGGAGGAGGGGTGGCTGCTTCAGCACGTGCCGACTTCCTGCCAGGCTGTATTTTTAGCATGGCCAACCCTTCATAACCCAGAGATTCGAGCGAAACTGTGAAGTAAGTAAGTGTGCCTCGAAAAGAAAAAAAAAAAAAAAAACAAAGGATGCAGGCTATGCAGGAAGGTGGGGAGGAGGAGATGGCGCTGGTACCAGGGGCACAAACAGGACTGGTTTGGAGATGGGGATGCAGATCTCACGCTATCGCCACAGCCCATGAAAGCTGGGGCTCATTGCTGGCAGGTGGATGCTCAGTGTTGGCTGAAAGTATGGAGAGGGAGAAGGGAGGGCTGGGAGGGAAGGGGCTCCTCCCCCGCAGCCCCCAACCTTCCCACGCACACGCCTGCCCGCCGGCTGTTAACAACACCCTGCTAACAACCGGCTCTCACCTCATCCCCACCGCCTCCGCTCCCACCCCTGAGCCTGGGAAAAACCAGCCCTGAGGTGCCAAGCCCTGACCCAGCCTTTTGGGAAGGGGAAGGAGGAGAGGACCCTCACACCCTGGGATGCAAATGGCCAGCAGGATCCCAGTACCCGTGGGAAAAAAGGGATGGGGACGCAGCCCCTCCTCGATGCATCCCTGAGAGCTCGGCCAGAGGTGATAACATCTGCGGGGGATCAAGGGGTGTTCAGAGCAGCACATCCATAAAGAGACACCGGAGCCCGGGACCAGGTGACTGTGGTCAGCAAAAAAAGCCGCTTTATTGGTGACCGCTCCCACGGGAACCCCGTGGCAGCGATCGGGTTCAGGTCCCTGAGAACACACTGTCCATGCTGGTTCCCCTTCCCACAACTATTGCTTTAAACACATCCTAGTTACAAAAAGCACAGAGTGACATTCCAGATACTGGAACATATAAATTAAGGTAAGTGGTAGTTACAAGACATCGCAATTTTTTTTCTTTCTTAAACAGATTATCAAAGGTTGGGGAATTTTCTTTTTCTGATCCACAGAAAATGTATAAAAAGCATTTTAAAATCTACATATTTCTCAATGTGGTTTTTTTCTTCTTAAAAAAAAAGGCACAGTAAAAAAAATACTGGCTCAATAACATATTTACAACACACCCATTATGGGCTATTTTCACTCAGCTTCAGGTTGGAAAGGTTCAGCTCTGGCTTAGGTCAGCGGTAGAGAGAGGGCTGGTGTCGGCAGGCAAGGCAGCTCTCGGATGATGCAGGGTCCCTCTCCCTCACTGGGTAAATCCCTCTCCATCAGGGAGAGCGCCATGGGCAGGTTGGGAGATGCTGCCTCTCTTGGCAGGTGCCTCCAGGGCAGCACACACAGCCAGGCCAGGGCTGGAGGATGCTCTGGCCCTACAGGGGACACCCACACAGCCCCTGGCCAGACCTCGAGGTGCTCCTTTGCAGAGCTGCAGGGCTGCCCAAGCAGCAGGAATGCGGCACTGGAGGGAGACCCTGCACAAACACCGTGCCCACAGCACAGTGGCAGCTCCGGAAAAGCCCTCCTCCCACGCACGTATTTATAGAAAGGCTTTACACGAGTCTATAAATAGTTCACCCACCAAAGCTGCCGGCAACACTTCACCCCGGTTGGGGGAGCTCCGGGAAATGGAGTTAACACTGACACGGGCTCCCGTCCCACCCCACCATCTCCCTCCAGTGCAGCTGCCGAGCACTCAGCAGCTTTGCAGCACCCTGGAGGAGCCATTGCCATGGCCAGAGGCTTCCCCTGCCCACCTCTGCCTGCTCGGCCTTCCTGCCGAGCCAGGGAGCAGAACTCACAGGGACCCCTCATCCAAACTGGGAGCCAGAGCTTCGCTGCTGAGATTTTGGGACTGGGACAGAGGATGGGGTGGGTGAGGGGTTATGGGAGCGGGTTGGGGTGTAGATGCAAAGGAGAGAACACACCAAAAAACTTAACATTTGAAAGGAGAAAAAAAACCAAGGAGAAGCAAGCCCGGGGTGGGGCAGGGCCCCGTGCTGTGGCCGCTCTCCACGCATGGCGTGGGGCCTGCCAGCCGCGGGGTGCCCAGGGTTAAGTGCTCAGTTCCCATCCCTCTCCACCATCCCAGCCCGACCAGGCAGCGGGCACGGGCAGCCGGGCAGGCAGGGCAGGGGTCAAGGGGCCGCACAGCAGCCTTCAGTACACACACACTGTGCAATACCACAGCAACGACGTCCGTCCGTCCGTCCACCTCGCGGCGAGGCCGGACCGACACACCCGCACACAGGTCCCGCACGCCTGTCGGATACCGGGGAGACTCGGGACGAGGTTGGAGGGGACACGCGCCTCCTAATAAACCATGTTGGTGGGGCACCACGGCGTGTCGGGGTACAGCAGGCAGTGCACAGAGCGGAACCTGTGGAGGAGAGGAGCAAAGCTGAGCATGGGATGGTGGCAGCCCCGCAGCAGCCCAGTTTGTGGGGACAGGGACCCCCATCTCACCTGGATGGGTCCTCCTCGACAGAGAAGGCTCCCTTCATGTGGATGGAGTTGCGCTTGTTTTCAAACATGCCATAGCTCAGTGTCACCTGGGGGGCAAGCACAGGGGGGTCAAGTGGCCGACGTGGCCGTAAGGATCAAGCAGGGGCATGGGCAGCTGCAAAATTGACCCCATTTCCCACCTCCAGCGACACTTTGCATCATCCCACAGGGATGGCTGATGGGCCTTTTCCCGTCTGCTGTTGTTTTGGTCACATGGCAATCAATATCTTAGCCGCCATGCCCAATTTTTAGGTGACAACTTGGGGTACCTGTTTGTGGATCTCCGACTTGGGCACCTGGTGGAGGTTCTCCAGGTGGGAGTGGAAGAGGTTGCTCCGGATGAGCTTCACGCCCAGCACGGACTCGATGATGTAGCCAATGGTGCAGTCGTCGGGCAAGCGGATCTTCTCTGCAGTGCTCATGAAGTGACCCCCGCTGCGGGGAGACAGAGAGGGGCTGCAGAGGAGCAAAGCCCAGGGGATGCGAGCACCCTGCAGGGTCTGAGGTTGGCCTGGTGGGTGCCCAGCTCCAATTAAAAGTCAATTTTGGGGGAACTGAAGCCCTTCCCAGCTTGTTTCCAAGTTCCCTGCAGACATCCCCAGAAAGGCAAAGAGAGAAAGGTGGTGGGACATGGTCCAGCATCCAACCCCCAGAATGTCACCTCTCTGTGCCCTGGAGACCATGAGGAGTCCCCATGGGAGAGCAATGCCAACGCTCTTACCTGGCCCAAGGGCTCATCTTCAGTGCCAGCCCTCGGCTGATACAGAACCCTGCTCCGCCCGTGGCAAACCAGAAATGCACAGGATGCTACGAGAGAGGGGAACCAGCGGCAGTGAGACCTCCTTCTCCATCCAGCCCAAATTAAGGCAGCCCCAAACTGTCCCCATGCTCACCATCTTGTTCTCACTGATCCTCTCCGTAGCCTGGATGGGCCGGTCCAGGCTGGGCTTCCCGATGTAGATGTCCTGTGTGTGGGGGTAGCTGGAGAGCAGCTTCACCAGCATCCGCACGTTCACGTAGTTGTCATCGTCCACGTGGCAGAACCACCTGCAGCGACAGTGCTGTCACACCAGCCCAGGGCAGCTCCCCAGTCCCCACGCTGAGATGCGACCCCAAAACCACAAATGGTCTCTGTTTGCACCATCCTGCCCCCCTTCAGCCCCGCTGTCGCCCCCCGCTGTCCCCCGGGCACCGCTTACTTTCTGCCGGACTCGATGAACTTGTCGTACTCCACGGCCATCTTGCAGGACAGGGCCTGGCGGCTGTGGGCAGCTGAGCAGTTGGTGTTGATGACGTTTCCTGCAGGACAAAAAGAGAGGTGAAAACCCAGCATTGGTGCATCCCACGCCTCCCCACGCACTCAGACTGTGACACTTCGCCACACACGTCCCCGGTATGCCAAGGGGATGGAAACTCATGGATGATCCCGAAGCTCAGCGACCTGCATGCTAGGTTGTTTTGGGCAAACGATGAATTTTGGGGGGAATGTCTTTTGTGTCCATGCGAGATAAGGGAGGGCATGAATAAAGAATGTGGATGCAGCAGTCACACTGTAGATCAGCCCTATCCACGTTCTAAGCATGATGCCAGCCTACATCACCGTGCCCATCCCTGACCTGTGCACCAGCCACCCTGGGGGTGACGGGGAGTTTGTGTGCCAGCTTCCCCAGGACATGGTGGCAAAAATCGTGCCCTATTTTGCTTGCCCAGCTCAAAGGCAATGACTTCCCAGCCTGAAAAGGAGTTATTTGCAGGGGGAGAAAAAACCCTGCTGGCTCCAGCCTAGCGAAGGGCTGCCAGGGAAACCCTGCCTGCACTGCCCATCAGTCCCAGCTCAGCCCAGGGACAAAGTGGTGCAAAGGCACCCCACCCTGTCAGAGTGATCCCCAGCAGTATCCTGCAGGAGATGGGCTGGGCTGAGTGGGAGAGAAACCTGTCCCCAGGTGGGGTTCTCTGGCAGAGGGTGCTTTGGGCATTGTCAGTGAAACAAATGGCCTCATGCTCAGCCCAGGTCCCTGTGGTGAGGGCTTTTCCAGAGTTCCCAAGACAGGTCCCACACCAGCCATGCTCCACAGGTGGGGGCTCTGCAGGAGACCTGCCCAGGTCACACACACAAAGGGACAAGAGCCACAGACTCACGTGCTTGCTTCTTCAGCTCCTCATCCTCCCCGTCAGTGAAGATGAAGGTCTGAAAGAAAAGACGAGGCACCTCTGAGGATCAAGGGGCTGAAATCACGTGGCTCTGGATGTGACAGATCACCCCTGGGCAGCACCTGGGATCTGTCCCTCCAGGATGCTGATGGTGACTTCTTCCCCCTTGTCAAAACCCCAAGTGGCACCGGAGAGCCGGACACCTGCACAACACACTCAGCTCCAGATCGAGACCCCTGCGGTGGCAACCCCAGCTGCCCCTGTGCTGAGCATTCCCATCCTCTTGCCTTTTGCAGCAGCTGGCAAGGAGATTTTGGGGGCCACAGGGGCTGTCCCCAGCACGAGGGGAGGCAGGGGCACGGAGGGGAGCAGGTGCAGAGCGCGGCCTGATCTGAGCAGGGATTTCAGACTGGAGCTGGCGCGTGTGGCTGGGGCTGCCCGAGCAGCCGCCCAGGCAGGTGTGTTTGCCCATGGCGCCGGCTCCCAACCGCGTCCCCACCTGTGTCAACAGCACGTGGCTGGCCCTGGCCACTTGCACAATAGCTCCATGACTCCTCTCTGCTCCCTGTGTCCTATCCAAGGTGGTTAGACAGTGCCAGTGAGCGCCACTTGCCACCCCGAGGAGGGGATGGTCCCCCACTGCCCCAACCCAGCACAATCCCACGGTGCCAGGCAGCACCCGAACTCCTCCCTGGGCCCCTGAGCTGCCTGCCTGGCTGCACTCCTCTATTTACACAGCTAATTCCTGGCATATGTCACCCAGGAAGGAGGATTGGAGGGGCTGCTCTGCGCCTGGGATTTGGGGAAGGACGAGAAGCAGGAGGAGAGAGCAGGGGGTGGGAAAGGCATCGCCATCAATCAGCGGGCAGCAAACAAAGCTGGAGGAGAGAAACCACAACCAGCTGCCAAGCGCTATTAAAAACCAGACGTGCACAAAAGGGCAAAGGAAGAAAGACAAAAGGGCTTGGGGGGAAGGCAGGAGGCAGCAGAGGGGGGACGATGGAGCGCTGGGGATGATGAATTACAAGTGAGCTGGAAATTGGGTGCCACCCCGCAGCCGGCCCCGGGAACGCGCTGGGGTTTTGTGGCTTGTTTGAGGAGCTGGGTACAATAGTGGGGTTGACTTTACTCAGCGAGCAGAGTTAAGCGGGCAGCGGTCATTAGCATACAGCTGCACTGGTTAACCCGGCCCTGTTTGCTCAGGTCCCCAGCCGGGGCTGGTGGGGAGAGCCCCGAGCTGCAGCGAGGCTCAATGGGAGGGGACGGGGCTACAAGTGACCTTTGGGGCTTGAAAAGGAGAGAAGAGAAAGGGGAAAAATAAAAGCTGGAGGAGGTGGGAAGGCAAGATCTCACAAACGCACAGCCTGCCGTGCATCCTGGCTTGTGGGGAGGGACAGAGGTCAGGAAGGCTCTGAGCAAAGGGGATGGGGAAGTGCTGATGAGGAGGGGACAGCTGGGGGACAGGGACCCCTCAGCTGCAGGGCCAAGGACGCCCGCGGTTGCTGTCTCCATGGACGCATTACTGCTGGGGTGGTATGAGGTCAGGACTGTGTGTAGAGGAGGGGGTGTCACCCCCAACCAATTCAGGGTCCAGCTGCTGGTCCCCATTTCCCCCAGGTGCTCAGAGAGGGGTCAGGAAACTGCTTGGGGTATGAGCTGAGCCAGGGCAGCAGGACCCCAGCCAAGGATGCCCAAGACAGCCCAATCACACGGGGCACCCTGGCACTCCTCCCCAGGTTCCAGCCTCGCTGGAAGGGCCAGGGGACACGCAGCCTCCGCACAGGCGAGACAGAAAATGTTTCCTTGATTAGCTCAGAAGTGCCGTCCAGCAACTGCCTTCAGCTGCTCCAAAAATAACCCCACAACTGATCCTCCAGCTCAGACTCTATAAATAGACCACAAGGACAATTGTTTATTCCTCGCCTGCATCGAAAGGCTTCATCCTAGCAAGGCATCTCCCCCGGCCTCTCCCCACACACATCCCTGTAAGATTCCTGGTATGGCTGGACAAGGTGGCATCTCAGGGACTGGGACAGGACACAGCTGCAAGTCACCCCATGTGGGCACCTATTGGGGCCTCACAGGTTTCCCACATCCTTCCCAACCCCACCAACCATTCAATTAAAACTAAAAAAAAATTAAAGGTTTTATTTTTAAATTATTTTTTAGATTAATTTGTCTGTGTTTCTTGGAGGGGAGCTGCACCCTTCCTGCATGGCCCTTCACCTGGGGTTGCAGGGGAGAGGAGCAGGGGTGACAGCCAAGCCCGGGGGGGATAGGCCAGGAAAGGATGAGAACCAGTGAAAAACATTAATCCACTTTTGGCATCTCCCATGTGGGATGCCAGATGTGAGGGCAGTGTCCAGTTCATAGTGGTGCAACTGCACACTGTAGCCAACATGCCTGAGCTGTCACTGACCAAAGCAGCACCTCCAGACCCAGCAGGGCCAGAAAGCACTCCCAGGCCTCCCACCCACCCCTCTCTCACTCGGCCCCTGTGCCAGCCATGGCACCGAGGGGTGCCAGGACCTCTTGGACGCCCCCCGCAGTGACTTTTCCTGCAGGGTGCAAGAGAGGAAGGGCCCACTGCCCGCCCCAGCCCCTGCAGGAAACTTCATTGTTCTCAGAACTGCAGCTTCAAGAAACACAGGATGCCAAATCCCTGCCGAACAATAGTTGCCAGTGCTCCACGCAGCCCCGCACAATGCACGGCCCCATGGCCCGGACTGAGCGGCACCCGGGATCCCCATGGCCAGAACGGGGTCAGCCCCCGCAGGAGCCAGGCAGCCGCTGGCAGCCCCTGCTGCCTTCTCCTCACCCTTGGGGAGGGCTCATTTCTTTCTTTTTTTTTTTTTGTTTTGTCTCCCCTTCGTTTCTCCTTTCAGGGTGACTCATTTCTCTCCACTGGTGGAGCTCGTGGGCTGCTCACGGCTGGGTGCTGCGCAAGGTGTCCCAGCAGCCAGGGCCACCCCGGGGTCACCCTGGCCCTCTCTGTGCTGCCTGGCCCAGTGGTTCTGTGACTTCCCCAGGGTGACGCACTTTCAGCATGTCCCAGGCCAGCCACCATCCCAGCAGCATAACCACCCAAAAGGGGAACCTCGGCCAGGCAGGCACCCCATGACCCTGCAGTGCACAAATCCTGACCCTGTGCCACATCTCACTTCCCCATGCTGGCAGAGGATGGAGCACCCCAGCACCCTTTTCACAGCCACTCCATTTGGGTGCAGAAGAAAGGAGGCAGTGAAGAAGTGCTGGCTGGGGGGGCCTCAGCCTCCAGTTGGGCGAGGGGCTCTGGAGGAGATGAGGATGCAGCCAGAGGTGCCCAGCTTTGTGTCCCCCACAGCAAATGTTCTTGTTTTCTCTCCAGCCTCAGAGTTTAGGGGGTAAAATCCTCACCCCTCTTCAACAAGTTGGGAGCAGTGTGATGGCGATGTCCCAGCCCTGGCAGTGTGCCACGATGGCAGCATCCCCACTCCATGGTGGTGGTTTTCCCCAGGACCAGGGGCAAGTCTGTGCTGGCACAGGATCCCAGGGCTGGGACCTGCAGAGGAGGGGAAGGGGTTTGCAGGGCCGTGGGCTCTTCCTCCCCCTTCTCCTTTCAGCAAGAGGAAGAATCCTCCACTGTAATTTTAAATGCTATAATTTTTTAATAACCTCCTCGCAAACAATGAGCTCATTGTGTGGCAAGGGTCCCCCACCCTCCCGCCTGGTGCTCCACACGCCGCTCACCGGCTCCGGGGCTTTTATGGACAAGGACAGCAGCACCGCTCGGGGCAGGCAATTAAGGGGCCCCCACCCCTAAAACCCACACAAGCTGCGCCGGGGGACAGCAGGGAGGGACCCTCACACACACGATCCGAGTTCAGGAGTGCTCAGCAGGCCCTGGCACGCAGCCCAGGGCTGGGGGGAGCTGCTTTGAGATGAGCAGTCCCTGCTCCCAGCCACTCTGGTGGGAGTGCAAGTGGGACTCACATGCCAGCACGCTCCAGCGTGTGGGTGGGGACCCTGGCCAAGGTGCTAGAGGAATTTGGGAGCCGCCATCAGAGGAGCATGCTCTCTGGAAGGCAAACCCATTCCCTTTGCCCCGAGAGCAGGAATTTTTCAAAGGCTGCAATTACCGCGCCGCCGAGCTGGAGGCAGCCAGCGGATCCCACGCTGCCGGGACGGCGGCTCCGAGGCATGTGCTGAGCTGCCTGGATGCCTCTGGGCTGCCCCAGGGACACCCAGACACCTTTTGGGTAACCCTGGGGGCGGGAGAGGTGTCTTTGGCAACGCTGCCACTGCAAATCACTCGATTCAGAAGGAAAGCAGTGGGTTTGGGCTTGCTCCTGGCCCTGGATTTCTGCTTAATGGCCATTTTCCGCCTCCCTTTCTTTCTTTTCAAGTGCAAAGTTTCTCCAGCCCGCACTTCAGCATCCTAAGGATACTGAGACAGATGGAAACTCTCCCCAAAGCAAAGAGGGGAAAACCCAAAACTCTCCTCCAAAAGCAGCTTGTCTGGCCTGGATTGTGCAACCCAAAGAGGAGATTTAGAAGGGAATAGGGATGTGCTGTCCCTGTGCAGAGAGGCAGGAAGGAGAAGGGGGTGCCCTTTGCAGTGTCTTGGAGGTGACAGAGGGCAGGAAACGGGGACAATTGTGGGCAGAACAAAGAGCAGCCAAGGAAGGACACAATAGCTGTTCCCCCTATCTGTCAGGGCCCAGGCAGGAGCTACCTGCTGAATTTAACCCCTTCTCACCAGTGTCTGCATCCCTCCTGCCTGGCTAATGAACAGCCACAGGGAGGCTGGGGTTTGAGTGAGGGGAAGATCAGGCGAAAGAGAGACACAGCTTCAGGCAAGGGAGATTCTCAGCCCTTGGGCAGGAACCTCCCCATGCTGGTGAGGCAGCTCACATGCCTGAGCACCGTTAGTGAAACCAGAGAGAGAGAGGATGAGCAGAGACAGGCCTGACTCAGACCAAGAGAGACACCTGAGCAAGAGCAGTGCCCCACTGTCACCAAATCACCCTCCTGAGATGGAAACCAGGGGGCCAGGCAAGGAAGAGATGCAGGAACTGCAAGGCAGCAAGAGAGATGAGCCCCATAGCACCAATCCCACACTCTGCAGGCAAAAAAAGCCCAACTTGATGCCCAGTTTGGGGAAGGCCAGGGTGCCTCAAAGCTTCCCAGAGACAGTGGCCAGGTTGGCGTGGGAAGAGCGGAGCCGATTGCCTCCAGCAGCGCGGGTTCATCCCCTCGGCCCCACGTCCCCACAGCCCTGCTTTGCTCCGCAGGAGTTTGTGCTGCTTCCAGCTCTCTCGGCAGCTCCTTGTCCTCAAGTGCTGTACAAGAGCCGTCACTCAGTGGCTTGGCTTGTCAGGCGGGCACCTCGCCGGGCTGCGGCCCCCCTGGCTTCATGGCCCTCATCTCTAGGCAACCTGACCTGGACACGGCCGGCTCCGGCTCCCTCGTTCCCATGGAAAGTGCCACACAAGAGGCTGCGAAGCCTTTTCTCTGCGCCAGGAGAAAAGGGGCTTTGTTAGCTTGCCCAGGGGGACAGCGTGAGAGCCGAGCCTTGGGGCTCTGGGAATCCAAACGGACAAACGAAGCACAAAAAAAAAAAAACAACACAAAAAAAAAACAAAAATAAAACCAAAAAAACCTAGAAGAAAGCCGGAGCTCACAAGAGGGAGGAGAAAAAAAAAAGAGCAGCCATTCCCAGGATCATCTGTAGGTGCTCAAAGAGCGTTTCCCCCCACTAGCACTCACCACCCCCTCAGAGTGACAGCAGAGCATAAAAGAGGTTTCCACTAAATAACTGGACCAAGGAGAAGTGGCAGATCCATTGCCAAGTCCAGGAAACCTGAGCAAAAAAAAAAAAAAAAAAAAGCACGATTCACAGGGGTAAAAAAAAAGCAAGATAACTGGGGTACAGTGCAGGAGCCAAGACCCCACAAGGTCCAGCAGGCCTGGGTGAGGAGGGCAGGGGCAGGCTGATCCTTCCCCCACTGCCTCCACCTTCAGCCACTCCAAATTTCCAAGGAAAACAGTTTGCAAGCAAGAAACTCAGTTCCAGGCCAGGAGGAAACACGTGAAGACAGTAGGATGAAAAGGTTAGGACCAGACATAATTTACTTTTGGGAAGCTGTCTAAGGGTAGAAAACGTGTCTTAAGAGCAAATGGCAAAGCAGATTTCCTAAGGAAATACCATTTTTTTTTCTTTTGTTTTTTCTTCAGTACTTGAAGGACAGAGTAAAGGACTGCCAGGTCTCTGGGCAGGACATCAGTAAGGTCAGGAACCAGACTCGCTGGAGCTGCCCCGGTGTGGGTGAGCCAGTGCAGACCCACGAGAGCTCCCAGCCACTCCAGTCCTGCCCAGTTCCCTGCGAGGGGACCAAGAGCTTCGGCACATCCCGGCACTCTCCCAGCCCTGGACTGCTAACCGGGTGTCCATTGGGCAGCACAACTGTAGGCACCTCACTGCAGGGGCCTGACCCGGACTGTGGCACCCACAGACTGGGCTGCACCCCTACACCGTGCCTCAGTTTCACCAGCAGAAAGAAGCTCAGGCCAGCTCTGCAATTGGAGGTGCTCAGCAGAAAGGACCCCAGAGCAGAGTTTTGGGGGACTGATGAGCTTGAGGAGCCAAAGTCGGGCTCTCTCCATCACTCACCCGTTCCAAACTCACTCTGCACGTCTGCATTTCACCCTCCCGAAAACACAGTTGGCTCCAGAACAGACCACCCAGCCTCAGAACGCCACCAGCTCAGCGATGTGGTGCAATTGGGAAGGGGATGCGGTATTTGCTGGGTACAGCACCACCCGGATCCCTCAGGACGAAGGGCCGGCACCGCGGCGGAGACGCGTGGGCTGCAGCCCGTTCCGAGCCGCTCCATCCCGGCCAGCGCTGGGCACCGTCCCCAACTCCATCCCTGTCCCCATCCCTTACCATGTCGCGGTTGCGGGAGATCCAGGTGTCGAGCAGCAGCTCTAGCCGCGCCTTGTGAAACTTCTTGGTGGTCTTGACGGCGATGAAGACATCGCGGGGGGAGATGTCCTCGGCCGGCGGCCGCGGGGGGCTCGGCGGGGCGGGGGGCAGCTCCCGCCGCGCTCGGCTCAGCCGCCCGAAGTAATCGGCGAAGCTGCGGAGCCCGGGCGGCCCTTGCGCC
>VZRN01000800.1:1017397-1089171 GCA_013397935.1 Dasyornis broadbenti
TGCGCCCCTCCGGCCTCCCCCCGGGCCAGTCCCGGCCTCCCCGGAGGCTCCACCATGAGCACCAGGAGGCAGGTGAACATGGAGCCCACGAGGGACAGGAGCAGCTTCCTGCCGCAGCTCTTCAGCATCCTTCCCTCCGCTCCTCGCCTNGGCCGCCCCACGCGGGGCGTGGGCACCGCCCGGCCCTGCCCGCGGACCGCCCGCGTCCCTCCGACCCCCGCGTCCTCCCCGCCGGCCTCTACATGCGTCCCGGCTCCGCCGCTCCTGTCCTGCCCGGCCCCGGCCCCAGCCCTGCGCATCTCCGTGCCCGCGGCCGGGAGAGTACGGCTGGATGCGGTCAGGATGTCGGCGCCTCCTCCTCCCCCTCCTCCTCCCTTCCCCTTGATACCCGGGGATGGCGACACTCAGCTCGCCTGCAGCCCCCAGCATGCCCGGAGCATCGTTCGCTGCTCTGTTGGGAGCAGCGGGTGCGTTCCCCATACCGCCATCCCGAGCTACTGTTTCCCAAAGCCCTGCACAGTGATTTTCTCACAGCCCTGTCCAAGAGGTTTCCAGAAAGCTGACCAGCCTGACCAAACTCCGGGCAGTGTCTCATCAGTCTCTTCTGAGGCCAAGCATAACTGAAAACAAACACACCAACCCCCCCCAAAAAAAAACCCCACAGCGCTCCTCTCTCACTTCCACCGAGCTCCATTCTGGTGGGTAAATCTGGGGACAGGGAGCCAGGAGGGTTTGTTCCCATTCCTTCTCAGGGAGACTCGGAGAGGCTCTCAGACCTGACCAACCTCAACCAGGGCACAGCACCTTGCTCTGAAGCTGACGGATAGCCCCAAAGTTCTGGGATATCTGAAAATAAATGCTACGTAGATACGGATCAGCCCCAGCCCCCAGTGATCACTAATCATGATAACGATGGCTTGTTAAATGAGACACCATTTTTCCATGCACACAGTGGGAGAAGTGGTGGCTGAAAGAGAAGACTTGGTTGAAATCTGGTCCTGGATGTGCCACCAACTTGATATTTTCCTGGCGCCGAATCCCAGGGCCTCTTTCCGCCCTTATCCTCTGTCTCTGTAAGCAGTGAGCTCTTGGGGTTTTCTTTCCCAGGGAGTGTGCTGCTGCAGGGAGGCGGATTTGGGTTTGGGCCTGGGCTGCAGTGTAATGCCATAATCAGGGGCTGCTGCATTTTTGGGCAGGGACCTTGTCCAACTTGCATTTTTCCTGCTGTCACGTGCTCCATTCATCTCTGGCACTGGATAAACAATACCATAATACCAGGCAGGATGAAGCAGGGAAACTGCTCCCTCAGGCAAGCCCCAGCATTTGCCTTCTCTTGATTTTAGGCTGTACATTCTCCTGGTCAGCACTTGAACCATGATCTCAGGCTAGAAATTTCCCGGGAGGCTGTGGAGTTTGGTTTTGCAGGACACTGCCCCATCTGGACACAGACCTGCGTTGCCAAAGAAGCCTCCCATAATAAAAGGAAAAAAAAAAAAAGCAGTTAGACCGTACAAACACAGGAACTGAATCCCACAGTCCCCACTTCCCACTATTGCTGCCCAGCCTTCCAGTCTCAATTTGCTTCTTTTTTTGGGCGCCCTTTGTCTCCAACCCGATGGCACAGCAACCGCGGCTCGAGAGGCAGCTGAAAAGCCCGAGCAGCACAACCCTGAAAGAAGAAAGAGCCCCTTTCTCCAGGAGCCAAAAGGCACTTTCCCCCCTACCAGCTGCTCTGCCACTCCCGCAGCCCCGGCACTGGCTGGGGACACGCGCTCTGCCCAGATGTTGGGGTCCCAGCCGGCGCCGCGGGGCGAGTGACAATGTGGGCTCTGTGTGCGCCGGCCCCGAGTGATGCAGGGGTTGGAGGAGCTGCTCTGCTGCCACCGCTGCCGGCGCAAGGGCTCTCCCGGCCTTCCAGCACTGCCTGTCACCCCAGCCCGGGGCTGCCACTCGGCTCAGCCCGGCTGCCCAGGGCCCGCGGCGAGGGGAAGTTGTTCTTCCAGCAGCATTGTCCTGCCAGAACAAGACTCCTCCGGGATTGTCCAGCCGCTGGCCGCATCCCGACAGACTTCCTCTCCAGGCGCCTGGCCTCCTGGCTCGGCCCTCACCTGCCACGTGGATGTCCCAAGCAAGGCACTGTGTCCCCTGGAGAGATGATGGTGTGAGCACTCACCCTGCTCAGCCGTCAGTGGGCACAGGATGGTACCGGAGGGGCAAGGAGCAGCAAACGGGCATGGGGAGGATGGTCGCAGGAACAGCTGGTGCCTGGTTCATTGACATTCAGACAATTTTTTGGGTACAAAGAGCTTAAACCCAGCAGGGGTGACTCCAGGAGTGGACAAATTTGGGTGCCCCATAAATACAAGGGCCAGGGGAGTGGGATGCTGTCATAGCCGCTCTGCAGGAGGAATGCCAAGGCTGGACCAGGAGGGGCATCTCGCTCTCCCTGGAAGGATCCCATTTTGAACACAGTCCATAACTCAAGTTCACTGAGGTGTGAGGTGAGGCCAGCTATGCCTGCAGGGTGCTGGTGTGCTCCCCACCCTGCCTGACTCTGCAGAGAACATTCCAAGACAGAAAATTCTGCCCAAATCCCCCAAATCTCAAGGATGTGATCACTCCCTCTTCAGATCAACTTCACTAAAACTCCAGACTAGTTTTCCACTGGAGATGGTTGCATTCAGCCCCGCACCAGCCCAGGGCTGGGGCTGCACGTGGGGCATCTCCCTTTCAACCATACCGTGGTATTAGGTCGCTTTAAATGGGTTTAAACTCTCCGCATCGCCCCTGCTCGCAGCCTGACCCCGGCACTCAATAGGTGGTCCCTAAGAGGCTCCCAGGTTCTCAGGGCTGCTAAAAATGGTTAATAAATCCCCGGTAATAAAGTGTTCAGGTCATCCGAGAGAAATGCCGCGCTCGAGCTGCAAAGCTGCATTGTATGCCCGGAGCGATTTACGCGCTCCGTCGGACAGGGGTTAAAAGCTCTGTCAGGCGCCGACTTCGCCGCTGTGGCATTGTCGGGGGTATTTAGCGGGGTTCGGCCCCGACGTGCGGCCGGGCGGCCACTGCTCCAACTGTGCAGTTCAGGTTTGGGAGGGAGAAGTCGGAGGTGGGCGGCCCAGGAGCTGGATCCTGCTCGTGGTCTGCCTCTCACCCCCCGCTTTTTCTTTCTGGGATTTTCTGAGAGCACAAAAGAGACTTTGCATCAATTACGGGTAGGAAAACGGCAGCGCCCCGCGGCAGAACTCTGCGCTCCGGTTCCGGGTTTGGTTAACTTCCCATTGTCTGATAGGCTCCGCTATTCAGGGCCAGGGCAAGGGCTCAGCTTTTTTCATCTATCGCGGTTTTTAAAACCACCTTCGGAACATAAAACCTTCCTGCCCTTGTAGCAGAGGGTCTGGCAGTGCCTTTGAGGTGGCTGCAAGGAGTGGAGCATGGCAGCATCTCCCTGCCGAGCAAGCAAATGTCCCGCAATGAGCGCTTCTGATGCTTTTCCCGATGCTGAACTGTCCCCATGCCCATCACCCCCGATGTGCTCAGCGCTGGCACCACCAGCTCCTGCTGCAAGGCCCCTCTACCCTCCGTGGCCTCAGACCCTACATCGCTTTCCCCCTCCACCTCTGGGGACTGCTGGTGGCCTCGGCGGGGCGGGAGGACACGATTCGATCCGTGCAGGGCACTGTGAGATCCCACGGGGCCGGGGGCTATACAAATGCAAAGCGTCATTATTTTCCCGGGGCTGAAGCAGAGGCCTGAGAAAGGTTGAGTGAGAGAGGCAGCGAGCAGGGAACAGCGGGGGATTTAGCTCCTGAAAAGGAGCCAGGGAGAAAAGCGGGCGAAGAGTTTCATTGTGCGCTGGGCAGAGGGGGTCACGAGCAAGTTAAACTGGTTAATGTATTGGAGCAGCTTCCTCCGAGCTGCTGGGAGCAAGCAAAGCCCTGCAACAAAAGGCCGAGGGAGCATTCTTGCGGGGAAAGAGGGCTCTCTTTAAAAGGATTTGATTTCTTTTCTGTCAGTTGAATGGAATTTGGTGGTGACTCCTCCAGGTCTAAGAATTTGGGGCTTTGGTGGTGGTGGTGGCGGCAGGGGACGGTCCCTGTCTCCCCCTCCCCACTCCTACATTTTTCTCCATCTCCAGGCCCGCTGCCTCCAGATTACAGCCCGCGATCTTGCAGGGGGGAGAAGAGGAGCTGGGGGAACACAAGCGGCCCCATAGATGCTCTGATCCTGAAAGAAAGCGAGGGGCACGGGGCCGTCCCTGCCCAGCCTGGTTTCTCATGCTCCCTATTCAGCCCAAGGGAGGGGAGGTAGATGTGGGGAGAGGGGAGACTGGTGGGGCGTCCACTGCTGATTTAATGCCTCTTTCAGCGCTTCACGGTCGAGATTGATCTCGGGGGAGTTTTGGTCATGTAAGCTGTGCCAGGGGAGCTTTCCACTTCTGCCTTTAGGGAGTGGAATTTTAGTGTTAAAACCGTGGAATGAAGGTAAAAACATGAGGGAAAGGCACTTGAACTAGCAAAACCAGCTGGGTGTAACCTCACTTTCCCACAGCCTGTGCATCTCTCTCCTCCCAACAGCAGCTCCTGGGGCAGCTGAGGACTGTCCTCCCAGACCTGGCTTTGTCACCCCAAAATCCCTGGGCTGGTGGGCAGGAGCACTTCATAGGTACAGCTGCCGGGCCATGGGGGGACACTGCTGCCAGCCAGGAATGCTGGGCTGGATGCAGCCATCTCTGGCTGCAGCTCCCTCATTTGGTGTTGACCCCGAGAGCACACCAGGGAGGTTTAGAGCTGCCCTGAGCTGGAGATTTGCTGTCGCACACTGCTCAAACTAACTGGCAGCGTGGGTTTGGGGTGGAAAAAGACAATAATTAAATAAGCAGTGACTGTGACTGATAACCCTGCAGTGCATGAACTATTGCAGAGCCAGAGCCTTCAGCAGTGCTCAGCTGGTTGGACAGACTGACAGAGATTAGTGGGGCAGCAGGTTTGTACTGATTGAGCTCAGCTCACTGTGCCTCAGTTTCCCAAGAGGTGACATTGGCAGAGACCCCATGGTCCCTGTCCCCTGGGCAGAGACTCCATGGTCCCTGTCCCCTGGGCTGCTGCCTGTTCGGGAGATTCCCTTTTGAGCTGTGCATGGACCCTGTACGTGTGTGTCTGTGCAGGCAGAGCCAGAGCACAACAAGCTGAGATCACAGTTTGCTGTAGATGATGGCCAGCCTGCCCCAAACTCCTTCCAGAGGTGCGGTCAGTGGTGCAGCTCCTGGCCTTTAATTTTTGGCCTCTCATGCTTTCTGGCCCCAAATCTTCTCATGCTCCTGTTGTGAGCTGTCCCTCTCTCCACTGCCTTTCTGAAGAGGAGCCAGAAGCTGATGTCAGGGGAAGTGTTTGATGATTACCCCAAGGAGCAGGCAGGAATGAAATCTCATACTGGGCTGGACTGGATGGACAAAGGCCCAGTGAACCCCATGTCCAGCCCCCAGCAACAGCAGAACTGTTATTTATATACATATATATATTTTTATAAAAAAAAAAAAATCTGTATAAGGAACAGCAACCAAAGGCTGCTCCCAGAGCCCATCCCAGGCAAACCCTGCATTGTGCTCTCCTCCAGCCCAGCATCTGCCTTAAGAACTCCCTAAATCTCATGTTTTCCTCTGTGTCTGATGGTCCCATTCCATGATGGGATAACGGCCATTCTTTTCCTGCCCACAGTTACCTACAGCTCCAGGTCTCCAAAACCACCTGGGGAGAGGGAACCAGGCAGAAGGAATGGGATGCATTTTACCTCCCTGCTCAGACTTGAGCATCTCCGTGCCTGCAGCTGGCCCTGGAGCAGTGTTAGGTCCCACAGCTGCCTGCGCACACCCTCTGCGTTCGACCCAGATCAGATCCGTGTGCCACTCTGGCCTTGAAACTCTCCTGCAAAGACTGTTTCAAAATGTTGATGGCTCTCAGGGAACTTGGCTTTTCTCTGGGTCCCCACAGCTTCTTGGCTTCTTCCCTGCCCTTGGGGTGTCCCGATTTAGTTGCCGAGTGATTTTTCAAAGGTAGATGAGTGAGTCAGTATTCACCCACCACTTCCCCCAGCTTGCTTTGGTGTTTCCAAAAGTCCCTTCTCCATTGCACCCCTGGGAAATTTGTTTGCTCCCTTCCCATTCCTGTTGCAAAAGGGATTAAAAGCAACAGTTCATTTTTCATGTGATGCAAGTTTAAATAGGAATTTTGCTGCTCTGGCTTCGCCTGGTTTCCTGGAGCCAAAGCTGAGAGGGGATGGTATTAACGCTGTGCAAGGCAAGGAGGAGGAGGAGGGAGGTGGGAGTTGAAAGGGGGAAAGGCGGGGGGACGTGCGGGGGTGAAGATGGGATTAAAACATCCCATTAGAATTTCTGTTTTTGGAAAGCTCACAAAAATGTTGACATGTAGCATGACTAACATAGTGCAAATGTCAGCCCGGCTCTGCGAACGGGGGCCCTCACTCTCCTCCCAACACGCTGGCCCCCTTTTAAGGCAAAAATATACAATGAGTCGCACAATGGCCGAATTCCAGAGAGCCGCGCTAATTGTTCCTCGCTCACGTAGGGCTAATTGCTTTGCTGAAACCATTCGTGCCTGGCTGGGATCCCACGTGTTTTTACCATTTAATTAGGACAGAAAAGCTGGGGCCAGGAAATGGGATGAGATAAAGACTGGCAGAGATGGAGGATAGGTCGGGTGCCCTAACCTGGAAAGGAGACTGCTGTGTGTGCTCGGTGAGTGGGCAGGGAACAGTCCCTGCTCCACACCAGTCTCCAGCGGGATTAAAGCTGTGCAGGCACTGGGGATGGGAGTGGGAGACTGTGATGGCTCTTGAGGCTGGTGAGACCAACTGTGAGATGGAGAAATGCTGCCAGCCACAAATGCTTGCAAGAAACACCTTCATCCAGCTGCTCAGGGACTGCTCCAAGGCTCTGGCACACAACACATGCGCAGCTCTTCACCTGGTGCTGTAATTAGAAAGTCTGTCCACTTGCAAGCCATGTGCAAAGCATGATCAGGACTCAGAGAGGGAAACAATAGATGGGCAGGAAATGCCTTTTGATGGCTGCTTATTGTCTTCCACCTTCTGGGGGAACTGGAAGTTTAACTACAGTCTTCCTCTTTCAGGTATTCCTGTAAAGCTCCATCCTCCGCCGAGGATGCGCCTGGACCACAGCATCGTCTGGCGCTGGGCTCCATTGTGCTCAGGAATTGTGCTCAGGAATGTGCATGTGTTTTTCCCCTTGAATAGCTCCTCTGAGACTGCAGCGACCCAGAAACGCTGCAGGGCCCCAGCACCTCCCCTCTGGGGGAGAAATGTTTGCTTGGGGTGCCACTGTCTCCCTGAGGCACAGCACAGCCTCTCTGCTGCCTCTCAGCCCAGCACGCTGCTGCAGGTGATATCAGCCCCCAAGCTGTAACAGGGCTGGGGGCTCAGGGCTCAATGCTAACACTCCCTTCCCGTTCTTCCCAACATCTTACAGAGCCCTGCTTTCTCCACAGCATCCTCTGGGAAGCTTTCATCCAGGCCATGCGTTTTCCCAGGCAGGGAAAGACGCAATATATATGATCTGACTCTGAAGTGCAGCATCTTTTAGGATGGACCCTGATGGAGCTGATCTGTAACTCCTGGAGGAGTCTCATCTCCCTGTGAATGCACACGGCTGGGGACTCCTCCACTGCCCATCTACACATCTTCCTCTGGTGACAGCAACCAGCAAGAAGCCACCAGCCCTCCTGGCTCCCCAGCCTGTACCACCCCTCATCCCCTACAGGAGCTCTTAGGGTCACTGCAAGACAATTTGCGCTTGGCAAGTTTAATTGCTCTGTGGCCTCTGCGACAGAACAGCTCTTGGCCTTATAAGCAGTATTATGAGCAGTACCCTGGTGGGCCTGGGCACTCAGAACAATCACTTCAGATCAGTGTGAAAAGATTGTCACACAGTTCAAAGCACAAATCTCAAAGTGAACCTGGCTCCAGCCTCCACTGGCTGCAGAGCAGCCCCAGGAGCTCTGCTGCTGCTGGGCTGACACTGCCCTGTGGGCAGAGGAACTGGGACATCTGTGAGTGAAAGCATTTGCTTCCAGCTGCCCCAGCGGTGAGGGATGTGCTTGGACTCTGCACCCCTCCCAGATCAAGGCTCCCATCTTTCAGGTCTCTTGAGAATAGGAGTCATTTTGCCCAACTACAGGTGGAGAGGAGTTAGCTCACCCATGAGCAGATAAGGTAACCACTGAAAACAGGAAACCCAGACTTCAAAAATTCTCCAGAAAAAATACAATTCTCTGTCCCAGTATAACGAGGGTGATCTTCTCTTTTTGTTTCCGTGAAAGCCTGAAGAGCACACCCACACCCTGAGGACAAGGATGTCAACAAACAGTGGAATTTACAGCAGCAATTTATTCAGAAGAAAGGCTGCAGGTGAAAAGGACTGATACTCGAACAAGAGAGAGAGAATTCTCCATAGATGCAAACGCAATGTTTGTAAGTCAATATTTGCTCTTGCAATATTGGCACACAGAGCAACCGTTTTCCAGCATGAATAGGTTTCAGCCCAGCTGCTCCAGGATCATGTTGTTCAGAAGCATTCAGATCCAATTCTTGAACTTCATTAAAAATGTGGTTTTTAAAAGCCTTTGGGGAGCTAAGAGTCTTTCATGACAAGTCTTTCTAGCCATTGAAATCCACCAGTGCCGTGGGGTGGCCTCATGGTAGCTAACCAGGAACAGATGATCCCTTTGGGAAGAGAATACTTAAAACCCTAAAACACAGACAAGACAGAACAAAACCATGTGGCAACAAGAGAATTGGGAACATTTCTCCTTAGATCAGTCAGTCATAGACAAACCCCCAGACGATATTCAGCCTGGGACTAACCCCCATCTCATGCACATTTCCAGCTCCATCCATGTGCTGGAATATCACATCAAAACACCCAGCGCTGGTCACTCATTGAGGTTTCAAGCAGCTCCCTTGAAGTTACTGTCACATGTGCATGAGCAGAGGGCCTGGGAGGCCCAGGGGACATTGGGACCTGCTGGCCACTGCCAGTCAATATCCCTGTCCCAGTCCCCTGGGCCTGTCCCACACACAGAGCCCAGCAGGGAGGTCCCCAGCCAAGGGCTTTGGAAAGATGTTTGCAGCACCCAAAGAGGCCAAGAGCCTTCCTTCAGAGCTGGTTTTATTTATACAAAGGAGGATAGGGAGTCAGAATACTGGAAATTAATTTTTCTACCTGGAAGGGAAGAAAATAACCCATTTTAGCCCTGCACTCAGTGCTGTGGGAGCAGCTGTCCTGATTTGTGGGATACAGCCTGTGTCTCTTGTTATCCTGCGGTAAAAAGATGAGCAAAGAAGCAAGCGTTCTGTAGGAACGTTTGGAAACCAAGATGTGGTGGAGAACTGTGCAGTATTTCTGCATACCACTGGGAAAAAGCTTAGGTCAGTGATGATCATCAAAATCTGGGAGCAAAAAATGAGGAAACTCCTTATTCCTGTTCCCGATGGCTCGTAAAGCTTTGAATCAGGAAGGGTGGAGGCGACGCATTTTGTACTCTTGGAAGGAACTACACGTCCTCGACAGACTGACTGCTCCTCTTGTTTTTTGCAGAACAGCTGCTGTCCTTTGTCCCATAGGGTCCCCTCCATGCCCCATTCCCTGACCTTGAAGGACCACATCTAAGGATGTGGCCAAGGGCATTTCTTTTGGGTTTATTTCAAGCGTTGCCCAGTTAGTGAATTAACTGCATATCCATGTAGGAATAGCATCCTCGGTGTGGGTTGCCCAGCCCGATGAAGAAAGGACACCATTAAACAGTTCTCCTGGTTTTTACACTCAGAATGACATGACTTTTATTGTGGAATGAGCTGGCTGTTGGCTGCTCCTCTGGAACAGGGCGCAGGGAGCGTGCCAAGCCCACGGAGGGGACGCAGCCACCTGCCCCATAGGAAGTGGGCCGGCAGCCAGGCGTGGTTTGCACACACCGCAGGACAGGCACCCAGCAGCACCAGCGTCCTCCACTACCGACCTGGGCTGGAGTCAAACTGGCAGCTGAGAGGGAAGAGGAAACCATATTCTATCGTTATCTCTCACCTTGCTTCCCTTTTGTAACAACCCCATCCCTCTGCAAAACAGAAAAACACACCGGGCTTCTGCAGGGGCTCCTGGAGCCCGAGTGCTGAGCCAGGGCCAGCCAGGGCTGGAGCTTCCCTCAGCCAGGGCTGTGCACAGACAAGCTGTCATTTCCCCAAACTGGGTCAAATGCAAAAGAGAAGAGCTCAGGGAACAGCAAGACTTTGTTTGCAGCTCTGTCCCAGCCTCTGCAGGGTGGGATGCTGCTGCAGAGAGGCTTTTCTTCAGGAGGCAGGATCGTGCTCCCGCTGGTGCTCTGTCCCCAGCCTTGACACCTTTCAGTGCCACCTCACTGCTTTTACCAGGAGCATGGATTATTAATGCTCAGGGATATGAATCAGAAATACGTGGGGAAAAAAGCTGAGCTCCCAAGATGGTTGTTACCATCCCTTGCACAGTGTGACCATCCCTGTTCAGTTTAAGCTCCTGATATCCCAGTCCCTGGTCTAACACTGTGCCTGTCTGTCAACTCTGCCCACCCTGATCCCTTCATGTGGCTCCTGTACTGGCTCTCAGGAGTGACAGAGGCCGTCTCGCTGTTTTTCACATGAGCCGGTTTCACATTTGTTTTTCTTTCAAACTTGAGGCTTTGCAGATATTAAAATATAATCCAGGAAGAATTTGCTTTGTGAAGGGAGAGTGTGGGATCACAGAGGGGAGAGGGGTCATTGGGGGAGTGCAGGGAGGTGTGGGTGGCAAAGTAATTTTCATTTCCCCTCTGTGTCCCATTGGGATCGAAGCCTTTACTTCCCTGCAAAGAATAGTGGCCAGTATGGGAAAAGTTAGAGATTTTGGGAGACTCCAGGCTCCCCCAAGATTTCTATTTGCAGCAGAAATTTTAAACATTTATACATTTTATACATTGCCTACTGAGAGGGGAGAAGAAAAGCCCTCTGCAGGTGCTAAGACCTGGAGAAGATGGCTGCGACCATGAAGAAATGAGTAGGAAGGAGAGAAGAAAACATCCCTCCGTGTACTGAGTTGTTGTTTTGCATTTAAAAAAAAGCAAACAAATACAATTTGTGTTATAGGTAAACAGAGGAACTGGGCAGGCAGGACAGGAAGGCAGGGCCCTGTCAGAGCCCCGCGCCGTGCAGGGAGATAAACAAGAATCCTAGAAATGTGGAGAGAGGCTTAAGGTGATTGCTCAACGCGTGAGGAAATATGGAGCAAAAGCCAGATATCAGGGAGAGGAAGCTGGAAAAGGGCAGGCTGACAGGAGCCATGAGGTCAGCATTGCAAAAAATAATATGGGAAGGCTTCCCAGAGGCAGCGAGTCCACAGAGCAGAT
Organism: Dasyornis broadbenti; assembly: GCA_013397935.1. Classification (NCBI taxonomy): domain Eukaryota; kingdom Metazoa; phylum Chordata; class Aves; order Passeriformes; family Dasyornithidae; genus Dasyornis; species Dasyornis broadbenti. The sequence continues at coordinate 1,028,842 of VZRN01000800.1, forward strand.
GTGCCCCTGCTGATCCTCCTGCTTTAGATGCGCAGGTGGCAAGGGATTACTCGCCTGATATTAAGTTAAATTGCTCAGGGGTGGTGAGTTCAATCCATCAAAGGCTCCTTAGCTGCAAATCCCTCTTCACAGCACCTGCAGCCGAGCTTTATTTCCAAGGGAATGCTTCCACAGTGATGGAGCTCCACTGGCAACGCCCTGCTGAACTGCCCTAGCTGAGGCCATCACCCAAAAATCACCAGGAATGAGCGGCTGCATGCACTCACCCCAGCCATTTTTTTTGAATGAGCATAAAACTGGCCCTGTGTAGCTGTCAGAGCGAGCGTGAGACACACAGGCTGCCCTCCCAGCCCGGGTTTGGTCCGCAGGCTGAGCGCGGGGTGAGCTCATCCCGCCTGGAGCGCGAGGCACGGCGCTGGGAGCGCGGCCAGCTGACCTGCGGCTCTGTGAGCACTGGCAGCGCCGTCTGTTTGGGTTCCTCACATGCCAGGGGTCTCGGGGCTTGTTTGGAGTTCAGCTCAGCTCAGCGGTTTTGATGGATTCTGCCTTTCTGCTCTGGTCACAAGCAGTTGGATGCTCACAACAGCCTTGCTCTAAGAAAAACAGCATCCATAAATCTCTGGCTGAAGCCAAGAGAATCTTGACTTTCATTACTCTGTGTTGTCCCCTCAGCCCTTTGAGCCCCCAGTGCCCTTACAAGCATGGAAGCCTTAATCGAAGTGCTATCAAAAGGAGCAGAATAAATCTTGTTATCTCGTGAGATATGGTCCCACTCCCTGTGTGGCCGTCTGGCAATAGATGGGGGAGCTCCTTGGGTTGTCTTCTCCTTGCAGGAAGTCTTCCATCAACTGTTGCAAGGCATGAGCCCCTGTGTCCCCCCAAAATGTGGTTTCAGCAGTTGTTCCTGACATGGCTTGTTCAATGGGTCACTGCTCAAACCAGGGGACTTCCCATCAGGATCCATCCTACCAATCTGCTGCTCCAAACAGACACCGTGGCATGTTTCCAGCCTTGCTCCCAGGACCACAAAAAGGATCTTAGGATCCTACACAGTATTGAGTCACTTCTTCAATTTCATTGAAATGCATCTGTTTTTTTCAGTTACCTATAGAACGAGGAACCACGGAGCATTACAGTGCCTTGTGCTTGGACAGATTTATTTCTCTGGCTCATCTGCCTCTGCTCCTGCTGCTCTGCCTCCTCCCATGTTTCCAGTGATTTGTTAAAAGTTAGCACCAAAGCCAGATAAAAACTGCCTCTAACATCAATGAGTTTGGGTCAGAGCTTGAATTCCTAGAAAAATGTCTTTTCCTGCCCCGTTTCCCTGGCTGGACCTGCTGCTGGGGTCAGTGTCCCTCGGCTGCCGGGGTCAAGGACAGCCACGCTGACATAAACAGGCTTTTTTAGCTGATTTTCCCTTCCAGCCTCAGGCAGGGAAGAGAATGGGGCTGTCCTGCGGCTGCTTGAAGAGGACACACAGTGAATAGTGACCGCATCCGTGACAGTGTTTGTTTGGCTTTCTAGCAAGTCTTTGATAAAGCCTGGCTCCTGCCTGTGCTGCCCCAGCTCCAGGGACCATGGGAATGCTGGGAGGACCCTCTCCCCATCTGGGACAGGACACGGGAGAGCCAGTGACCAGTCTGCTGGCCCAGCAGCACATTCAGCTGGACACACATCCCCTTCAAGGGACAAAGGGACTTGTTGAGAGAGAAAGAATCCATGTGTGGCCTACAGGAAAGAGGGGGCTGAAGAGGACTTGACTTCACCAGCAGCAGGGAGGGAAGATAAGGATGGAAAATCAGGTTGTTTCCAGCTCATGTCGGGGCAGTCCATGGGGAAGCGGCTGTTAGATCCGTGTATGGTGTGAAGGGTCTGGAAGCTGGGCAAACTTGGGAGATCCTTCAAGAGACACCCTATGGAGCTTCTTTGTCCCCATGCAGGTGGTGTCTCTTGCCATGGTGGCAGTGGCACGAGGAGGCTCTGAGTGGCAGAGTGAAGCCAACCCCACCAGCACTCAGTGCCCTCCAATCTCTGCTGGAGCTCAGCACGGCTGCCCTTCTCAGAGTCCAGGAAGGATTTTATGGGAGCATCCAAGCACCTCACTCCGTATGAAGTACCGAGCAGGGTAGCTGGAGACACAGGCAGACGTGGCTGTATTTCCCCTTCTCCTCAGTTCCCTCCAGCACTGTCTGCTCTTGAGGCCTCCAGCATCGAGGAGCTGCTGGGCAGAGGCATCTGCTCACCCTCCCCGAGAACAGGGACCCTTTTCTGCCTGTCACCCTATAGCCATGACCCAGTTTCACCGAGGCATTTCTCAACCCCCGGCTTTTTCCTTTGCGTCTCCTCTCTCGCCATTCCCCTCCCTCCCCTCCAGCACCGGCATCTGATATTTACTTTCAGACCAGGAGGGACAGAGGAGGCTTTTCCTTGCATTGCCCCCACATTGTTCCCCGCTGGTATTTGGGAACAAGTGTGACATTCAGGGGAGCCAGCACGGACAAAGCCTGCCTGCAGGTAATCATACCGCAGGCGGGCATATCGGGTATCCGTGGACACAGGGCATCCAGGAGCTTTTGACTGTGTCTTTTTTTTAGGAAGAGCTTTCTCAGCCCCGGTATCTCTCAGATTAGGTTTTGTCCCCAGAGGAGCCGGTTGTGCCTCCATTGTGGCTCAGCTGTGGGAACCCGCGGCCCGGCACGGCACCGGAGCAGGAGGACAATGCCCAAAGACCCCAGCGCTCCCGACCTGCCCCAGGAGTGACTCTTGCCGTGCTCCAGAGGGACTGATCTCTAATGAGGAGGCTGTGCCGACAGCTGCTGCCCGGCGCTTTCTCCTCTGCGCTCGGACGTCCACGAAAGAGCAGGTATGGATGGAAGCCCTGTGCCTTGGCAAGCATCCCCGAGCCCACGCAGAGGGTGACACACACACACACACATGCACAGGTACCGGCAGGGAATAGGCAGGGACAGGCACACCAGGTACGAAGCTGGGTTGGGGCCTTGGATGTGCAAGGAGGAGGCAACACAAGAAAACCATCTTGTCATCCCTTGCTCTGTGCTGGGGGAGTAGCAACAACCTCAAAAACTCTGACACGTGGGAAAATGCAAAGGAAAGCCCAGGATTGTCTCCATTCCCTCCCACGCACCCTTTGGCATGGCCAGACAGAGCTGGTCCGGGGCACAAGGCACCTACAGCCCACAAAAAGTGGGAGATGCTTACCCATCCCTGACTATCTTCTGCACCTAGGGATTTTCAGGGATGCTAAATGCATCCCAGAGACACAGGAAGGAATATTGGTCCTCAGTCTCTGCTGCAGCACAAGCTCCTTCTGCTAGGTGTCTCATCTGAGGATGTTCAGCCCCATCCAACAGACAGACCCTGGCTCCTGCATGACCCTGCCTGTCCTGGCATGGGACACCTAGAGCTCTGACAAGTCCAAGGAGAGTGCAGAGTCTTTTCTCCTCAAAGCAATCAGGACTCACCCCTCCCTGATCCCATTAAAACGCCTGATTTAGCACAGATACTGACTGCATTTAGCCCATGCAGAGCCACTTCTGGCTCCTCATGCTGAGAAGCTGTGTAACCCTGCTGAAGCCTCACTGATATAAACCAGTCCCTGACTGATGCCTTATCTCCAGCCTTCTCCTGCTGACTGATTGGTTCCTCCCTCTTCTCTCAGCCGAGCCTCTGCTCTGGATTCACACAGACTTTTCATCACTTTAAAAATCCTGGCCCAATAAAACATTAAAGCACTTGAACATGAATGTGACTGTTTACTTGCTTAAACCTAAACATGGGATGTCGTTGGATCAAGACCTTTCTCTTCCTGCCCAGTGCCTCCTCCGCCAGTGTCCTGGCTGCTGTCCTCAGTATCGTCTGTGGTTTCTCTGTGTTACGGTGCTATGTCCCGGAGAATTCAGAGTTTCCCACTTATGACACACTGGTTTTGCCTAAGGTGACAAATGACCTTCTCCCTCAGTGATAAACCAATTTACTCATCCCAAGCTGCATCTGCTGGTTCATCAGGGTCTGTCCACAAACCCGAGGTTTTTGGTCCTGCTCAGCATCTGCACCACAGCTGTTTGCCATTGACTTTCCCCTGTTGTCTTTAGCATTCGGCCACTGGCTTCCTATTGCACTTCAGCTCGTTGTGTTTCCTTTAATTACTCTCTGTTCCCTAAACCAAACTGGCTCCTGGCTACCTCTTCTGGGAAGAGCAATCCACTGCCAGGCTGTGAGGCAGCTCCCTCAGCTCCACGTGGTTGAGCACATTGACTTGGGTGGGAAATCACAAGCATTTCTGGAGATTATGGGACTGGTTTCCATGTCCCTGGATGGGGAGGGACATTCTTGGATGGGTAGAAATGTCCGTGCAGCAGCTGGGGAGGTGGCAGTGAGCCTGGTGCAGGGCTGGTTGGTGTCCCCAGCGCTGCATGGGGACGGCTACCCGCAGCTGCCGAGCCTGTGCCGCGTGCAGGAGCGTGCAGCCCATCGGACACAGCCCCAGCAGAGGTGTTTGGGAGCAGGTCCAGGCTCATGTGAGTTGGGCTGGCTGCCCAGCACCGTCCATGTGAGGAAAGGATGCCTTAGCAGGGATACAAACACACGATGGGCAGGTCCCTGGATAAAGAAACTTCCCTCCAGCACATCTGGAAAATTATTCCCATCCTCTAGTAAACAGGCTTCCAGAGGAAGGTCTGTTCTAGTGTTGTCCTCCCTTTGGGACATGGTGCAGCCAAGGTAGGAAAGCCCAGCAGGACAGGAGGATATAAACTCTCCTGGAATAACTCACAGCTGCCCTGGAAGTTCAGAGACCTGGAGGGCTGAGGAGTGCGGGCAAAGTCAGAGATTTAATTAATTCTCTTTACTCTTGGCAAAGAGCCAGTGGAAGATCCAGTTTCCACAGGACAGCAGGGATCAGGGAGGTCCATCTGGCATCCCTATTGAGTTCAGCTTTTCTTCCACCTCCATACACCCAGAGGAGGAGCAGCACAGGTGCGTCTCTGGGCCAGGCTCAGGAGAAAGCCTGGAGGAGCCAGAACAGCTGATATTCCTTCTCCTCCTCCTCCGCCTCCTCCTCCTCCTCCTCCTCCTCCTGAGCAGGGGAAGTCTCAGAAACCCCCAGTGAAGTGGTATCTTTAAAAATCATTGCGCCATTGCATAATATCCAGCATCACTGACAGTGGGTCATGGTTGTCAGAGGCTGGTGAGAAGACGAAAGAAGTAGTGCCACAGCATGAAGTCATCTGAGGAAGGGGAAAGATCCAAGTGAAGGATCACAGGTCCTCAGATTTGGAACAGAAATTTGGAAGGGGTTATCTCAGGGATCCTATTCCAGAACAAAGAGAAGTGATGAGAAAGTGCTGTAGTCCTTGGACAGCAAAGGGAGGGAGGGTTTGCTTAAATATCTGGTAACAATAATCATGTCACAGTTGCCGAGGACACGGCCCAGAGCTGTTTAGTTAGAGATTGTAAGCCCAGATACGAATAATTCAGGAAGCTTAACTCTCTCTTCAGAGGGGGATAAGCAAGGAGGTTGTTCTCCAGTGTAGATGGACGTGGAGCCCTGTCATGAGTGACAGCACAGAGAGATGTCACACGTGAAAGGAAGCAAACCAGAGGCAGGATTCATGTGGTACATTGAATATGATGCTGAGGTCCTGCTCCATGACCTTGATTCAGCCTTCTCCAGCAGCCCCAGGCATGAAAACCTCCTGTGTACTGGAGGGGGATTCTTCTTAGGAAACCGGGAACCTGCTACGTTCTGCTCTGGTTTCATCCTTAAACCACCATGCCATAAATCTTTTCTGCAGCTTCCTTGGCAAGGGTGTTCTCCACCTTGCTCAGCAGCACAGACAATGACTGTAGGATGTTTGGGAGCTCTAACTCTTTGCTGTGGGCACGGCATCCCCAAACTACTGCCAAACTCAGGGCACACTCGGGCCTTGGGAGACCAGCATCATGGCCCTGAGGAGGTGACAGAAGATGTGACTTTTCTCCCCAAGGCTTCTCCTGGCAGGAGCTGCCAGACTTTCCCAGCTGAGCCTCCTCAGGCAGTGTGACAAGGCAGACAGAGCTGGACATGTGGCTTTGAACGTGCCAAGCCTCCTTGCAGCAAGATATCATACCCAGGCAGGCTGACCAAAGCCTGTCTCTCCTCCCCACAGTGAGGCCCGTGCACTCAACGGCCTGAGAGACAGGAGGTGCCAGTGTCACTCTGTGTGTGGGACACTGAGAGAAGTGAGCTGGAGCTGGGCACAGCTAGAGATGGGGGCTCTGCGTTAAGGGCTCAGCACTGAGCTCTGGAGGCTTTTTATATTAGAAAAAACACCTACAGGAAGGAGCCTGTTCAGACTGAGAGCTTCAGAACTCTCCCAGGCACCTCTTTCCTGCCCCTCTCCCTCCCTCCCTGGCCTCAGCCTCATCTCCTGCGAAATCTCCAAGTGACAAAAGGCTCTTTGGGGCTCAGCATCGGCCAGAGCCCATGGCCTGCCTGCCTGGCCGCATGGATGGAGGACAGCACCATCTGCTCCAGGGCAAATGAACCCCAGGGCCAGATGCTCTGCTTTGCTAAGGAGACTGTATAAGCCTTGGACCCGGTTCATGGGAACCGCTTCCCTCTCCCCCGCCTCCTCCTCCCACATGCATTAACCTCTTTACTGCCGCTGATGTCTTTATAGCAGCATCTGAGGGAGGAGCAGGAGGTGGGTGAGAAGGCACGGGGGTGGAGGGGCAGGATGCTGTGGAGGTGTCCTGGGAGCTTGCCTGACACGGTGGTGTGAAGTTTGCCGTCCTTCCTCCCCGCCTTGGGAAGGTGCGGAGTGAGAGCCCGTTCCCGGCGGGGGTCCGCAGGCAGCACGGGAGCGGGTGCGGAGGCGCCGCGGGGGAGGGAGGAAGAGGTGGCAGGATTGGCACTCGCTTTGGAAGTGTCTCCGCGGGGGTTTGCTCTCCGTTACAGCCGATTCCCACGAGCCAGCCCAGCCCCATCCCCCAAAGCCTGTCCCAAGGTTTCCACGAATCATCCTGACGCCATCCTGACGGTCCCTGTACCTGGGTCGTCAATCAAGGCAGACCATGTTTGCTCCAGGTGCTTCGGCTCGGGTGGAGGGGACAGGAGGGGCCGTGTCTGCCCACAGCTCTCTGAGGCTGTGGCCCTGTTGCAGACAGTCCCTGCACCAGTCTCCCCACAGCCACCGCTGGGAGTGGCAGACGCAGAGCCCAGTGTCACCCAGCTGGGTGCCATGGCCCAGGCCCGGGTCTGCGCTCCTGCTCACAGCTGAAGCCCTGATGCAGAGTTGCTCTCCATTCTATATATTTACGACAGCACAGGGCATACACTGGCCCTCAAACAGCACGGGTTTAGGGGAGGCAGGGAGCCATAAGTCCTGCCTGCTAGTCCCTGCCATGGTGCTAATTGGGAAGAAACCACAGAACCTCTGTACTGCCCATATTGCCTCCAGGAACAGAAAGGAGACATCAGTCCCACCTGGCAGGGAGTTCCCATGCAGGACCCCAGTTCTGGGCAGAGCTGAGAGGGTCAGGACTGTGAGGATGTACCACCTGCGTGCTGCTTTAGCACTTTGAAACCCATGACAGCAGGTGAACAACTGCTGCTCAGACTGGATCCAACCCTCCTGCCTGGACAGGGAGACTTTCAAGCCATTAACAGGCACAGGGTGATGCCACTCCCACTGAGGTGAGGTATCTGCCTGTCTTCTCCCTCCCTCACGTGTTTTCTGCCCCTCTAAATTGATTTCCATCCACCCAGGCCACCAAGGGTTAACAGCGCTCCGCTCCGGAGCTGTCTCGGGGGCTATGCCATGAGCTGGGGACATCACAGGTGGGATGCGAGCTTGCAAGGCACAGTGGCCTGCTGGAAAAGACCTTGACTATTGAACCCTGAAAAATCTCCTCCTTTCTAGCCGAGCCTCCCTCGCCCTGGTTCCCACAGGGCTCCTCCGCCGCCCCGCACCTCCGGGAAGGTCACACGCCGCTGCTGTATCTCGCCCGGCGCGGTGGGAATCCGATTAACAACCGGAGCCCGGCTCTGGGATTGGGCCGCGGTGGGCGAGAGAAGGGCCCCGCGCCCAGGGAAGAGCTTTCCCACACTCTGTCCCCCCTCGCCGGCGACGGCGGAGGAAATCGTCCATATCTAAATGTGTCCTGATAGCTGCGCTAATCTAGGGCTGAATGTGCAGCTCGGGGTGGGCTCACCGGCAGCATTAGCGCAACACATGGCCCGTATTCAGCTCACACAAAGGGCCGTATTCTTCCTCGGCCGCTTCGGCTTCGCATGCTCCAGTGGAAAAACAGAGCGGTGCCGGGGGTGAGGGAAGGTGGGAGACCGTTGGGATGGAGCAGCTGGCTCCCCTCGGGGACGCGGGGGACTTCTGACCCCGGGCAGCATTCGCTCTTCACCCGATGCGTTTCCTCAGCAGGCAGAGAGACTGAGCCATGCTGCGCTCACAGCCCTGAAGATTTGGCAGAGAACAGGAGAAACTGGGTTATTTTAAGCAGCGGAGTGGTATTTTGGGGTGGCTGCATGGCAGACTCTATCCCTGGTTGGCAGGGGTGCTCTGCGGGATGGGGTTTCTCCTCTTGCTCTCTGTGCCAAAAAAGTACCAAGTGGGAAAAGGTTGGCGAGATGTCAAAAAAAAGTCATTTCAGCTCAACCTGAAACATCTCTCCAACCAAATCCACAACGTTTCCTTCCCCTTGCACCTTTTTAACCTTTCTTCTCCTTTTGGCTTGCAGCACTGCTCAAATAGGAAAAGCTGGTTTGAAAAATAGAAGATGAAAAAAAAAAAGCACACTTTGTTCTGAAAAAAATGTTGAAACAAGATGTTTCGACATCTTCCAAATGATCTCCCTCCCTTGTTTTGGCTGAAGCCCTGCATTTGCATTTGTCCTGGATTTGCGCATTGTTGGTTCCCCACAAAAGGGCACATTTTTTAGTGAACTCAGTCGTGTTCACCAGAGGCAGCTCAGCTCCTGGGCCAAGCTTCGGCAAGCAGAAATTTTCAAAACGGTGTAAGTGGTTGGTCTGGATAAAGGTGAAGATCCTCTTCCCCAAAGAACCTTAAAATATGCCTTTCCCCTGCACAAAGTTCCCCTTTTCTGTTCCCTTTTTTCCCCTCACTGTCTCTTCTGCTTTTGCTTCCATACTTAGTCCAGCCTCTCACCTAAACTTCTTGCTTCCTCAGACTCCCTTTTTTTGGGTAATTTAGTGAATAAATGCTGCTGCCAGGCTTGGATACAAATTCTTGGTGCCTCAGATAGTCCAGAAAACCAAAAATCCCATCACTAAGATGAGTAATCTACCCTTTGGGATCTTCTTGGCCACTGGATACTCTCCAGCTCTAGATATGGAAAAATTTGCCCCTGGGGAAAGAGGTGCCCCAACCCTGCCCCTATTCCTGAGCCCTGGGGATTCCTCGGGGCCAGGAGGGAGGGAACAGACTCAGAGACGCAGGGCTGTGAGCAGCCCTTGCCTAACCAGCCTTCAGCTCACATTTGCAGCAAAGTCCCCACCCTTGCTTGGAGCCCTGTTGTGTAGATCCCCATCACTTCCTCACCCTGCCACCAGCGTGACAAATTTCCTCTCCTTGCCAGGGACCGGCTGGCTGGCATCGAGCTTGTGGGTGCTGGTGGGAGAGAAAAACCCCATGCTGGAATCTGGGAAAGCAGCAACCTTCCTGATTTCCACTGGGAAGGACAGGGAGCAAGGGGAGGCAGCCTTTCCACGCCTGGCAGATCCTTCGCAACCCTCTTTCTGGGCCCTGTTGAAATCTGCCTGTTTTGACTTGTCTGTATGTCTCACTGGGGAGATGGACTGGAAAACACAAGGCGGATCCAAGCAGCTTTCTCCATGGGGAAAACTTCCAGCACATAATAGTCTGGGGCTTGTTTGATGCCTGGTGTAAGATGCAGCTGAATAAAACCACGTAGAAGGAACTTGAATAGCAAAGGGCATCTTGAGAAACAAGCAGCCTTTTCTTCCCTCTCCCACTGCTGAAGCTGCCCCGGAGCTGCTGTGTGTGCGGGGAGAGGGGCTGGTTCCCATTTAATCTCAGGATGAAGGCTGCCACTATAAATAAAAGCAAATATATAATTCCTCCTATTCCTGCCCAGTTGCTGTGGAGACCGCAGTTTAATTAACCACAATGCTGCTGCCCTGCATGCCACAAAGCTGCCCGGGAAAATATTACGGATGTCTCTATACATGTCAGTCCCGTGTTTTACTCACTTCCAGAACTTGCCAAAAGTGCCTGATGGGCACGTGGTACAAGTTGGCAGCGTCATTCAAGCTATGTTCATGCTTCCTACAAGATGGACTGGGAAGGCAGGAGCTACCAGAACTGGATTCCTTGCAATGATGTGCAGGCTGGATGGGAATAACCATCCACTTAGGGAATTTCTGAAGAAAGAAGGGGAGAGATCAATATTACTTGGTCTTCCCAGGATTTTGCTTGAAAACCCCATGGAGATACATCTCGTGTGATCCCAGTTACATCTGTTTTGTGGATTGTGGCAGTGGAGTGGGTGCAGGAGGCAACCGCACATCTTGCCCATATGAGGTTAGATCCCTAGACAGCCTCCAGCTGAGCCCTCAGGAAACCTCTGCAGGGAGCTGGGCTTGTAAAAGGTTTTACCTTCCTACTGGAGACCTGCTGGAGTGTTCCCATCACACTCAATCTCTGCTTCAGGGGTAAAGCTGCTACTCCCCACAGTCTCTCCCACCCAGGGAGCACTGGGGCAGAAGCTGAGAGGTTTGCAGATCCCTTGCTGCACCCCGGACTTCTCCAGTTCCTTATCCCCAGGAGAGCAGCAGCCCCAGGAGCTGCACAGGGGAGAGACCAGCGTCAGGGAGCTGGCGCAGGCACAGGAAATCCAGCTGTCAAGAAGACTCCAGCGTGCTTGCCCATCCCTGCCCCGCAGCTCCTTTTTCTGGTGCGCGTTTGTGCTTCAGACAGCGCTGATGCTGCCGGCCAGCCCTTACCTGCCAGCAGCTGTCAGACACCGCAGTGAAGAGCAGCCCCAAGGCACGAACCGCCCGCCACCGGCCCCACCTACATCCACCTCCGTGATGCAACTGCTTGCGCGCAGCTGCTCCTCTCGCTGCCAACAGCCCCCGCGGCCCCGGCGGGGAGCGGGGCTCCGAAGCAGCAGCTTTGGCACCTCCCCAGCTGCTTGCTCAGCCCCAGTCTTGAAAGTGAATCTCAGCAAAAAGTCAGCAAAAACCTTTCCGGGTAGAGAAGTCCAGGGGTCAAGTCCTGACTTGGTCAGTCAAGAGAAAGAGTGGTGATCAAAATGAACGGCTGTCCCCTCACAGCTGCTGTCACCATGCGAGCCATGGAGAGAGGAAAATTCATCTCAGCTTCTGTCAGCAGGGTGAGAGCCAAGATTGGGCACCCCAGCTGCTGTCACAGGGACCCCAGTGATTGTGCACCATGGTGGGAAGCCAAGCTGTGTCCTTGGCTCATGGGGTGTCACCACAGGGCTTGGAGGCAACGTGATCAGCTGTGCCAGCACACGCTGCGTTGTGTGGGACAACAGACGCCAGTTCAGAAATAACAGGAGGGCAACAGGGTGTTTATGGGGTCAGGTTTAACCATTCAAGTCCTGGTAAGGGCTGGTGCAGGATAGCTTTGCCATTATCCCAGCATTAGAATCCACACAGGCTACATTGGCACTACCACAGGCTCTCACCTGGATCCCTGGATTAGCACAGAAACAACCATAGAAGCCCAGAAGTTAGCCACAGATATGGGAGACACAAACCCAGGTATCCAAGGGGATTGCAGAGGAGGACGAGCTCTCTGGCATATCCAAATTTCAGACCATCTTGATTTCATCCAGAGGGACTCACCTCCCTGGCTCATCAGGAACGTTTATTTTTCCTGTTGGAAAATTTAGACCCTCATTCCAATTCCGGAGCTCCCCAGGGTGCTAGAGGCGTCCTTCACTGTTTTTACAGTTTGCATTGCTTCCCCCTCGCCCTCTGTTTTCCTTTTCCTCTTCTCCATGACATGAAGCTTAACTAAACTCTGGGGAGGGAAGATGAGAGGGGGGAACAGATGCTGAGTCTGGCTCAGCAGTTCTGTAAGATCCCCAGGGATACCGGCATGGGTTTAAGTGTCCTGCACTCACATGGAGAGCTGGGGGATTGTCCTTTGAGCCAGCCAGGCCTGATGAGTAATTCACATCTCTTCTTCACCTTTTCCATAGGATTTTCCATTTTTCTCATCTGGGCTCTGATCTGATCACATGTGGCAGCCAGGATGGCTTGGAAGGAAGTGTTTTTCTGGGATGATTTCACTTGCACTTTCTCAGCACGAGAGGTTGATATCAGTAGAGGTTTTGCCTTTTCTGCTCTCTCAGGTAAGACATCAGTACAGCAGGGGATTTTTTTGGCCAAAGAAGCAATGAACAGCAGCCTGGCAGTCAGAAGCCTGTTCACAGCTGGCCAGGCTGGCACCTCACGGGAACACTGACACCGCTTTGGCCCATGTGGTGGGAATTGAGGATCTCCAAACCACGGGATAGCTTTGAAAAGCTGGTTAGCAGGGGGCTGTCATCATGACTCTGATCCCTGCGGGACAGACAATGTGCAGACCAGTGGGCAGCCCTTCAGGCTGGGTTTGGCTCAAAGCAAGGCTGCTGTTTTTGGAGCAGGTACTGCACTGCCAAAACCTTCGGTGGCTTGTCTGTCAGTCTGGGGACAAGGGTGACAGCTCTCTTGGGAACAGCCCTGGCTTGAAGACTGTAAATCACAGCCAGTGGGAAGAACAGAGGCCTCTCATTGGATGGGGTGTGGGGCAAGAGGCATCACTCTGGGTCGTCTGAATTTATGGCTCCCTCTGGCTCCTTTAGCAACGGATGCTTTTGACATAGAACTCAAAGCAACAGCCTTAGAGGGGGAGATAAATGCCTGGGAGAAAAGAAAGAATCATCTTTTTTCTTCTCTTTCATTTTTTTTTTAAATCAGCAGAGGGAGAGGCACCATGGTAACATCAGTCTACTAGGGCAGCATGCTCAGCAGTGGAGACCCCATACTGACCACCCTTCTCTGACTGAACAGCGCTCCTCAAACCCCACTGCAAGGCCATCCCTGCGTCTGATGCATCACAGCCCCGTCACCAGCACTGCCTGCCTGGCTGGTAGGAAAATCCATTCCCAAGAATGGATCAGCCACTGCCTCGGCTCCTGTGTGCAGAGCAGGAGGCAGCAGGGAGGGAAGAGAGGAGGAGGGTGATCCTGTTAACAAACCTCGGCTAAACAGGCTGCTTGGGGCTGTGCAGGCAGAGCCTCATTGATATTGAAATCAGGTGCAATCCATCACTAGGAGAACAGGCTCCTTCCACGGGGAGCTGAAAAGAGCCACTCTCAAAGGGAGGGGGAAAAACTTGTCCAGGGGAAGGGCGAACCAAAGCGTGACAGGTGTGGTATGGAGAGGGATGCTGTCCGTGCCAGACTGTGATTCATGGCTGAGCCATTGCCAGGGCAGGCACACAGTGCAGGCGACAGAGTGTCCCTGAGTGGCAGGAGGACAGCGGGCATGGGGATGTGTTTTGTTAGGGTCTGGTGACAACACTGGCGTGGCAGAGGGAGAACAGCTCTGATTTGTACCCCAGTGTGAGAAAGTCCCTGATGGAGGACTCAGCATCAGCAGGGAGGGCAGTTCGTGGGTGTTTGGAAAGGAGACAGCATCAGGTGCAGCCATGGGATGTGACTCCTGGGCCACCCTGACCCGTCTCACTTGTGACTGATGTGACTCCTGGGCCACCACCATGACCCCTCTCACCTGTGACTGAGCTCCCTCCCCAGTGAGTGAAAATGCAACTTTGCACTTTCACACGTGGGCTTTGTGGGTCCTCATGGATCCCCATGGGACAGCACAAAGCTACTACGCAGGATGAGCTACAATGAGCCTTTTCACTCCTCATCTCAGTCAGCATCCCTGCGGCTCTGGGGGGCCCAGGGCTGCCACCCGCCCCAGGCACAACACCGAGACTCCCTAGGGCATTCCTCGGGCAGGGATGAAGACCAGACTGCAAAGGCCCTTAAAAGCAGGCTGATCTCAGATCTGTAGATCTAGCTCAACATAAAAAAAAAAAAAATAACAACACCAAATGGAAGTGAAACTGAGTTTGGTTTCCTGTGTCTCAAGCCAAGTTTCCACCAAGACTGAGGGCTTTGGTACAGCCTGATGGGATGGGGACCATGTCTTGGGGAGACGGACGTGAAAGCTGAGTAAGTGAGAAGACGGGGCACTGGGGATGGGGACCAGCCCCGTGAGCTCCCCAAAACTGCCTCCCTGTGGCAGACAGCCCCGGAGCTTGAGGCATGGTCTTTCTCACCCCACAGAGTCTTGTCTTTCTGTGCTGAGGGTCAGCCCAGAGTCAGCCCATCACTCTTCAAAACAGAACGATGCCAAATCTGTCCCAGCATCTCAGTGCTCAGCCTCTGGCCCCGGCTCCCCACACCTGGACGCAATCACAGCTCCGGTTGGAGAACGGGAAAAAGCCTCAGATCCAGTTCACCGACAGCTGCTGTTTATTTACCGGGAATCCTTCCTACTGAGGAAAGATGCAGCGGGGGACGAAGTGCTTCCCACCGCCTCGGGGCTGCCACTGCGGGACGGTGCGGGATGCGGGGGATGCCCCAGCGGGGGGATGATGTTCTTGACAGAGCTGTGAAAGGACCGTGGCAGGTTTGGCCTTTCCCAGCGCAGTGCCGGGGGCCCGGGGGAAGCCCACATCTGTGTGCGGGGGAGACGGGCCAGCGCCGGGGTCCTGCGGGGGCGGCCGGTGGCGGAAGCAGCCGTGGGGCTGCAAATCCGTGCGATCCCGCGGAGGCGGGGGGCGTTTTCAAAAATGGCATTCTTCTCTGATTTTCTTTTTTCTTTTTCTTGGTTGTTTTGGTTTTGTTTTTTTTTAACCCTAAAAAAAGAAAATCATACAAGCTCTGTAGTTAATTAAGTAAAAGACAGAAAGGCTGGGAAGTGCTGGGGTGCAGCTATGAAAGCAATTTTGCTGCAAGGGGAGAATGGGTTCACTTCTTGACAGCTTCCCTCTCACGATGTTATGCTTTGCATTGGCCGTGGGATGAGCCCTGGGGCTGGCAGGGCTGCTCTGTGCTCCCCTGGCATCCCCAGGCTCCCTTTGACCACCATCCCTGAGATGTGAGTGCTGCTTCAGTGCTGCCATCGGGTTTGTCACTGCAGCAGCATGGCTTAGAGCCTCTGCTCCCTCCTCGCCAGCTGACTTGGGCATGTCGTGTCCCTGCTTTGTGCTTCAGTTTTGTCTCTGCCTTCTGTCTGCTGTGCATAAACCAAGCTTTGGCAGAGCAGCTCTGTACTCTGTTAGAGAGACTTGCAACACTCCTGCTTGTAACAGCGAAAGAAAGCACAGGAGACAGGAGCTCACCAGGGGAATCTCCTCTTCTAGCCCTGGGACTAGGGCATTTATCCCAGGATATGGCCTCTGCCACACCAGAGCAAGCAGGCGTCCCTCAGGGGAAGGAGAAACATCCGAGGCTGTGTCTCTGCCATTGTGCTCCACTGAATGATGGGAAGGAGAGTGAAGGGTAAAATTAAATTTGCACTCTGAGTGTGGAGATAAGTTTCCCCGATTGTTGTAGGAAAAATTAAAATTCGTTGGCCACATTGTTCCTTTTCATAACCTGCTTGCTGTGTCTGATTCCCCAACCTCCTCCTGGTAATTACAGATCACAGTGTGCTTTCATGATCCTGAGTGTTCCCTGTGACCAAGAGCAATTTCTCACTGCCACCCTCACTTGTCCCTCTACCTTTTGAAAGTAGCACTTTGCAGCTGCCCGAGCAAGGTGCCTCGTCCCCCAGCACTGGCCTGAGAGGCCAGGACGGGCCCCCAGGGCACTGACACAAGCCCACGTTGCCCTAAATGGCTGGGCAGAGGTGTGAAGGGGACAGAGCCACTTCCAGCCACTTCCTGAGCCACTTCCATGTATCCTAGACTTGCTGAGGAGCCGAGCTATTATCCTGGATGGGTTATTGCTGCCTAATTCCTTCCCACGTTGCTGGGGCTGGGTTTGACTGGGCTCTGCCTTGACCTACACAGACCCTGGCAGAAAAATGTGGCGAAAGCTGCTGGCTGGGGAAAGCACCGGCCCTGGGGATCGGCAGTGTGATCCAGGCAGTGTGAGCCAGGCAGGAAAGCACGAGCACGGCCGGGATGAAGCTGCCACCCGAGCAGGGCCGGCAGGGACCAGCCCTTTGGGCCACATCAGACAAACAAACACAGAGGCCGGGCCGGCGGGGGCTCCAGGCAGTGACCGGCAGTGGTGTGACAAGTGACCCGGCCCCTGCGGCTGCCATCTGCTGCCTCTGCAACCCCCGAGGGGATGGGAATGGTGGGACAGGGATGAGGAAGAGGAGGAAGAGGGAAGGCTGCTCCTGGCAACTTTGGGAATCGGGCTGGAGCGAGGTCATATGCTGGAGAAGACATATTCTGGCAGAATAATAATGAAAATAAACCTCACTAGACTTATTTTTAGGCCTGCTGATGATGCTGGGACTATTTAAGGCTGGCTGACACTGTGGTCTGGGGCTCTTTGACAAGCCTCAGTTATCTTGTGTTTTGTTCTTCGATCGTAAAACTTGGTGGGAAAGAGAATATTTTCTGTGTGTTGGTCAAGGACCCCATGCCTAGAATGCCTGGGCCCTTTGGTGCAGCAAATAATAAACACGCATAATAATTCACAAGGAATTTACCACGTCTGATGCAAACTACCCTGTTGGTCAAACAGGGAGAAGGGAAATCTACAGGATGACTTTGGCCAGTGTAAGAGTGAAGTGGATGCAGAATCAGGCAGGTAACTCAGCACACCACAAGGCAGAGCTTTCAAGTCTTTTACAAATTCACATTGAAAACGTCAATGAAAAGAAGAAAACCTTTTTGGAGATGACATAAAGGTCAAAGAAGAAAAAAGATAAAAGGGTTTTGCTATGGGCACACCAGCAAGGGAGATGGGGTAGCTGGGTTTGAGTGGCGATGGGCAACTCATTAAATCACGGTGGCTCTGGGATGAGTCCCAGATTTGCTCTGTGAGGTCAGGAGTCAACCTGACACACAGCAAACCAGTAGCTTTTGGCACTTCCATCCGCACAGCGAAGCAACTTTTAGGGAAACTAACACAAACCACTTTTTAAATGTCTTTAAACCCTCCCTGCAAGACGGTTTGACAAGGTAAACACATGCAGACCCATAAATTAGCTGTAATAGCTGAAGCCCCATTGTGTAGGCAATGGCTCGCAGCAAACAGCAGCTACTCCTGCTCAACAATGTGAGGAAAGTCGCCCTGCACATTTTTTATCCTTTGACACAGAGTGCAGCTGCAGAAATACCTCAAGCGGGATTTTACTGAAAGACAATCATGTTCTTGCAGCTCTGCACATTTGAGAATGAACCCGTGGAGATAACGGGCCCAGGCTCACAGTGATAAACATGTCAAGATAATTAAAATTATGTCTTTCTTCTAATAGAAAGGGCAAGATCCTAATCTGATATAAGACGCTGTAGCTCTGCACGGTCAGTGGAGTCACTCCTGCCCGCCCCACTGGAGACTGAGCCCATGGAACTGGCTGCAATGAAATGGGATCCAGCAACCAGGCTCTGCAGAGTGGTCAGAGAGGTCACAGTTTGGGGGTGTGTGCCAAATTCTCATCTTTCCCCATCCAAAATAAATCTGGGATTTTCGTATGTGTGCGCAGATGTCATTTAGGAGCTAAGATGAAGGCAGACAAGCTGCCTGTCCAATCCAGGAGCCTGCTTTCAGGGAAAAAAGTCTGGATGCTAAGCAAAGGAATCAAGTGAATTTTCAAAGTGGGAATTAGTCCAAATTTGGATGGGAGATTGTTGCAGAGATCAGGGGCAGCAGCGTCACACACGTTTGGGAAGGGCTGGGGGCAGATTTCACTGGGATGAGAAACACCAAAATCCACAAGACAGGCTGGACCAGGTTCTTGGAGGACTTTCAAGCAGGGAGAAGCGCTGGAAAAATGGCAGCCTGAAGGAGAAAGTCTGGAGACGCCTCTGGCAACAGGAGGGGAGAGCAAGCAGGCAGGATTGCCCTGCAGAGGAGGAGCGGGAGCGTGCACAGGGCCGGTGTCGGGGCTTGCCTGCACAGAGCAGCACAGCAGAGCTGCTATTGTGGAATAAAATATTCTGGAATGTGGACACGCCTATTCCAGAATAAAGCTGCTTTTTCCTAATTTAACTTAATCCACTATTTGTTTTTATTATTTTTATCATCATCAGATGCAGCTAATTTGGAAAAGCTGTTCCAATTAATTTCCCTGCATAGACAAGCAGCTACACGCTGGAAAGCCTTTGTCTGTTCAGTGGCAGCCTGACCAGCAGCTTCTATTCATTTCAAAACCAGCTCCTTTCTTCTCCCCTCTGACCATTTTTTCTACTTTGTCTCGTCAGACCATGAAGGGAAGAGGAGCGGGAATTCCTCCCGGGAGTGTGGAGCCTGGTAGCCCTGTTTATGGGAGAGAAAAAATTGTTATTTAAAGGGAGGGAATAAAGGGCCTCAGGACAACAAGAGCCCAGGGCAATGGTCAGGGAGGCCATGATGACTTCATGGATAACCATGAGGGACTTGGCATGAGGTGGTGTCTGCCATCCCTCCCTTTAAACTGTTGAAGCCATGGGTAGTACACAGCCTGAGCCATCAGCAGGGGCACAGGACTCTGGAGCACACCAGCTTGTCCATGTTGGAGAGATCCAAGACTTGAATCAGGGCCAGATCAGCTGTTGGTGGCACCCAGACGACACTCAGGTTCCAGTAGGACCCTTGGATGCATCCATGGTGCAGGACAGTGGGAGCATCCCATGCCCAGGAGGGCTGTGGTTGCTGTGTTGCTCCCAGAGATCCAGAGCCGGCTCTTGCGAGCCCAGATGTTGCAGAGGAAGCTGCTGAAGAGTGATCCATCCTTTCCTTTGGCTCGGAGATGAAAGCAGCTCTCAGGAGCTTGGGGCTATGAGCGAGTAACTAATTAACCAGCACTCAGCCGAGGCTGTACTGGTTTTGAACAGTTCTTTCACCAGCCCCCCTCCAGCTTTCAGCCAGAGCAAGATAACCTGGGGGAAGCCTGCACATAGAGAAAAACCAAGACACAAACCCGTCCCCAACTGATTTTCTCCCTCTGACTCTACAGTCTGTCTCTTTTCCTACATTTCCTTCTTCCACCCTTTTTTCTTGGGGACTCCACTGTCTCCTCACTTGATCCCACAAGGTCTTGCCCTCTGGTCCTTCAGATTACTTGGCTCATCCTCCTGCCAACTGGCAAATGTTGGGAGGCCACAGCTACACATTCATCTCCAAAAGCAACCTGAAAACGGTCCAGTCCATCATCTCCTGTGCTCTGGGCAAAGAAGGCTGTGCCAGCAGAAAGAGTCCAGCACATCCATGGCTTGTGTGGCAGGGAGCTTGCAGGAGAGGCACTAAGGAGAAGGATGCAAGCTAAAACCCCAAGTTTTCTGCCAGATGTTGGGTGCACATAAAGAGATGGCAGCAGCTGGAAGGAAGGGCAGCCATCTTTTCTCCCTTCCAGGCAATTCCTGTGTTTGTGGAGTCTTTTTCCCTCCCAAAGAGGGAGACCTTGACCTTGAGAGACGCAATCAATGCCTTAAAATCTTGGTGCAGGACTGTTGTGCGCTATTTCAGCTCAAAATCAGCTTTTCGTCTGGCTCAGTGCCTCTCTTTTCCCCTCTCCCTTGTACCTTCTAGAAAGCTGTGGAAAGGCTCAAGGGTGAGCTCCCCACATCCAGCCTCTGATGAGTCAAAAAATGAAGTCTTCTGCCCCAGCAATGCAGTTGATCCCTCTCGCCCAGTGCTTGCTGAGCTGTACCTCCCTGCCGGTGAAGCCTGGTCCATTGTAGGGTCAGGCTCGCACAAAAACAACAGCCTCAGTAAACGGGATGTGCTGCCAGCCCCCCTCCCTCCTCCCATGAGGGTTTGTATGGTCCTGATTTCCGCACAGGGACTCTGATCTGCAAGTTTTATTCATGACCATAAAACAGAGATTAGCTCTTATCTCTGGCACGCAGCAATATCAGGCACCAGCCCTCGCTCCAGAGCATTGGCAGCTGAGGACAAGACCAGCGCACGAAGAGGAACTTCTTGGAAGAGGAGGAGGAGGTGAACAACATGGGGAAAACCAGCTGTGGGAGGTGAACACGGAGGATGGGATGATGCCAACCTGCCCTGGGCTGCCAAGGAGGCCTGAGCCGCAGTGCAGGGCGAGAGGCAGGGGAGGAAGCGGTGATTAGACAGCAGCATCTGCAATCAAGAGCAGGAAGTGCGACCGCCGGGAAACGCTCGCTGCTCTTAGGGTGCGCGATAAACCCCGAGTGCCCCGTGGAGGAGGCACCAGCCCTTCCGTGCCCCCCTGGCGTCGTGCCCGGCTGGCAGCGCCCGAGCCCTGAGCACACTGGGAGCTGGTCCTTGATGCAGAACCACTGGAAATGTTCCCCTTGGTTTCCAGTGGCCACTAATTGCCAGTGCTCCTACAGAAATCCCCAAGCCCATTGGTTTGTAGAGGGGGTGGCCCAGCAGGGAAGTGTTCCCAGCATCAATCCTTCCCTTTTCCTGGCAGTGAGGTATTGCTGTAAGTGGATGGAAGAGCTGTATAGACAGGCAAAAACCCAGGGCTGCTTTGGAGTCTTACTCAGAGCAAGACAAACACAGTTCTGCTTATGTAGGGGTTTGGATGGATTCAGCAGTGGGGTGTGTGGGATCAGGCTGTGGTCATCAGATGGCTGCAGGAGACAGAGAGCAAGAGAGGGTGAGGGAGAGGGAGAGGGAGAGAGGACAGGTGAGGAATTAAAAAAGAAAGACAAAGAAAGCAAACCAAAAGAAAAGGAAATTACGGGAAGGAGAGGAGAGGAGAGGAGAGGAGAGGAGAAGAGAAGAGAAAAGAAAAGAAAAGAAAAGGAAAGANAAAGAAAAGAAAAGAAAAGAAAAGAAAAGAAAAGAAAAGAAAAGAAAAGAAAAGAAAAGAAAAGAAAAGAAAAGAAAAGAAAAGAAAAGAAAAGAAAAGAAAAGAAAAGAAAAGAAAAGAAAAGAAAAGAAAAGAAAAGAAAAGAAAAGAAAAGAAAAGAAAAGAAAAGAAAAGAAAAGAAAAGAAAAGAAAAGAAAAGAAAAGAAAAGAAAAGAAAAGAAAAGAAAAGAAAAGAAAAGAAAAGAAAAGAAAAGAAAAGAAAAGAAAAGAAAAAGAAGAAGAGAAAGAAGAAGAGAGAAAGAGAACTCCTTTTGAAAGCCCTAAACCTGCCTCTTTATCTTCCTAATCTGTATTTCCCTTCCAGAGCCTCTTTCTGTACAGGATGAAAGCAGATTTCTCCTCTTTATTTTCGTTTTCTGTGTCCTTTAGGAAGGCATTTGCTCGAGACTAATTGAATTTTCTGCCCGTGAAGAGAAAGACACGACATAGAGTGAGTTAAAGTCCGACACCAGGACAGGGCGCAGGAGCCGTGTTAACTGGTGTGGGGGACAGCCCCTCACTTAACAAAAGTGTTTCATTCTGTCCCCTCTTGTTAAGAAGGGGCGGAAGGAGGGGATATTTATTCTGTTCTTTTCTCAAGGTTTTTCCTTTCGGGTCACAAAGTGCCCCCCACGCTCCTGGCCCCCCTCCTCTCCCCGCTTTTGTGGCAGCAGCAGCTGGTGGGTTGCAAAGGGGACAGGCTTTGTCTTTTGACACACTCGAACATTTCTGCACAGAGCTGGGGAAACCTTTCCCTTCCCACCTCTCGCCTTTACGGGCAAGGAGGAGGGAGCGAGGGGCAAGTGGTGGAGAAGTTACGGCCGAGGGGATAAAATGGCACAAAGGGCCGTGGAGTCGTGGTGGACGAAGGATCGGGGCTGGGCTGAGCGGGGTTGTGGTGAGCAGATGGTGGTGGGCCATGGGGAGGGGGTGGGATGGCCCTGAATGCCAGGGAGGCTTGTGCTGAGCAACCTGTTGAAGGGAGAGGGGAGGAAAGCGATGCAAGAGGCGGCAACACCACAAAGCAGAGTGCAGTGGCTGCCTCTTCCCAAATCCAACAAAGGAACCTCTTCTGTCCCTTTGTCGCCCTCCCAGAGTTGGGCCCCAGTTAATCTTCTGGCCCTGACACGTGGAGGATTCGCTTGGTTTGTGCTACAAGTCCATAAAACCAGCTCCTTTTTCTGCCAGCAGCACCCTTGAGTCCACCACAAAGGTTGTGCAAACCCTTCAGTCCCTCCACGATGGATGTGCAAACCCCTTGGTGTCTCCACACCTCCTCCAGGGATGGGACAATACAGCTGATCCTCAGGAATGGGTGCAATAGAGACGTGTTTGATGGCAGCACTTGAGGAATGTCCTGAAGCAACCCTGTGGCAGTGGCCTGGGACTGGAATGAGATCAGGCTCCTGGCAGGCATGAGCAGGAAATTGGGGCTTGACCCCTGATCTGACCCCACAGCAGTCAGGGTAACCTGCCTGCGTCCACCCTGCACCACAGGGGTTTGCAGCCTGCAAATGGCCCCAGCACCTTCTCTGTCCTGGGCAAAGTTGAAAGTAGGAAGATAAAAACGAGCTTAAAGTAGGAAATTAGAACCCGTCTCTCTCATGAGCTCACGGATTTGGAGACTACATCTCTCCACGGTTTTCCCCATGGCCAAGCATCTCATATAAGACCCCCCAGACCTGTTCCCGAGACAGCAACACATCTTTTTTCTGCAGCAAAAACCTAGCCCTCACAGCTGAATTGCTGTTAGTGGGTGTTCACCTTACAGCAATACCCAACAGCCTGCACAGGGAGATGCCCATGTGGACACTGGAGCCTCCCAAATTTCAGGCACTGGCCTGATTAAAGCCCCTCCATCTCTCCCTTATACTGGTGCAGACTGGCAGCTTCAGTGTGTGGACACTGGGGTAAAACCAGTATGAGGTGAGTGACAACAGAGCTGTGAATTTTAACCTTTTTGCGGCACCGTACAGACACACAAAGCTTTGGGAAATGCCTGTTTCCGCAGGAGCTTCCAGGAGAGTACTTATGAATGGAAAATAAATAGATACATTCATTATCCAAATTGTCTTATTTTTGTGGTGCCTCTTGAGTAAACCCACTTCTGAGGCCGTCCTAATTGCTTTGCAATAGAGCAGAGATAAATATTTATCAAACAGCTGCATCAGGAAACCACAATTCGGAGAACCAGTATCGGGCAATGTGTCTCAGGAAGGATGAGTCTGAGTGGTTTCAGCTTTGCTGACCTGTCAGGCTTCCTCCCTTACACGAGGCAGAGCTTCACCCAAGATCAGACCCACGTGGCACCACACCAGTCCCACAGCAACCCTTGGAACCGGTCACACAGAGCCTTTGGAAGACTCTTCTCCCTGCTGGAGTGGCCCCGTTGCCCCATTCCATTGACAGGATATTTTCTGACACCTTTTCTTCCTTTGACTTCGTGGCCTCTCTCGCTTTCTATTAAAAACCCCAGAAACGTGGCCCATATTCCTCTGGGAGCCCCAGTGCGAAAAGAGGCCCACATGCAAATATTTAGCTGCACTAATATTAGCGCAGAAACCTCCGACCAGATGGCAACATTTCTAGGTCTCGCTATGCAAAACTGGCTCTTCAAAATAAAACAGGCTGTGACAGAGCTCTGTGACCACTTGCCAGTTCCTGAAATCCCAGACCACTGAAACTGAGGCAGCTGGATACATGGGACAAAGGCTTTCTAGTATCTTGCACATGTGGGACATCCCCTCAGCCAGTGGTGTTTCAATTAAAAAGAGAGGAAATGATGCTGAAAACCAACTTTTGAGGTTCAGCGTGTCAGATGAGAGGGTTGGCTTGCATGGGTCTGCAGGTCTCCTCTTGCTCCAGGCATTCCTGATCCTTCAGCAGAGAGGTGGCATTTTGCATTGACCACAATCACCGTGTGCTGTCCCCAGCTGGGGAGGGCAAAAACTCCTCTGTGAATGTTGATATCTGCATTAAGCAGCCTCAAGAGCAAGGAGGAGCAGAATTTCCTCTGCTGCACAGTTTGTGCCTGTCCTTTAAAAAGCTTATCCTCCCAGGAGCGCTCTCTCAAGCTGGAAATGCCCAAAGAGACGGTGGCAATGCCGAGCACGAGCCAGCTGAAGTGCCGGGCTAAACCTCAGATGGATGACGTTCCCGTTTAATTGGGAGCGGGTGTTTCTTGACTCATGCAAAGGGCATGCTATTTTTATGATGATCTGATTCCAGATCACAGCCTCTCTGTGTTAGGCTCTGCACTTCCGTCTAATGAAAGCCAGGTCCTGCCTAGAAGCCCATGGGCTGAGAGTTGGGAAGAGCGCTCTGAAGCCTCCCACCCAGGGGCTTTGCGAGGTTGCCCATCAGGGTCTGTTTTTTCCATCCTCACTCATGTCAGAGAAGTTAAATATTTACTGGAGCTATTAAATATTTACGCTAAGTTGGTCCTCCCGTGGGGAGGCATCCTATGGCTGACTCTGGGGGTCTGTGGCCAATTCGCTCACGTGCCTGTGCTAAGCTCAGCTCTGCTCCAGAATGCAAGCACATGGGGACTTCACTGGGCTGCCATGTCTTGTCAGAAGGGAAAATCTCTGGTTTTGGCAAAAATAATTCTATTAGGTGATGGACTTGGTGTTTCTGTGGGCGTCTTCCTTAAAGGTAAGTCCTCAAGAAGGTGTGGATTGCTCTTTGCTGTGCTTCCCCCTGTGGTTTGCAATACCACCTCGCCCCTGGTGGGTGGGAAGCCGAGTGAGAACACCCAGAGACATCTCCAGCTCCAATTGTTCTTCCAGCAGGTCACCAGCACCTCCAGAGAGCAGCAGGACTCGAGGCAGAGGGTCCCTCTACTCAACAGCATCCAAGGAGGCTCATGGTCAACATGGTAAGAGCAGGAAATGTGGCGACAGTGCCGAACCTTGCTGCTCTGCAAAGCACAAGCCAAATGGGAGAAGCCCCATCCCATCCCTGGGGAACCAGCACCAGTCCTGGGACAAGCTCCCCGCTCCCATCCAGCCCGAGCGGGTTAACACTGCTGCAACTCCCTGTTGGAACAGGGCCAGAGGAAAAAGACTCCACCATTTCCCGGTCTGCCTGGAAAACAGGCCAGCTGTTTTCTCCAGCGGCAGAAGGTTGTTTATTCTGGGACAGATTCAACAGCGCGTTGTCCCCCCAGCCCCGCTCTCCAGCCTGTGGTGAGGCTGAAGAGCACAACCTGCCCGGGGGGAGCCGGGCACTCTCCCACCTGGTGTGAGCCCTCCCCGGGCGCCACTCTGCCCTTTCTGTCCCCATCCCTTTCCTTTCTTCGTCCTGCTCCAAGCAGGGCTGGGGACGCCCTTTCCTGCCTGGCACCCGGCTGGCCCGACAGCAGACACGGTGCTGCCAAGCACCACTACACCGTTTCCCCTCCACAATCCTGGCCAAAGCCCCACCACATTTTCATCCTCTCTGTCGCATTATCAACCTGAAAAATCCTCCTGGGAAGGAAAGAAAGGAAAAAGAAAGGAAGAAAGAAACCAGCCTTTGGCTCAGGCATGCCAAAGGGAGCGTGAGCAGGCTTGGCTCCCTTTCTCGCCGGCTCATTTCCCAGCAGAGCGATAAGAGACAGGGCGAGTACAATCGCGAGTAGAGCAGGTCCCAGCGGCTCGACCGGCTCTGGGCTGGGATAGCCGAGGGACACTGAGTGCTCCACAGGGAAATATTTCCAAAATAAAGTCATTCTGTTGCTCCTCCAGCCCCGCCAGCCACCCAAAAGCTTGCCGCAAAACATCGCTGCCGCCCCCACAGCCAAAATAAAGCTGTGAGGAGCCCTGACCCAGCAGAGGCGAGGCTGAGTGCTCCCCAGGCAGCCCCTTCCTCCAGCCACAGCCGTTCCCAGTGCGAAGGGCAGCACGTGGGCTTGGCCGGATGCACAAGCAGCCCCCACAGCCTTCCCAGCGTGGCCCTCGGCCCTGTCTTCTCTCCCTCCCATCCTCTCCATCTCCCATTTCTCCCCCAGCATTGCCGCCTTCTTTGCCAGGTACATCCACACGCTCTCAATGGGACACAGCCTGTGCATCAGCCTGGTTTGCTTGCTGCAAATCGAGCTTGGCTTAATCCTGAGCACAGGATGGATGTTTTGAGACCAAAATATGGATAATGTTGTAGAAGGGCAGCTGAGAGGTGCAATTTGAGCCTGTTCCTCAGGCCACAGAGCTGCAGTGTGCACCCAGTCTGCTGCAGGAGGGCTGTTGTGGGCTTTGTTTCCTGCAGGACGCTTTTGAGCACACAAGCCATGGGCGTGAGACACCAGTTGTTCTGGGAGAGGGGCTCCAGAGGAACCTGATAGTTGAAAATTAAGGCTGGGAGAGGTTTGAAGTCATCCCAGGAGATGCAGCCATGAGACCCAGTCGTGAGCCTTCAGGGTCCCACTTGTTCACCTCAACCTGTCCAAGGACCCCCCTGCTCCAGCCCCACAACCAAGTGGCAAAACCCTTCTGCATTTCTCAGCAGCCCCACAACTGGTCTCCTCCATGTCCGCACACATGGACAAAGAGCAAACCCTGTCCATCTGCTCTCCCATGGGACCCCACTCATTTAACACTGGCCTAGCAGTTCTGGAAGTGGATTGGACTCTGAGACCATCATCCACCCCACACAATGGTGCATGTGGGGCATCTCCCCACAAGGTGATAGTCCCAGCCCCGAGCTCTTCACGGAACAATCTCTGAAATCCAGAGGCCCTGCAGGGTTTGCCCACCTTGGTCTCCAGCACAACCTGGAAATGTCACAGCACGCACACTTAGGTCACCCTGACCGCAGTCCCCAGCCCTTCCTCTTAGTCACCTCTTCCTTACTATAATAAATTAAAAATCAAACGGGTATTACAGCACTGATGGTCATTCTCATTATCCTCTCATCAGCATTAAATTAGCACCCTTGACAATGCACTGCAGGCGGCACCAGCAGGGCTGAGATAAGCAGCAATAACAAAAGGAAATCAATTCTCCATGGGAATGGGCAGCTCCGGGTGTCCTGGCAGGCAATGCATGGCCAGGAATTCCAAGCTGTCCCACCACAGAGCCCATCTCCCCAGAGCCACCAGGCTAGGGATGCTCAGCACCCCAAAAAGGGCCTCAACAAGTTAGGGGCCAGCAGCTGGGATCATCTGGGTGGGCCTGGGAGCCTATGCAAATCCGTGGTGCAAATGGGAGTAGGAGAGGCCCCAAATCCCATTAGAGGAGGTTGGGACTAAGCAAAGCTACCGATGTCCTTCCTGCAAACACTCTTCCATGACAGGGAGAGAGGGGTGCCTGTGGGGCACCCTCTGCCTGAAAATCTCATCTGAAATGGCTGTGGATGCCTCATTCTCATGGCCCATCCCCAGCTGACGTGAGCAGGAGTTGCCTTGAACCCACCAGCAAAGGTCTCAGTGACATTTTGATCCTCCTTGCTGGAAGGGGCTGTGAGGGGGGTCACCCACCCCACTCTTCCCACATCTTCCTGGAAGATGGGCAGAAAAGGAAAAGTTGCCCCAGTTAGAGATCATGTCATGCCAGCTCAGGGTCTGGATGGAGCACTCCTTGGAGGCAGACACTGCCAGGAGGGCTCGGGCCCTCCCTGCTCCCTAGAGAGGGGTGCACGGAGAGGTGGGACACACCCCCCTTGGGAGGGGTTCCTGTTTTGAGGGAAGAAGGAAAGGACACGGACGTGGTGGTCAGGGATGTGCTGTTGGCCCTGCTAATAGAAACCCTCTGTATAAACAGGGAGAGGATCCAACAGAGATCAGAGATGGTTTTTCTTTCAAGAAAATTAAACATTTAAAACATTTGAGAACACACGCCCTCACCCCCCGGACAGTAATTAACTTCTTCCTGTGCAGAGCATGGAGCACTTTCCAAAAACAGAGCTAGATGGATTATTTTTCAAAGGAAATGTTGTTGAAAGGATCTTCTGTTATGTCCTAAAGTGGGAAAACAGCCACAGTGGCTGAGGAAGGGCTTGCTCCATGCATGTGCCACACTGTGGCTGCCTGAGGAGGTGGTGCCACTCAAGATGATGCTGGTTTGGGAGCCATGTGGTGGTTGAGCAGCAGTCATGCTGTTTGATGGAAAAGAGTCCTTGTTTGGTCATTATAGGACCCTAAATCTCAATGAAAAGTAAAGCAATCACCTACAGCGGAAAATTAATCCCAAATTCAACCTGTGAGGGATGCATTGCATTTCCCTAACGTGAAAGGGCAGGGGAATCTTGCAATGTGAGAGAGGAGATAAAATCAGATGCAGATGCAAATATATGCAGTGTTCGAGGGGATTTACATCGCACATCCCCATCTGAGCCCATCTTCCTGTGAACTTGGGAAGAGCTCAGCCCTCGTTCTCAGACCAGTAGCATGAAAAGAGGCAGCTGGTCTGTGTGTTAAACGAGCACAGTGTGAATGACATCCCGGCAATAAAAGGACTCCACGCTAGCCAAGGTGTTTGGTGGGAACAAAATAACTTCCCAGGCTGATCCCACCACAATCCCTGAGCCTGCAGAGAGGCGGGAGCAGCACAGGAAGGCAGGGCCGGATAGAAATGGGTAAGGGCTGGTTTTCAGAGACAATCATGCTTTGTAGCAAAGTCTGAGGTTTGGATGTTTGTTTTCAGTGCAGTGTTGGGAGGAAAATATATCCCAATATTTTTTTGCAACACAGACTTGTGGGGAAACAGCCTTTCTCTGGTTGAAAAGGTCAGGTTGGCTTTCCATATCTCACTCACATCAAAAATGTCCTGCAGTCCCTGGAGCTTGGGAGAAAATTTCCTCTTGCAAAGTTAAGTGAGGGCAGGCCTGCCGGGAGAGCTCATTTCTTTTTCTAGTCCAGATCAAGCCAGTTGGAAGGAATGAGCCTGGGTTTGAGCACCCAAATGCCCTTTGAGGTCTGGAGAAAAGCCACCACACAGCCAGACTGCTCAGCAGGACTGAGCCCTGCCTGCCTGGCAGCTCAGGGCATCCCACCCAGGGATGTTGACTCAGGGCCCTGCCCTAGAGCAAGGGACAGCAGGAGCTGTCATCGCTCAGGGCTGCGTGTGGCCTGTGCCAGAGCAGCCCTTGTGCCTCTCCCTGGGGACAACATCCACAGGAGGCTCATGTGGCCCCACAGAGCCGGGGGACAGTGCCCCATTTGGCATGGGAAATTACATGCTTGGGGTGAGAAGTCTTTTGGCTCTGCTCCTGTAATTTTTCTTCATCCCTTTTATAATCCTAAAATCCTCCCAAAGTTTCCAAATTCCCTTCAGGCATTTCTCCTCTCTGACTTCATGCTGCAGTCTTCCCTTGGCTGAGATTTAGCTTTTAACGTCTTCACTGCAGTAAGGATCCCTCTGCGTCAGCATTGCGAGGAGTTTTGGCACCACGAACCAGAATCTCCCTCCTAATGAGACATCCAGTGCTGAGCCTGGGAGGGTGGCGAATGCATACAAAGAAAATATAATTCAAAGCGACAAGACAAAGGGATCTGTTGGATGGGGACCAGGGCATCTGGAGAAACATCTTTGTTTTAGAGGGAGAAGAGAGCAAAAGAAAGAAAAAGAAAGAAAAGGAAAAGGCATCCGGAGCGGGATTGTTCTGGCCTGCAGGTGTGTGTGTGCAAGGAAGGCAGGAAAGCCCTGTGCATTTCTGACATTAAAAGCATTCACAGCAGGCTGGCCACCTTTGGCTGTTCACTCCACACTCCTTGGAGGGGTGTTGTGTTCCCGTGCCCACAGGCAGTGCGCTCCGTCCTTTTCTGTTTTCCCCACCATCTGCCATTGCAAATTCCCCCGAGCATCTCCCACCCCAGCATAGAGTTTCAACATGGGGTAGAAAACAAGAGGGAGAGAAACCCAAACCCAACCTGGGACAGCATGAGGAGGGACAGGACCCAGCTGTGCCTGATGCCATCTCGGTGTCCTCTGGCCTCTGCCGTCGGGTGCTTTGGGGGCCACTGGATGCTGGGGGCTGCCTGTCCCAGGCTGGGGCAGGGGGAGGATGGGGAATACAGGGCTTTGCACACACAGTGGGATCTCTTTCCTTGTATGGCTGGGGCTGCCGGCTGCACAGTCCCCCCCTAACCCCATTGTTTCAAATTACAAAGCTGCCCGATCCCCCTGAGCCACCTCAGATCCAAGGAAAGAGCCGGCAGCTGCTTTGAAATCCAGACTGGAGTGTCTCCAGCAGACAGTGCCTGGAACAACAGCTGGGCTCCCTCCTCTTGGAGCAGAGCACCCCAGCTCTGGGTACCAGGGAGGGCACTTAGAGCAAGCACTCTGCTGTGACCCTCACCACGGGGTAAGGGAAAAGGACATTCAGACCTGGAGCAAGGCTCCCACAGCCCCCAGAGCAGCCAGCACCCTCCTGTATCACGTGGGGCCATTGCCCATTCCTTAAGGGCCTGGAGAAGTTCCTGGGGCCTGGTAAGGGATGCGCAGGGGTGCATTCTTGCATCTCCAAGCAGCCTGGTCCATTTTCCATGGCACATGCCACTTGCTTTGTCGGCCTCTCCTCCAGCGTGTGTCCAACTCATTGTCTCCTGGGAGCACAGTCATGGGCAGAAGTCTGGAATTTATGCCAAGCTTATTGTCCTATATTTGGGTTAAACCCTTCTGTGCCCACCACTGCCTCCAGCACCCTCTCCTGGGTCTTGGGCCACTTGCCCCTAAACTTGAGACACTCTGGGGTGGGGGAAGCTGGGAGGGTAGAAGCGGGGCACTGGGGCTGGCTGTGCCATGGGCTGATCCAATTCTTCATGCATAGTTAACTCCTGCTCGGATGGTCGGGAAGGAGAGCACAGGGCCATTGCTGGACAAACTTGGTCATGCTCAGCCACATTCCTGCCTTCAAAAGGGTCCAGGGTGCCTGGGCCTCTGTGGACAAGGGCCCTGGGAGATCACATTACTCGGGGCTTTTGTAGCCTTAACAGCTGTGACGGGGTAGCAAAAACTATTAGTGTGCAGGGCTGTGTGTGTGAGAGGGCTGGGAGACACCGTCCTCCCCAGCTCAGCCTGGCATTAATCCCCCAAACAGATTAATGATTCTTAGTGCTTTGAAGAGGAGAAAAGGAGATGGGAGACTAATTGGGGAGATCAGCACGACCAAAGCCGGCATATACTCTCCCCAAAGCCCCAGACAGTGGTTGGAAAATTGGCTTCTCCCTCAGGGAGCTGCATGGGGAGCTTAGCCTGCCCCAGGAATGACAGCAGCACAGAACTGTGTGGGTGAAACCTCCTTTGGGGTGTCCACCTGACCAGGAAGGGGTGACAGGGACCAGTGGTTGTGGCTTGGAGAACACCTGGAGCCATGGATCTGTGCCTCCTGCTCCTGAGGGAATGCTGAGCTCCCACTGCACACTCAGCCTGTGCCAGGAGCCAAATTCAGCCCTGGGCCGTGCAGCCCTAAGCCCTGGCACGCTTGTGCCTCGCTGCTGCGAGCAGCCTGAACAAACGCGGGCTGTTAGCGCAGCAGCAGCAGGAATGCTGGCCCCGAGCCCGTGCGCTCCAGGGCCCACAGCTCCTGTCCCTTCCAACTGCCAGCCTGCTCCCTACAGCCCCCAGGGAAGGGAAAAGGCCTTGTGGGGGCTGTTGGGCGAAGACGAGAGGGTTTGTCAGTATAAAGCACTCAGCCCGCTGTGGGATGGACCTCCCCACGCCGACAGGGCTGCAGCAACAGCCCCATCCCTAAAAAGCTGTGATGCATCCCTCTAACTTCTCCAGCCTCTTCACCAGGGTGGTCCCTCCCTCTCCATCAGCATCACGCCAAGCTGTCGCCTTCCTGCAGCTCCTGATGCCCAGCAAGGCTCTGAAAGGGACGTGAGTCGATGGTTTCCCAGGGTCTCGGGCTGAGATGAGAGAGCGTGGCAGGCTCTGGCTCGAGGGCTGTCAGCAGGGTGCCTGAGGACTGCCATGGATCCTTCCTTCCCTAATTTGAAACATGCAGCCACCAGTAACTTACCTGCTCTCCCCTTGACACCTGCATGAGAAAGAACCTTTCCCTCAGACCTCGCTCAACCACCACCCTGCAAACGCTTGGTGGGAAAAGGGTCTCTCCCCACTGCAAGCATCCAGCCAAGGCGATTTTTATTTTCATTCATCATCCTGGCCGTGACTGATGCTGCAAGGACTGTTGGTATTTCCTCCATTCCTCCCAACAGCCCTTTGCAAAGGGATGGCACCAGAGGAGGAGGCTTAAAGACCTCCTGAGATAAAAAGCACACGTCTCTACATCGTGTACTCTGCGGCCAGGTTCTCGAGCTGGGACAGCAGCCGACCTAAGTCTCTGGGTCACGGATGTTGATGAAACATCCTCCCCCTGAGCTGCCTCAGTCCCCCACTCCTGCCCTACAGCATCCGGACTTCTCAGCCCGTTCCCTCTTCCCAAAGAGATAAGAAAGCTCCTAGGACCAATTTACCCCATGTGGGCAGCAGGGAAAGCGTTTAAGGCTTGGAGGTGTATCAGGGCCACTGCAAACAGGAAAGAAAAATAAACAGGCACAGGATCTCTCTGCTAATTTCTCAGCAGCCCTGGGAAGAGAAGCCATAAGCTCCCATTGCTGGGTGGGTTTGTCAGGCTCTGAGCATCACTTTCTCTTAGCTGACACTGGTACAGCTGCAGCATCCATGGTGGACACATAAACCCACCCAAAACCTGCACCTAGCTCTTTTTTCTCTAAACTGGTCCTACCCCACCATCAGTGGGTGACAGCTTTGCCGCTCCCTCAGCCAAGAAATTTCTCCCAGGCAGTTTGGGTCAGGGTTGCCTTTCCTGATCTGCTCTCCCCATTCATCTGATTGCTCCCCACTACTCACTAAGAGGTTCCCAAGCACCTGCAGAGATGCTCTGGATCTGAAGGGGCATTTACAACCAGACTTACTCCTGCAAAACACTCCTTGTTGCACCAGGCTGCACCCAAATCCCGCTGGGAACCTAGTCCCTTCATCCCACAGTGCCTCAGTTCCCCATCCATGCTTTGGGAATGTTTTTCCCAGCAGAATGGGAAGAATCTTTGTGGGCTTTCCCTTTCCCTGCTGATGCTCTGGTGTTTCATTTTTACCTGACTCCTTCCTGTGCCCCCTGTTTGGATATAACTGTATCCGTCTCTTCCCCACTGAGCCGGTGAAAGAGCCTCCTGCTCCCCCGTCACCCTCCGATGCTCCATCACAGTGAGTCCGTGTTCTGCAGAACTCAGAATTCAAGCGACTGGTGATGTTTTCAGGCTCATCTAACGACTTCCAGAGCCTTAATTTAATTTAATTACCATCCCCTTCTTATCTTAATCATCCTGCCTGTGTTTATAAACAAAACACTGACTCCCTGCCCCACGGCTGCAACCTGAGCGCGGCACCTCCCATCTGCACAACCCATTACATTCCTCTCCTGGCCCATCTGCCAGATGTCCGCAAGGAAGCCCGTGCAAGCCGTGACTGGAAAGTCGGCACGGAGAAGACGCTGCATTAACCACTGGGCTTTCATCCGCCAGCCCAGATTTCCCCGGAATGCCTCCTCTGCTCCATGCCCGGGGTGAGGTATTTGGGCTGAGGTTACTCAGCCCCGTTTCCTGCTCTCCTACTGGGGGTGGTGGTTCCCTCTGCTGCCAGCTCAGCCTCAGCCCTTCAGTCGGGATGGATATTCCAAGCAGACGGCCTGGCTGGTTGGTTTTGGGGAAAACCGGGATGCTGTGAACAGCCAGGCTGGTGTCTGTAAGATGCTGCCATGCAAATATTCAGCGGAGAACACACGGGATCCTGGGGGTGCCCTGCTGCTGTCAGCAGGTGAGGTGCCATGGCCAGAGCTGTCACAGTGGTTACACAGCTCCAAAATGAGCCCAGAAGTGGAGGAACAGTCACTCCCTGCTCAAACCCACTGCTCTTGGGAATGCCAGGGGTCCCTGCCACCCAGTTCAGAGCATCTTTTTCCTGTGCCATGGTTGTGGGGTAAGTGATGATGCAGCTGCCTCCATCCCTACCCTGTGGACTTCAAGACCCTGTTTTTGAGGTTCTCACTGTTGCCTCTAAAGGATGTCTATCCTCAAAATATGTCTCTTCCCCTCTAGGGAATCCTGATAATCTCAGCCGCAGCTGAAGAGAGAGCTGGAAATCTTCCAGAAAAGCTGTTGTTTGGTGCCTCTCGTGACGTTGATTTTCAGTCCTTCTAGAGCCCAGATTTCTTTGATTTTCAGTTCTTCAAGAGCCCAGATTCTTGCCAGTCTGGACAAACATTGCTGAGATAACCTGACTGTTATAAAGGTGAGGTGAGCTCCTGCTAACCAAAGAGACTCTCGTAAACATTGGAACAAGGGACTTGGCTCGAATACGGCGTAAAAACAAACTTTGGCTTGGACTTCAAAAGCCTCAGAGTTTAAAAAGCAGTTATGATGCAAGCTCCTTTGTATGCGAGCAGGGATGGCAGTGCCGGGTTCTGCAGGAGGGCGGGATGGGCTGGCTGGCCCCGGGGGGCATTTGCAGGAAGCGCTGCAAGCCCAGGGTGATTCAGAGGCGGCACGTCCAGGGGAAAGGGCAGCTCACTCCCAGTGTTTGGCTTCTGCCTCCTCTGACACTTAAAGGAGCTTCTGAAGGGATGCCCCGGGAGTGGAGGTATGGGGGAAGAAAGAAAATATCTTGCTCTGTTTTCTCTCTTTTTTGTAATACTTGTGTTGCTCCCTGCACAAAGGTTTCCTCTGCACCATCCCCTGGCTGGCTGCAGCGTGGCAGAACCACCGAGCATTGCTCTGCTGAGACGTGGTGGGGCTGGGGTGAACCACCAGCCTAAAGCCCTGTGCTGGGAACAGCGCTCAACCAAAATGTAAAAATCAGCCCTTTCCCCATCGCTTGGACTCCTGACAGATTTACATCCACAGGGCAGGCTCTGTGTCTGGCCACAGTTTGTATCTGTTGGCCCAGAATACTTGAAATAATTGGTCCCTACTTACAGAGACAGCAACAGTAACTTTGGGCTGCTTTGTTTTTGTGACCTGCTGCCCTCACAGCACATCCCAGGTCCCAGAAGTCCCTAATTCATTTCCATGGTGCTGGTTCCAGGACAGTCACACATCCCTGGCACCAAGGGATGCTGACAGCACAGCCACAGCCAGGCAGTGTCCATCAACATCTCTCCTGAAGATGTTTGTTTATGCCCTGCAATTCAGAGAGAAGCCACAGGAATGTCCTGTCCATGTATCTGCCATCTCAGAAGTAGAAGACATATTCTGGAAAGGTTTTGGTGTGTTTGGTTGGATAAGAGCAAGAAGAAGTTTATAAAAAGGTAATTCTTGTGATGGATAAATTAGGAAGACCAGGCTCCCTGGCAGTGCTGGGGGTGTTTGTGCTGTAGGTCAGGTCACAGCATGGATTTAGGGGAAGATTGGTTCAAGTCATTGCAGAGAAATCCTTTCCCAAGAACTGCAACTTCAGCACAGCCCCATGGCCTTGACTGGACCATCATGCCCATGAGCAGGAACAGGTTAAACCACCAGTTTGGGAAGAGAACTGAAGGGTGAGAGCCCCCACTCCCCTGCAGCACCCAGGAAACAGCCACTCCTGCTGGGAGCAGACACATGGGACCACAAACAGCTTAAAGAGACCACCCACAATCATCTCCATGTCTGGTGTTACGTTCTCTGGGCATTTATGGGGTAAAAGACTTCAGAGAACCCTCTAATGTGGCCACAGTGCTGTCCTCTGCACGAGAGCAGGGACAGAGCACTCATAGGGAGCTCTTCCCCTCGTGCTGGTTGCTGGCAGGAAGGACACAGGTTTTTCCTATTGTAGCTTAGTCATGGGCCTAATAAAGCCTCTTTAATCATTGTTCGTTGCTTGTACACACACGCACACAAAGGCACTCAGAGCTGAAGTGCAGAAGGAGTCGGCACCTGGCAAAGTCATTACTGGCCAGTTTAATTTATTTCTAATCCAATGCTAAGGAAGAGAAAAAGTTAAATGCAAACTGCTGCCAGGAGAAGAACTTGGTCCACGCTGGGGGGAAGGCTGTGATGGAGATGTGTGGAGTGGAGAGGCAAACTGAGGTAGAAGAGAATGCAAATCGCTCCATGCCCTGTGGGATGGCCTAGTGGGGTGCAGTGGGGAGCCCTCGTTGAGGGGGTCCTGGGCTCTGTTACGGGGCCGAGGTGTGGACAGGGTGCTGCTGACACCATGTCCCTGTGGCTGCTCCCTCTTGCCGGGGGATGGAAATAAATATTTAAATGAAACCCAATTTCCTGGTTCAGACTGCAGCTGCCCTGGAGCTCTCTGACAGGGACCTTCCTAGCTATGCCTGAGCTGGGCTCAAACCTGCCTGGGTTTTCCTTCAAATCTGTGTCCAGACTACTGAGTTTAGTGGAAATTGGAGCTGCCAAGACCCCGTCTCCGCAGGTTCCCCACCTCTTTATTTCAGACATCCATCAATGAGTCCGGCTGCAATAAAACCTTATCAACACATAAAACTCACTCTCCCAAGCCCATATTCTGGCAGCAGGACTCTGATAAGGGGTTCAAATACAGGAAACCGCAGAGGGAGCTCAACAGCAGAGGCACTTGAGGGAGGTTCTACATAAACCATGTCCTGTTTGTGCACTAACCAAGGGACGGCGCCCATCCCTGTGGCAGCATTTCATGTGTGCCTGTGGGGCTGTGATGGAC
This sequence comes from Dasyornis broadbenti, assembly GCA_013397935.1. Taxonomy (NCBI): domain Eukaryota; kingdom Metazoa; phylum Chordata; class Aves; order Passeriformes; family Dasyornithidae; genus Dasyornis; species Dasyornis broadbenti. The sequence continues at coordinate 1,065,487 of VZRN01000800.1, forward strand.
ATGGGTCTCCTGGTGCTGTGCCAGGTGTGGTGTCCCGTGGGTCACCTCCCCTGTTGGAGCTTTTGATCCCACAAGGATTCCATCTGGGCATGCTGGGACGAGTGCAGCCGGTGGTGACGGCAGCTGCTGAGCCTGGGGTGAGCAGTGAGGTGAGGTTGCCTGAGGGAATCACATCTGGCAGAATCCAGTAAAACCTTTCCTCTTCCTTTTTACCTTTTTTTTTTTTTAAATTTATTTCTTGTGGAATAACACATAAAGTTCAGCAAATATTATTCAAATATTTGTGAAGTCAAGGCTGGTATCCTCATGTCTGACAGCAGCTTCCTTGTGTCCTTTCTCTGAGCTCGGAAAGATCAACCCATCTGAAGGGAAAATACTTCAGTGACATGTTTACTTTTTTCACAGCTTGTTTTCTTGCCTGGATAGGAAAGCCTGAGGCCATCGGTGTTTAAATTTGGGTTTAAATCCCGCCAGCCTGTTGTGGGCTGGCAGGTGAAGGCACAGGCACAGGCACAGCATGCAAGAATCCCTCACCCTGAACTCCCTAAGAGTCTCTGCAGAAGTTAAAGATTTCATGGCAGTCAGTGCAGGGGGATGGGGTGTTCCAGTCTCCATTTAAATTTTTCAGATGGTCTCAGTGTTCTTTCCAGCCCAAAGTTATACCCATTTGTATTCATTCATTTGATGTAATCCTGTTTTTCCTCTTGGCCTAGGAAACTCTCCCCCATCTCAGTCCTTATATTTCGGGATATCATGATCCATCAGCTAAAACTTTTCAATATATAGTGCTAAAATAAATAATAAAAAATAATACAAAATAAACTGAGCTTCTCCCCCCTGTCTACAGAAGCAACATTTCCAGGCCCTGAATCACTTCTGGGGCGCTTTTCCTGGACACTCCCAATGTGCCACCCTCCTCTTGGCAATGGGACATCAGAGCTGGGGACATTTTCCCTCTCTGCTCTCACGCCGTTGTCACAGCCACAGGAAATGCACCCTCCTTCCTCACCCCACCACATCCAAGGACAGTGGTTGCCCCCACAGCTGATGGGACACAGTCAGAGTTACTGGAGGTCTTTGAAATCACAAATCTAAGGATGGGCCCGGGAGCCTGGATTACCCCTGAATGACCACAGAAATGTTTTTAGAGGTTGTCCCACTAAAATAAAGCTAAAAGTCATGGTTCTGCCACGGCTTTCACATATTCTCCTTTCCAAGAGAGAGGTTGTCTCATCCTATAAATCACATCTTCCCTTTTTGTTCCTAGAATCTCTTTGTGGTTGTACTAAAAGAGGCAGTTCTGGCCTGCACCAAGCTGAGTGATCTGGCTTATTTTTTAGTAGCTGTCTAAAAGTGTTACTGGAAGGATTTTATTTTTTCACCTAACAGGTAAAACCGGGGAGGGTCAAGAACCCATCACTTTGCAACCCCATTGAGGACCCCATGCACTTCCCCAGGGTGGCTGCATCTCCCAGCCCCATTTGTCCTCCCATGGGGTGAGCTGTGATGGGTTTGCATCGTTAGAATTTATCAATTTATCTGAGCAGCAGACTCCACTCCAGCTCTGTTTGTACCACAGCCAGATGCCAAGTCAAACCACACCACCAAGGCTGTGGCATTGACAAGATCCTCTTTATCAGTCCAAATCCTAGCCCTGTAGAAATGAAGAAGTTAGCAGAGGTCTGTTTTCATCATTTTCTGGGATTGGCATCAGTTACACGCCTCCCTTAATTAACTACATGTTGCTTTGTTTTCAAAGCCATCTCAGCATTTCAGCAGTGACGGATGCCAAGCTGGCAGCCTCCAAACAACCCAAGGGGCGTCATTGCCCTTTGCAAAATACTGGCTTCTTTCTAGAGCTGCTCCCAGCCTGAATATAGGAGCAGGGTTTGGGTCTGAGAGACCAAAACACCCACACTGCCCTTCAGAACACGGTGCCACCTCCCTGCGCAGAGGTGGGCACTGCTGGGCCCTCCTACAGGCATGGCCCCTGGGGAGCAGGACCCAGAGGCACGTGATGGTGTGGAGAGGGTCTCACTGTTTCTTTGCCAGCTGTTTTCCTCTGTGGAAGGCCTGAGTGGGGTGAGGATTTGAACTCAGCCTGTCCCAAATGTCGCTGTCAAACATTAATTTATCAGGGTGCCTCCATTTCCATGACCCTATTTCCACCCTCAGCGTTACACTCCACTCCAGCTCCATGAGCTGTTCCAGATGTTTTGGAAAACCCCTTGCAGTTTGGTAAAAGCTCCAGAAACAAGATAATTTCTCCCATCAGACAGATCTAAAGGAGGAGGAGGAGTAGCAGAGGATGTGAGGAGCAGAGTCATGGTCGGATAACATCTCCCCAGGCTACAATCCACATCGAGTACAAAACAGGATTGATGAAGTGCTGAGGCAGGTCAGAGCTACCACAGATCACTCTTGAAGATGGAGGCCAAACTCCTGCTGCCCTTCTTTTCCATCGGTGGGAGTTTTACCCCTGACTGCAGCAGATGGCATTTGCCTCTGAGCGTGCTCCACAGCCCTGAGGGGTTGGAAACCCACCATCAGCCATGGCAGGAGCAGGGGAGATGGATACAGCACGTTCTGGAGTTGCAGCTCTGTCCTCAGGTCCTGAGCATGCCTTGGCTACTCCTGAGCTGCTACCGAAATGCCGATGGGATTCAACCCCAATTCCCAGAGCTGCTCTGTGAGCAGGAGAACTGAAGCCAAAGCGTTGGTGGGTCTGGGTGGACGCTTCTGTGGATTAAATACCTTGCAGGATCCATGGCATCCCCGCACACTGTGCTCTTCCTGCCAGCTTGTGTCTCTTCCTCTTGCTGAAACCTTGCACTAACAAATGTTTCATTCATAAAGCATCCCTTCTCCTCCTGCTGAAACTCTCACGCTCTGCTTAGTTCTATGCATAACTATATAGAATTAAATTATGTATAAACCCAGCACCAGGAATAGAGGGACTAAATCAACAGCCTGGATTCAGCCTCCGCCCAAGTCAGGAGTCGCTAGAAGTTGGACTTGTCACCAGACTTTGTGGCTGGAGTCCATCAAGTCTAAAAGCCAAAATGAAAATAGAGATGAAACCAAATAACATGGCATCTCCTTGCCTTGACCACAAGCTCCCTGGGGCAGGGGCTGTCTGTTTGTTTGTTCAAGAAGAACAATTTTACTGTCTGTGAATGAGGATCTGGAGCGGGGTCGGGTACTCTCGTGGCAGGAAGGAGCAGAGAGGAGCAGAGCGCACGAGGGGGAGGTGGGCTTGCAGCTCCTCCAGCTCCAGAGGAGCTAGCAGGAGGATGGACAGCAGCAAACATGGCTATAGGGAAGGCCATGCTTCCCCCTCTTCATTCCTCAGCACCACTGTGAGCCCCAAAATCTCCAAAAAATATGGCACCACCACCTTGGCTTCCCCCAGTGCAGTGCCTGGCTCTGGGGTGTGACAGCAAGGCAGCGAGTCCTGTACAGTGGCTGGGGAAGAGCGTGGAGGGAAGCCAGGCAAAGGAGAGAGGCATTTGGGCAAAGGCACCTTCCAGCCCCTGGGCAGGGCAGGGACTGAGGGGCTTTGGTGCATTTCAACTGAGACAGTCCCACCCTCGCCCAGGGACCTGAGGAGCTGCCACTCAATAACTCAAACGTGTCTCTCTCGTGTGTCTCTCGGTTTGAGCTATCCTGGTCACATCAGGAAACAAACGCTTTTGGTTCCCTAAATGAGAGGAGGGTTTTTTGTCATCGTCATCATTTTTCTAGTTTCGGTCTTTGTTAGCAGCCCTTCCTCTTCCTCCCTGCTCTCTGAAGCAGCGAGAAGCTGCAGCCTCCTCCCCAGCTGCCTCTCGTAGGTTGCTGCAACACCCAGCGCTTCTCCTCAGCCACCAGCAACAAAGGTCAGAGCCTACATGGTGGGGACCAGTGCTTCAAGCTCAAGGGTTGGTTGACTTGGTGGCCTGAAGCAGATGTTTGTGGGGTCTTGCTGGTACTGGGACCCTTCAGATGCATGCCATGCCCTGCCAGGCTGAAAATGCCCTTCCTATCACTCATCCCTGTGTCATCCCACCTTCTCCCAGAGGCTGGCATGGGGAGTGGGCCCTACATCCCTTGAGCTACTGTCACTGTCCCTCTGATGCAGCAGAGCAGATGACAAGCTGGTGCTTCAGTGCAACAGGACCAAGAGAGGAAAGCAGTGATGGTGCAAGGAGTGGGTCAAATGCTCAGAGGTGGAGGAAGGATGCTCTGGATCCCAGAGCCACAAGTCTCTGTGTCCCTAAACCCTTTTCATTGACCAATCCAGAACTCCTCCCCCTACAAACACCTCCCAAACCCCTCTAAGCTCCCTGGTGGTCCCCTTGGGGTGGAGTTCATACTTCTACCAGCAGCTCCAGAAGCCCAGCACAATGCCCTCTATTGTGTGCCAGCACTGACCACCACTAATCTGCCTGGAGGGAAATCTGCTCGTCCTTGTTGGAGGCAGCACTATCTCTGCCACCCTAATGGATGGTGCCTCTTGGACAGAGCTGCCCAGGCTGGCTGCCTGCTGGGAATGGGCTGTGCTGTCTCTGGCCTTGGCACATCTTCCTCCTGGGTAAGTACTATTTGCACTTTTCTGTGCCTGGGAAAGGTCACTGAGGGCTGGGCTGGAGAAGTCTGAAAGGTTTGTGATACTGGTGGTCTCACTTTGACACTGATGGTCTCATTGTTTTCTTCTCTTTAGAGTTTTTTCTGCCTCCTTTGGTGCCAATCACCATCTGATCCCAAACCAGACCTTCACTGGGACCCAGCCTGCAGGACAACTGTTTTCAGGTGTGATGAGGGTACCAAACATGGGCATGGAAAGGTTTTTAGGATGTCAGAACCTGACTACAACTCCTTATGTTAATAGATCTCAATAGAAAATGGTGGAAAAACAGGGCTACACAAATTCCAGTGTTCCCCAGACCCGAACAGTCCTCATAAAGCCTGCCAATAGCTGGAAGGGCTCCAGCACACGGGAGACACCTGTGACTGGCTTCTCCCTGAACCCCAGAGCATCCCCAAAACCTCACAGGTTGCCTCCCTCCCTCTTTCCACTGCTCCAGGCTTCCCTCTCCTCTGTGTCTTCTCCAAACCCACCTGCGGGCGCACGACTGTGGCTCCGACCCACGCGCTGCTGCCCGGGGCAGGAGTGCAGGCTTTGATACGTGGAGCGTGGCCCGCCTGTGCCGTGCTCAGGCCTGTTGCCACGTGGGCTCCCTGGCAAGGGGCTGGCACAGGGCTTGCAGGGGGAGCATCAGCGGGAGATGCTCGTGCTGTTACTTGTGCAGGCAGCCGAGTGCTGGAGCAAAGCACATGGCCAAGCTGCAGCCCCTCCAGTGATGTGCCTCCTCCTCCCCCTCTGCTCTGGGGCAGTAAATCATTCAACATGGAATAAGAGCTGCCCAAACAGAGCAAACATAGCTCCCAGAGACAAACCTCACCTGGGAAGCCTCTGGGAAGCACTTCTGGATCGGCAAGACATAACGATGGGAGGCGAAGGGGGCTCCGACAGTGCTGACGCCACTCCCCAGGAACCAGGGATTCAACATGAAAGTGAGCAGGGAGGGTTCATACAGAAGCCCCCTCCCCCTGAGGATCTGTCATTGCTGTAGCTCTGAGCCAGAGACCACCGTGGAAGGACATGCAGTACACCCACAAGCTGACACTGAGGAGCACGATGGGGCCAAGTGCCAGCTTTTCTCCTTCTCCATCAATCACCAGGAAGAGGGAGACAGATGTCTCCCCGAGGAGCTTGGAAGGTATCATCAAGGAGCAGGATAAATCAGGTCCCTGCATATACAACAGGGCAATTGTTTACAGATGATCAAATATTGGCTCTAAAAACCCCAGGCATTAAACAACAGCCTGTGCCAGGTCGTGTGTTTACCTTCTGCCTGCACCGCACAGAGCTGCAGCGATGGCTGAGGACCAGCACCAGCCATGCCACAAACCCACTGCTCCTTTCCAGCTGGAGTCACAGGTGAGGGCAGTGGGACCCACTCTGGCACAGCTTTACTACATTTTTCCTGGGGAACTGAGCAGGAAAGGATGGTCCTGGCTCACAAAGCCAGGTGGGATAGTAGTGCAGCAGGTATGGGTATGGACGTGCTGGCTTCTCATGAGGCTGCCCTGAGCCAAAGAAGGAGGAGTAGGTACAACCTGATCTCAACCACTTTCTGCCTCAAGACTCTCACCTCTGGAAGACCCTGGTTCAGTTTCTCGCCGAGCCTGGCCATCCCCTGGCAGGAGCAGCAGCAAGGTGGCAGCAGGCAACACTTGGTGGGATGCCCATATAAGAGCAAACTCGAGCTCCTGATCATAAACGAAACCCTCTTCTTTCATTTATTCATCTGACCTGGCGGTGCTACGACTGATAATGCTGGTTTCCTTTTAAGCAGAAGCCAGTCATAAATAAAATAAACCAGGCATGCTTTGTGTTTCCACTCCCTTGCCTTTCATCCTTGCTCCTCAAAGCTGCGGAAGGGAAGTCCTGAGTGGGGAGCGGGAGCTGTGCCGGGGACAGCAGCTCCAGGCTTGGCCTCAGTTGCACTTGTGTGGGTTCATGGCCCTGTCGAGGGGTGGGATCACCTCCTCCTTTTCATCAGAGCTGGGGAAGAGAGCAACAAGAGGCAGAGGCTTCGCTTGCAATGAATCGCATTCATGGCACTGTCCGGGACAGAACCAGGCTCCTTTCCTCCCCAGCCACAAGAGTAAAAGCAGAATTCCATACCCAGCAGCTACCCAGACAGCTGCTCAGGGAGAGGACATGCCCTTCCCTTCCCCAGCACCAGTGCCTAACTGGGAGGATGATGGGACACGCTAACAGGCAGCTAAAGAATGAATAACCTGGCAAACACATCGTTCCCAGAAGCTGCCAGCACCGAGGCCGCTCTCGTTAGCGGAGCTGACACTGCCGTGAGGGGCAGGAGGCTCAGCCAGCGCCTGGCAGCGTGTGCCGGGGTGTCAGCTTCCCCCTGTTTCTCTTGCCACCTCACAGGGTGTGATGTTTTCCTTCAGTGCTCTCTGATGAGCTGCCTTGGGATGCTTGGGCTGAGCAGCTGCAAGAGGGCTCCTTGCCAGAGAGCCTGGAGTCTCCGTAGAGCAGGGATGAGAGGTATAGGCCGCAGCACTGACCCCTGCCCCAGAGCAGCAGCAGGTGTTGCACCAGGCTCTTCTAAAGTTGGAGGAGAGTTAGAACCATGTGTGAATTTTCTTACAATTTATCTCGGGGATTTGCCAGCACACTCCAGCCCTCTCCTGGCCAGGTCCATAAAGCACAGCAGGGTGAGATTGCAGAAACAGAGAGATGCCACAGTCTGTGGCACCGAAGTTTGGCTCAAAAGGGTTTTATAGTTGTTTTCTCTCCTGCACTAAGCCTGGAGGAACATCCACACCATCCAGTCCTGGCACAGCACCGACATGGACCATCCCTTGTAGACAGCAGTGCTGGAGAGAGATCCCAAACAGAGCTACCAGGAGCAGGGAGCTATTACAGAGCTGTAGGTCAGGGGGAAAGGAATTGGAGGACAGCCAGCAAAGCAATGTCCCAAACCCTTCCCAGGATGGCACATTCCTAAGGCAGAATGGCTGGAGCACAGGGCTGACTCCCATTTGCACAGAGGAGTTTTAGGAATTCCCTTGAGAAGCTGAAATGGCTGTGGAGGAGGTATAAATAGTGCCAGGCAGCAGATAAGCAAGTCTGTAGAAGCCTTGCACGGAGGTGTGTGCTGAGGAAATCATAGCCCCTGATTTGGTCTGGTAGAAGAAGGCTCTGGAAGACCTGCCTGGATTTAGGGTGACCCAGACTCACTCTTTGAGAAGGAGCTGAGCCTGCCTGAACCCAACCTGCCCCTGCAGTGCCCAAGCCTTCCCCCGTCCACTGATGTCATTAACAAAATTATTACAAACTTGACACACTTATTTAACTTGCAGATCTCTCCTTTTCTACACACAGGACAGCAATTCTGCCCGGTTCTGCTCACCATGATTGTGAGTATCTCAAAAGCAGCTCTTTCTCCCTGCAGTCCCTTGCAGGCAGCAGAAACAAGCAGGGAGGGATGAAAACACAATGTTGGGTTCAGGCCATCAGAAGGGAAAAGATGCAGCTGGACAGATTGGAAACACCAATGTCCGTCATCCTTCGGCAACCCAAGGAGTGACAGGTGGGATGTCCTGTCCCTGTCCTTCCAACACGGCCTCGGCACCTCTGCCGCTGGCTCACGGCTCCCTTGCACGTCCCAATGCTGCCATCTGTAGCACAGAGCTCTGCTCCTGCTCCCCAGCACAGCGCCCGGAGAGCCAGAAGCCGAGCAAGGACATCTTGTGAAGCTGAGCAAGGGCAGAGCTCAGCTTCGCAAGGTTTGGTTTTGTAAGAGTCCAAATGGGCAGATCGTGGCCTGGGACTTGACTCTTCCAGCCCCAAGTGAAGTTGTTGGCTTCTGTGTCTGCTGAATTGCATTTTCAGCTGTCTGCCAAGGGCACCAGAGCCTGGGATAGTAGTTATCATTCTGCTTATCTGCTGGAAATAAAACAAACATTAAATAACACCAGCACTGTGGCCCATACATTAAGGGGATTTTAACCACGAAAGCCATGGATTCCTGTAGGACCAGCCAAGGATCATCACAGCCTCCCATGCATACAGAGATGGGGACAGTGTTTAGCATTTTTAAGGCATTTTCGCTGTGGAAAGGGGAGGATGCACAACAATCCCTCCCTTCCCCGGCTCAGTTTCATATCAGCACATGCTGACTGTCAGTGTAAAAACACCTCATCACTGAAATTCATTTCAACACTGCTCATTTCTTGGTGCATTTCCATGTCAGGAAATATTGGACAAAGGCTCGCTCACCCTGCTCCCAAATCCCGGTATTGTCCCCAGCAGGGAAGGGAAACGCGGAACCGGGGCGTGCTGAGCTCAGCACAGCAGCATCCCGAGCCTCGCCGGCCCCGGGGCGCCACGAAGGGGGAAAGCGGCTGTGACAGAGCTGGCATCAGCTCATTTCAGGCCAGATTGTGACTCACAAAGAGAGAAAAAAGATAACAAGGGGGGAAAAGAAATCTCTGATGCTCAGGGTGAAGCTGAGCCCTTGTCGGAGGCACCATTTCTCCTCTGCCGCCTTTCTTCTCTATGGACCTTGAAGTGGATGTGACTCCTGGTATCTCCCTCAGCTTTGGGGGTCCCCATCCTTCCTTCACGCCTTAAACACATCTGACCCCCCGGATCACAGTCTGTCCCTCCTGTCGCTGCCTCACAGCGGCTCCATCCCGCCAGAGCCCAGCACTGCGGGCAGCAGCGGGGCTGGATTAGCCCCACACGCATGAACGGGCTGACCCCGCCGGGCGTCAGCAGGTTTGCTGCTGCCCATCTCGGCTCTGACGGGAGATCTCAGCCCGCTGGTGATGCCAATCCCTGCACACGTGGGCTCCTGGCCCGCGGTGTCTATAAAGAGCTGTCCCTCTGCCCGTGCATCCAGGCGAGAGTGAGGAGTGGGGCCGGCGAGCGATGGCATTGCGGGTAAGCGCTGGGGACAGGATGGGGCACAGCCCGGGTGCTGTGGGGGTCACAGGACGGGTCAGGTGGGTGGTGGATAAAGAAAAGTGGCAGAGAAGGGCAGGACAGGTAGGAATCCTGAAAAACACAGGGGTGCTACTTACAGTGCTGCTCCTGTCTGGTCCAGGTTACTGCAAAACTGAATTTCATGGTGTTCAATAACGGGCAATAGGAGAGATTTTCATCCTGGTTATACCAGGGCTGGTCTGCGGTAATGCTGCCCTAGTGGCTGCAATTCTCACTCGGAGGGTTTTAGCTGAGACCTGTGTGCTGCCCTCCATCTCTGTGGGGACAGCTTCAGCAAAGGTGGAGCGGCTCTTTCCTGTGTGGGGGGTTTGTCTCTTGCTGGGCTTGGTGTAATGATGACAAACTCAGGGTCAAGGCAAGGTCAACCTGGTGCTGCCATCACCACTCGCTGTTTGAAACCAGAACTCAGTCAGCTCCACCAGCTCTCTGTGCCTCACGGGGGGAACACTGGTCAGAGCCTTTCAGTGACCACATGTGAGCTCCCAAAGCTGCCCTCCTAAAGTAGCCAGGCATGAGGGTGTGAGGTTGGCCATCACCACGTCTCAGCTCCTGCCCAAAAAACATGCATATCCCAGAAAAACATTGGAAATAGGAGCTCGTGACAGAGAAAGAAACAGGGGAATGGAAGTCCTGAGCTATAGGAAGGGAGAAACAGGCACACAACTGGCAGCGGACACACCAAGGCTGGGGAAATTTTTCTAATGTGAGCAGTAAGTTTGAAAGAGAAGTGCAAGATCATTAGAGTGCTAAAAAAAAGTGAGGTGAAATGGCAAGAACTTCTTATTAAAATGAGTTATTTAATAACACTATTAATTATTCAAAAAGGAACATTTTCCAACTCATTTTATGCAAGTTTAACCTTGGAGATGGGCAGAGCACGTGGAATGGGATCAGGCAGGAATTTGTGGGAAGAATAAGGCAAGTAATGCTGGAGGAGCTCAGACTGGATGCCACTTTACACCTGTTCTCTGCTTCAAAGCGTCACAAAGTTTTCTGCTTCAGATTTTGTATTGCTCAGGTGCAGAGAGAAGCAGAATATCTTTGTGTCCTGACAACAATGAAGGCATTCAGATTCTTTTTTAATTTTTGCTCTCTGATCCCGCTCAGCTCTTTACAAAAGACCTTGGGGACAGCAAATCCCACCTCATCAACTGGATGTCACAGCGACTTGATTTCTCGTCAGTTTAGAGCCGCTGAGATTATTTAGGAGTGAGAAAAAGACAGGGATAGAGAGTGTGCCTGTGTGGGAAAAGGGAAGAGAAAAAAGATGATGATGAAAAGGCGAGAAAGAAGTGTAAGGACTGAGTGGGGCAGGGCATTTCTGCGGCTTTGCTGAGCTTCAGCAGCACCTCCTTGTCTGCAGTTTGAGGCCCTGCACCCAGAGGGAATCTGTCCTGGATGGAGCGTCGTGGTCAGGGGTGAGACCAGTTCCAGCTCAAGCATGTAAGGACACGCTGTGCTCGCAGCTCTCTGGGCCCATGAGGGCCAGCAGCTTCGCTCCATAGCTCTCCATCCCTTCTCTCTCACTGTCTTAGGTTTGAAATTAATTTGCTCTGTGATCCTGGAGACCAAATCGCTCTCCACTTTAACCCTCGCTTCTCCAGCTCCAGAATCGTCTGCAACTCCTTCCTCAACAGCCAGTGGGGGCAGGAAGAGGTGAACAACACCTTCCCCTTCGAAGCAAAGGAGCCCTTCCAGGTAACTGTGCCACCCCGCCAGTCTGCTCAGGTGTGACAGGAGTGACCCAGCCAAAACCAGGGTTCTCCCCATTGCTTTTCCTGCCTGCAACATACCCAGCAGCATCCCCTCTCTGGCTTTGTCTCTTGGTAGCAATTCTGTTGTAACCTGGTGATCTATAACCAGCTCAGGCACAGACATGCAGAGCTCCAGCAATAATCCCTGGATGCTGCGTTTGTTTTCAATTTAGGCTCTGCATTGCCACCAGTTTTTATTATCATGAAAGGAAAGCTCAGTTATTCCCTCCTTTGGCCCAGAGTGGGGGTGAGCAGTGTGTGTGTCAGCTCTGGCAGGATTTGAAATGGGTGCCAGATTCAGGTACTCACTGCCATGATGGAAGCAAGGTCCAGTAAGGCCACATGAACCTAACACAATCTCTCTTTCAGGTCGAAATCTACTCTGACCAGGACTATTTCCACATTTTCATCAATGAAAACAAAGTCCTTCAGTACAAGCATCGGCAGAAGAATCTTTCATCCATCACGAAGCTGCAGATTCTCAATGATATTGACATTTCTTCAGTAGAAATCACCAGACGAGGTCTTTAGAGCCCAGAGTTGGGACACTCACAGACCATTCCCCCTTAACCTCCTGATCCAGCCAGGGACCATTTCCTCCCCATTTCCACATGCCACCACCAACCAGGGAGAGAGCCCTGTGTCCTCATGGTGGAAGGGATGGTCAGTCCCATCACAAACCCCTAGGACTTCACCCAGCCGCATGGCTCACATTAGCCCAGCCCATCAAAGACCTTCCGCCCTACACCTTAGGGTGCACAAGTTTTACAGGTCTGATCATCTTTGCTACACATCAAAATCTGTCTTGAGTAGTCTGGACACCTGAATGTCACCTTACAAATTGTGCTTGCCCAAGAGTAGCGTGAGAATGAGCATTAGCCCTCAGCTGGCCACATGGTGAATGTGAGTGTTAGGGGTGGAAAGGGATATTTCTTTCCAGGAGCTGGGTACGAAAGATACCGGATTTACCAATAAAATCAACCAAGGCAACCCCTGCTGAGACACCTCTCATGTGTCCCCTGCCTGGACAGATCAATCACATCATTCATTCTCTGCCAAACCAGGTACCTGGCATGAGCAAGGGTTGGGCAGGAGGACATGATTGAAGTTTGTGTGATTTTGGCACTGGGAAAATGCTGTGGTTTTGCTTTGAGGGATAAAAGAGGGTGAAGGTCCCTTGTAGGCAGATCACCAGGTGTTGCCAGGGATTCCTTTCACCAGCTGAGAGATGTTTGCTCAGCTCTAGTCCTGCCAATGTCAGGCTTCTCAGACAGACTCCTAGAGTGAAGCAGTGTGTCAGAGAAGAAGGGCAAGAGCTTGATGTGACACAGAAAAGAACATGGTTCCTCCATCATGCACCAGAAATGCATCTGGACTCCAAACAAAAGGAACTGAGTAAATCAGGGTCTAGAAATTATGATAAGCTTGGAATGAGCAAAGTGCCTGGGGATATGCATGGATAGCCTCTGGCTCTACTCTGCTTTATTTTTTTCTTTCCTACCCCTTTTTAGCCGTCTTTCAAAACAATCCACTTGTTCCTTGTACCCCCTTCTCTTCTCCAATCTCTTCCTTGGAGCACAATATATCTGTGACTCCTTGACCAGGACACAGCAGAGTAAAAAATGTTATAGTTACTTTGTTTTTAATTACACGCATCATAAACACCATAATGTCACAGTGTTAAATCTGAACAGGAACTCACTCCAAAAATGCAATTACAGCTGCCCTTTAATCACTCCTTTGTTCCTCAGATATAAGAACACATTCCTGATGGAAAAGGCAAAGATGATTCTACCTTGCCAGTCCTTTTGCATTGAGGAGAAATCAGTAAGAAGCCAGCCCTGATCCATCCTTGCCTTTGGATGAAATCTCTGAAGGTTGCAGCTTTGCTCCAGCCTTTCCTCAGTGCTCAAATTGGCCATTCCCAACTCTTCCTTCTATTTACACTTTCAAGGATGTGTGAGGAAGAGGTGGGTGTAGAAAACCACAACACATGATGACACAAACCTGACATTGATGAATCTGTTAAGAAGTTTGTAATGCTTTTCCAGCCTATAAAGAACACTAATGGGAAACCATCTTGTTCTTGTAGCAAAGGGCTCATTGGGAACACAGAATGGTGCCTAAAAATATCTTTTCCCACCAAAAAGAACAGAAAACATTTTGGAAATGGCAATGGTCTTGATGGCAAGTCAGGAGATTTGGAGATGGTGAGACTTCCTCCAGCCTGGAATAAATCCATCATCACCGGGACAAGAGAACCGACTCAAATTGTGGTTGTTACGATGTGAACCAAGGGTTCAACAAACTTTACTCTCATGGCCATCCCTTCAGCAAAACAGGCACAAACCCAGACAAAATCAGGCCTGCTGGGATCTGTGTCATCCGTCTGATAATGTTAAGCAGCATTTGAAAGAAAATGCCCTTTCTATTTGTGCTTTTTTGGGGGCTGATAAAGACAGGTCATTTTTCATGGAGGAAAAGTGAAGAAATTATTTATGAGGGCAATACTTTGCATTTAAGTGGCCACCAGCTGCATTCATAGCCACTGCTGCAGAAACAGCCCACAATCTCCTTGTTCCCCAAAATGAACACAAAGGACCACAGGCAAACAGGGCAAAAACGTTTCAAGTACAAATAAAAAAAGAGATGTCACAAAAATCAGGCAGAGACAGAGATTATGCTCTGACTGCTGGACACATCTCCCCAGCTCCTGCCAGCAGCTGATCTCACTCCACTGCCATCTGCACCAAGAGAGCCTCCCAACCTCTCCTGACACATCCCCAGCTCTGCTGCTGCCTTCAGGGTTTTATCTGCTGCCTCCTCCAGCCACAACAGGGCCAAGGGTGAAGGGGGCTGCAGAGCAAGAGAGGTCTGGGAATCCACAGAGCGCTGCTGGAAGCAAAACTTCAGGGCTGGCTGTTTATAGCTGTTTTGCACAGTTTTATGGGGAATGAGATACCCTTCAAGTTTGTGATCCTCATCTGTCCCTTGAGGGAAAACTCCAGAAAAAGAATTAAGCCCTGCAATTACAATGATCAGTTAAACTCTCAGGAGCAGGGCTGGCACGCCAGACTTGCAGAGACGCATCACGTGCTGGTATTGAGGGGATCTAAGGGAACAAATGAATCCTTCTTCCAAATTTCAATCAGCCTTCCTGTTCATGACTTGGGGGTTGAAACTGGGGGCAGAACTAATAGAGATGAGCTCCTGCCCAGGGGTATTTTGGAAGAGTGGAGGCCTTTTGAAGGGGAAGGAGGTGCAGCAGCTGGGGGTGCAGCTCTGGAGGATTCTGCCAGAATTTCACTGCCCAGCCTCAAGGTCAAGCCCAGTATTTTTGCCGTGGCCAAGTGCTGCATAAGAGCCAGCTGGAATGTTCCAGAGAGAACATTGCTGTGGGATGGGATGGGGATGGGATGGGGACTGTCCTGCTTGGGCTCTGCAGACAAAGCGGCAGTTGCTGCTTGTGAGGCTTACACAAACCAGGAAGGGATACCTGAAAAAGAGAGATGTCTCTCAGGAGGAAAAGCTGACAGAAGCGATGACCTCCCACGTGGGCTCTCACTTTCCCCCCAGTTCTCCTCATTTGGACTGGATCTGCAGAGTTCAGAAATGCTTTGGTTCATCCACAGATCAACAAGGGGAAAGTCAGGCTCATAATCCTTCGTGCTTAAGCTGTGCCAGAACTCCCAGGGCCAAGGTCCCCTCTAGCAGTTTCACGGATCTCCTGCAGAGCATCTGCTGATGGATGATCAGAGCTGCCCCTCGGTGTCACTGACAGCACTGGCAATCACCACACACCCCAGCAGCAAACTCCAGCAATTTCCTCACAGGCTGGTGAGCAAACAGCTCCCGCGTCAGCCACAGTCACGTCTCACCAGCACAGCCTGGGGATATGGGACTGACTGACTGACACCGGCCGTGCCAGCCTTAGCAAGGGACAATTGAATATCACACTGGGTCCTGCCTGGTGGCAGGAAAGGTAGGGGGAAAGGGCAAAGACTTGTTGCCAGTGCAGTGAGAAAAACTTTTAGGAAAGCTCTAAAATAAGAGAAAGTCACACAGGTTGCATCTGCCCCATACTCGCTTTGATACCTTTTTTTTCAACCCCTGAACAAAAAAATCCCAAACCTACCAAATTTGATGCTGGACATTTAGCTACTTCCTCAGTGCTAAAAGGCAGCTCTGGTGAGGAAGGCCAGGAGGAGGGCAGTTGTTAACCCCTTTAACCAACAATTCCCTTTCTCCTCCCATTTCGATGCCCCCGCCCCCGAGCATCTCCTGATGGACCGCAGCAGGGCTGCAGCAGAAATCTTCTCTCCGCTCATACTAAGCAGCTGTGTTGTGGTGCAGCTCTGTGACCCTGGCCCCTTGTCTAGGGCATCTCTAATTCCCCACATCCTCCAAGGCCTGTTTTCTCAACACAGAAATACCTGCTGGAAGAGCAGACCTTATCAGCAGTGACTTTCTGCCTGACATCTGAGTCCTTATCTAAGAGGCTGCTTATTCAACCCCCGTGGGCTGTCAAACTCCTTGAATGCTCAGGAGTCACAGGTGTTTGCTGGCAGGACTGGGGAACATGGAGTGCAAACGTTCAGCCTGTTTCTGAAGAGTACGAGCAAAATAAATCAAGAGGAAAGGAGTAGTAACTCTCAGTTCTGATGGGGAAGAGGCATTTCTGAGGCCCCAGGCAGACCCAGAACACAGCTAGAAAAGATTCCCTGCCAGAAAGCAGAGGGATGTTTCTTTCATTGCGATTAAGGAGAGGTTTGTAAAGCCATTTTGACTCAGAGCATCTCCATCCAGAGCCAGCTCAGACAGAAAAGCAGACCTCCCAGCCCTGATTTTGTATGCGTGGTGGCAGGTACCAGCTCCAGACATGAAAGGCGGGAGAGGGATTATTTTCTGAAAGAAAGGCTCTGGTCTAGAGGTTGAAGAATTGGAAGTTGATGGTATCACTTTATTTGGCAGCTGAGTTATTGTGCATCGCTGCTGCCTGAGGAAAGGGTGACAGAAATTAGCCTGATGCCCAGATTTGCTGGCCCTCAAGTTCCACAGGCTGTCCAAGACCCTCTTGCCAAAGCTAGATGCAATTTATCATGTTATTTCTTCAAGCTATATGGACATCGCTAGACAAATCTCTGGTTTTAGTGGAGCACAAGACAACAGCCTGCAGAGATCTGGGTGTTTTCTCTGCACCATCACACCATTGTGAGACTTTCTGAGTCTCATAAAGCACTTATAAAGATCCAAGTAAACTATGAAAAGAACTACCGTAACACCCTTGTGCAGGTGAAAGAACCAAAGCACTTACAGGAAATGAGAGCAGAAATAGGAGGAAACCACATGTTTTTGTCTCCAGCCTGGTGCTCTCAACCTGCAGCTCTTGGCCTGGCCCTGGAGCCTATGGAGAGGTTGGACTGGGACTTTTCATGATCTATCAGGTGTTATCTCAAGCCTTAATGAGCCCAGCCAGTACCTTGACCACAGCAAGGGCCAGGGCTGCTGAGCAGCTCATCACCCCGAGGATTTCCCATCCGCCTGCACGCAGATATCATCACTGTGCTCTCACATACTAATCAGAATTTTTCTAGCTCGTTTCATGCTCCAGCCCACACAATGATGAAAGAACCACCAACATCCTCTTCATTTTCATCCTCTTCCTTGATACATCCCTTTTCCAAAGGTTTAGCAACTGCTGTGTGATCTTTGACACACAAATATTGCTGGTTTCAAAAATTGGGAGTAAAGCTGAGATGCAGCTATTTCACCTTGTAACCTCCTCCGCCTTTGCGCCAAACTGCAGCTATTGTCAGCTTTCATTTCCTGAAGTTCCTCTGTGCTGTGAACACACACTGGAAGCAGAAAGACAGAAGCAGTCAGTGGTGATGAGAGGGCAGTGATTGTACTTCCAGTAAATTGCCTGAGCCTTTCCACATGAGTCACTGCATAGAGAGAGGTGAGGCATTAGGGAGAAAAAAGTTTGCAACTGATCCTGACAAGAGTTTAACAACCCCTCAAAGCCTCTGCCTGCCTGGTTTTCTTTAGTTGTGGGGATTCCTTCTGAAAGGCTGCTGAAAATAAATACCAACTCATAGATTATCTTACACTGTCAAAACATTGGAGCAGGCTACTGGAGAGCATTCAGCACTAGAATCACATCTCTCCCTACCTCCCTGCTGATCCTCTCTTGAATTCAGAGAGCACAAATCCTAAGGATTTCATGATTGCAAGTACAAAATACAGGAAAGCTGATTTTTAAACACATTACACTTGACAGATCACTAAGCTCTTGTTGCAAATGTGCTCAGGTTCTAATTCTTATTGCAACCTGATCCCTGAGGTATCTGCTTTGTGACAGCTGCTGGCAAAGTATCACCTAGGCTGAGAGTAAGTTATCTCACTCAGAAAGACAAACTCCCTCCTATTGTATTCTCTAAAATCTTTATCTCCTCTCTGACACTAGCAGATCTGGGTCCTGAGAGCATTTTTTTTTTTCCTACAGAGCCTTTCCTTCCTGCCTCCCCGCATTTCTCCTCTGCAAGCCTCTGCAGCTGGGAAAAGGCAAAACAGTGGCAAATCTAAAGCCTTTGTCAGACTTCCCCCAGATGGCAATCAGCTGATGAAACCCAGGAAGATTTGTCATCTAAAAAGCCCTTTATTAGCCTGTTGCACCTGGGTATAGAGCACCAAGGAATATGTATTGATATTCAAATGTGGAGCATGCAGGTAGAAGGATGGAGGGAGGATTTAACAACCCCTGCTCAAAATGCTGTTTCACCTGGCAGTGCCACTCCTTGGCAGCATCAGTGGCAAACTGCTTAGAGTCACAACAGGATGAAATGGAGCCCTGCAAACCTGCTCAGACCACCAGATTTTCTCAATTGCCAAATCTGCTTGATTTGGGATTTTCTTTCAGTCTGGAGCTCTATATTTCATCCCAGGGTTTGTAGTGCCTGTAGTGAGCAAGAGGGTGTGACCAGCACACAGCACATGGGCACAGAGGAAATCGCAGCATTGATCAACTGATCCTGGATCACAGCCTCAGCGAGAGAGGGGCTGAGTGAAAGCAGGCAGTGTTAGAGGATTGCTTTGCGTGTCAGCTGCCTCCTCTGCCGAGTCCTGGCTCTCTTCACTTCTCAAAGGCTTCACTTGATGCTCGGTATCACTTCAAAATCTTGTCTGTAAATTTGTGCAGTGGTTTAGGGATCCACAGCACTGATTTCTCCTTAAAACACTCATTTTGTTGCTCATTACACATCCATTTAGGACCCTCCTTTTAATGAGAGAGGGTCAAGTTCACTTGGTGTGGCCCTGGGTTTAAACAGGAGCTCCGCAGGACCGTGTTTAGCCCTGCATTCCCAGCCTGCTATTTGCCTGAACTTCTGCACAAACCACAAGCAAAGACATCTGAAAGACAGATTTTTTTCAGTCACTCCAGCGCCAAAATGGTGTTTCATTGTTCTTGAGTGGGTGAACATTGTATTAGACAAACTCTTCCGTGCAAAATTATCTTTTTCTTTCAGCCACTACATTTCCGGAGCACTCAATCTAAAAGGCATCCAATAAAAAGGACAGAAGATATGGAATTTGGCACATATCTGTTTATGAAAACAGACCAGTGAATATTCTCAGACATAAAAATGCACACATTCTCCATTTAAAATCCTCCAAAGGACTCTGGAGATAGTTTAAATGCTTCATTCTTTGATTGAGGGAAGACTAGTGGGAGAACAAAGATTTTCACTCCCATGGAAGTAATTACAAACAACAAACATCAATTCCCAGATGTTTTTTATTTGCTTCGTTATTTTATTTTCAAAGAATCTGAAGTGCGCTTGGCATCTTCTTTGTATTGCCTTTGATTGTGAGCAGCGTTGGCCTCTTATCTCCTCATGGATTCACAGCAGCATCAAAGCACTGACATCTGTGAATGTCACACGGGACCTGGACCACGGGGCCAGAAATAGCTCGTGTCCCCCCCAAAACTGCGGCGCCGGAGCAGCGATGGCACGGGGACAGAGCAGTCACCAGCAGAGGGAGCGGCAAAGCCGGTTTAGAGATCCCTGGGCCGATGGCAGAGAGGATTTGGCTACTTGTGTTGCCGGCTTAGAGATTTGTAAGAAAAATGTCCCAGAGAAGGATAAATATTTTTTCTGTCCAATGCGAGCTCGCACACAGTGATGCTGTGACTCTCTCCTGGTGGCAAGAGAGCCCGGTTTCAGTATCACTCTTGTTTATCTCAGCATTAGAAATGCTCACACACAACATCCTGGATTACAGGGGCAACAGGGTCCTGGTAGGGGGAGGAGGATGCACAGCACTGGGGCAGATGTGAGGGCTGGGGGGGGTCTCCCTTACCCTGAGACCCTCCTGTCTCCATGCCATTGGTTGGAAAGTGTGCAAGGCAGAAGGGGTAAATGGCAATGAAGGGGGTTTTTATCCAGTGCTTTCCAAGGGCAGTCTGAAACAGCAGCTCCCAGCAAAATCGAGTGGGAAATGATTGTACTGGTGCCAGTGTTTGTGTCGAGCTGGAATGTGCTCCTAGCTCACCTAACACCAGCAGCACCACTCGCAGTCTGCCCCGGTGGCACCAATCCAGCCCTGCTTTTTCAAGCCCCAATCTTTTTTCATCTCTGTGAAGTGAGCAGACCCTGTCCCACCTACCTGCTGGGCAAGCACAGGAGGAGAGAGCAGCTAAATCCTCACAACAGGCCTTGGCATCAACCGGTGCCAGCTAAGACACATCGGGCATGTCGGGATATGCACTGGGAGAAGGCCAATCAAATCAGTCTGTCTTCGCCACTTCCATCTACCAGTAATCCTTGAATGTACCCCTCACGTGCCTTGCCTTGCCTTGCCAACCCAACAATTTGCTTGCCTTTGCCCTGCTGGCCCTCCCTTTCTTTGCATTCCCTTGCAATGCCCATGCCCCACCCTTGACCTGCCTACTGTTTTCTCCAGGGCCTTGCCTTGGCAGGCGTACACCTCATCTGAATTTCCTTACCACTCTTACTCAGCCTTGGATTTCCTTGCCATTCCTGACTATCCCTCCCTTTGCCTTCCTGACCCATCCGTGTCCTTCCTAGCCCGTGCTACAATTCCAGTGCCTTGCATTGACTTGCTCACCCATGGCCCACCTTGGCTTCCCTACTGCTCTTGTGCTGACCTTGTCATGCATGGAATATTTTTTGTAGGACACCCATTGCCTTGTCTACCCTGCTCTCGTGTTTCTTTGCTTTGTCTTTCCTACGCAGTCTTGCGTTTCCCTGCCATTCCTAACCATTCCTTTACTTTGCCTTGCTTCCCCATGCCTTGCATTGCCTTACGGTCCCTCTGTAGCCTTTACTGCTTGGGCTCTGCAAGCCTGAAGCTTTAGGAAAGTGCTTTTCTCTCTCTCTCTCTCGCTCACTCTCTATCTGCACGTTGTGCCACGGAGTGCAAACACTGTGAGTTGCTCGTTCAAACAGAGAGCGTTTCTGGGCTAACTCTGCTTGGGAAAGAGCTTTCAGCTGCATTTTTGCAATGCTCTGCAAAGTGCACACAAGCACGCTGCTCTGCGCCTTCTTTCTTCGCCTTCTGCGCTCCGGAGAGCTGCTCTGCTGGCGAGGTGTTCTTTCTGTGAGAGAGAGAAGTGAACGACTCTTCGCAGCCTGGCAAGGCTGCAAACAGAAGGGGGTACTTGAGAAACGCCTTCCCTTCAGATGTTTCCTTCTGTGGCAGCTCTGACTGCTCGAGCTCTGCAAGCCTGAAGCTGTAGCAAAGTGATTTTCTCTCTCTCGCTCACAGTCTCTCTGCACGTTGTGCCACGGAGTAATTTCAAACTGGTAATTTATCTCGTGTATTTGTGGGAAGCAGGTTAAGCCTTTTGCGGTCAACGGTGTTGCTTAACCTTTTCTGTTGTATCCCTGCTCCATATTGTGCCTAAGGGTTATGAATCTGCTTCAGAACTGTCATGTGGAATAGAGTACCTTTTCTCTTTGAAAGCTCATGTAATTTGGCCTACTTCCAGCAAATAATCCATTAATTTTAAGTCCCCGGGTAGCATATTTTACGCATATTCTAAGCNATATTTTAAGTTGTTTTTTGAATATACAAAACATACACTTACCGTATGCATTGCATGCAGATTTAATTGTCGTGAAAACAAATCTGACTTTTTATGTTTGGAGAGCACAGTTTTCCACAATTTTCCACACTTGTTCTTGGCACAGTTTTCTACTTCCATGACTTTTAAGACACCAGAAGGTACTTCTAAGATACTGTAGGAAGCAGAAAAGGAGGAGAGGTTGTGCCTTATTTCTGACCTCCTTTGATTTTCTTTTTTTTTACTTCCTCTTGTTCTTTTTCATGTCACCTTTCAAGATACTATGTGATTTATATTTATAATTGCATTTCAATAAACTATATTTTTTGTCTGTAAGTTTTCTAACTTTTTTTAAAACCCCTGTAAATATGCATCTTTTATGGTTTGCAAGCTACATATAAAATCTTCCTGCTGCTATAAAATGTTTTTATTTGATTTGCATTTTTACCACCATTCAAATTAAAAGGAAACCATTCCTATCTTCACACCTTTTGTACTGGATTCACTTCAGCAACATGGGCCAATGGTGCCAAAATGTTCTGCTGAAGGGAAGGATCTGCATACAAATTGACCAAGACACATGGTTCAAGTGTCTTGTAAAGGTTCAAAATGTCTCTACCATCCTGGCAGGGCGTCTTCACAGTAAGAGCTGAGGTATTTGACTAGCATTGATGTGACAGAAGATAGACGTAAAATGTACATTATCCCCACTGTTATTTATCATTGCCTGAAGAAATTTATTCTTACTGTTACCTAAAATATCTTAGTAGAGCCAAAGCATACAGAGATGCAGCTTTGTTCTGGATTCATTAAAACCAAACCTATCTGTGGACAGAATTGCCCATTCCCCAAATCCTGGCAGGGAGCCTAGGTAGCAAGGAGAAAAGCTTGAGTAGGGAGAGCAGATGAGCTGCTGTAAGTAGATGCACAACTGGAGGATTTGCCCTACCTTCACACTCCGAAGGTCCAGAGGTCCAGCATAAGCTGGAAAATCCTCAGGGTTTCCTGAATTTAGACCCATTGTTGGGCCAGGCAGAGCATCACTGCGGCTCTGTGTGACACCCAGCTCCTGCTGCAGTGGGAGCAGGGCGGTTGTGCTGAGACAGCGAGGCTAAATTTACCCTGGCCCGGGACTCTGATGCGCAGTGGGCAGGGCAGGTTTGGGCACATGTAGCTGGCATGGGAAATGTGAGGTTTTTTGAGATTCTGGCAAAGCCCCAAAGTGGCTGACTCACTCCTCTCAGGTCAGTTGTTCACAGCTGTAACTCCAGTGAGACCAGTGGGTTATTTCTGATGTGCTTTGCTGTGTGATCGCAGCCCAGCCCATTGCCCTTGCTGCTGAAGGATGGCTCCTGTCTCTAGTTGACTTTATTTAGCTCCCACTTCAAAGCTGTTCCGTAAGAGACAAACCAATGTGAAAAGGATACGGCATTTCTCTTGGTTGGAGATTCCCCATCTTGAGTTATCTGGTGACTTTGAACTTGTTAGAATCAATGAACTCGTTATAATCAATGCCCTGTCCTCTCTGTCAGCTGTACACAGCGTACAGATTCGTCATTTGCTGCTAGAGATGACTTGGCACTTGTGAGTTTTGTCAATGGATGCAAAAGCAGATTCATTCTAATTTTATTGAGCCATTGATTAACTTAGTAATTTAGTCTTGAAGTCCTAAAGGTTCCTTAGCAGTAAATCATGTGAGTTACAAATAAAGTGCACCGAGGAGAGAAAAAGAAGTTAACTGTATTTATTAGCTTGAACATTTGGAAGGCAACTACCTGAACAAAACAAGCCCTGGCACATTTCTGCACTTGCTTCTCTTGTATCTGTTAATACCCTACTAAAAATGGTCACTTAAACACCTCCATCCTGTGTTTTCCGTGTGTGATGGCAGGTTTGCTGCCGGGAGGCTGTCAGAGGCTGGCAAGGGCTTTGGCACATGGAGATTTCCAATTGCCGGCTCCAAGACTGGTCTCTGTGGTCGTCTCATTGCAACAGATCTATTTGCTTATGGAGCAGCTGTGAAACTGCAGCATATTTTAGGTATCCATGGGAGTATCCGTGCATTTCGCTGCATGGAATAATGTGTACCTTGTGCTCTGGGCAACATTCTGCAATTAGTTTGTGGAAGTTGTTTGTCTCTGAAGACCTATAAATACACATACACAAAACGATGGGAGAACGAGCAGTTACACGCTTAAAGCAAATGCATTCTCACGCTGAAGAGGTTTGCATGCTGATCACATGCGCCTGCCACCCCCCCC
>VZRN01000800.1:1091067-1127396 GCA_013397935.1 Dasyornis broadbenti
CGCCGCTGCCGGACCGGTGCCGGTGCCGCGCTGCCCAGCCCGGCCGCCCCGCGCTGCGGCCGCTTCTCAACTAAGTTCCAGATAAGCTACTGCTGGCCCGGCAGCTCCCCGCGAAGGGCGATCGCTGCCCCGAGCCCCCGCTGATCCCTTCTCTCCACACCCTCTCTTGCAGGCAGGGCTGATCCCAGCTCGCCATGCCCGGACCGCTGGGAGCAGCGCAGCAGGCTCTGCCCCGTTAGCCCGGGTTGCTCGGGGGGGATTCAGCCATGGATTCGTCCCCCCCAGAACCCAGGGCCCCCCCTGACCCTCTGCAGCTCTGGCAGGAGGAGAACCAGACCCAAGGCGGGCTCTGGAATGGCAGCCAGGAGCTGGGGTGGGAAGAGCTGGAGAAGATGCTCTTCCTCTTCGCAAAGGAACCTGTCACCATCAGCCTCACAGTGATGTACTTGGTGTCCTTTGTGGTGGGCTTCGTGGGCAACATTATGTCCATCAGGGTGCTGACCCGCAAGCGCCGGAGTCGGGTGTCCAGCCTGAGTGCCACCCGCAGCCTCCTCATCAACCTGGCGGTGTGTGACCTCATGGTGGTGTGCATCTGCATGCCCATCACTGTGGGCAACCTCATCTACAAAGCCTGGGTGTACGGGGACTTCCTCTGCCGGGCAGTGCCCTTCATCCAGGCTGTTTCTGTCTCCGCCAGCGTGCTCAGCCTGACCGTCATCAGTGTGAACCGGTACTACAGCGTGCACAATCCGCTCAACGCCCGGTCTTTCTTCACCCAGAAGAGGATCCTCAGCACCATCCTGGTGGTGTGGCTGTTGTCCTCAGGGATATGCATGCCCCTCATCTTCATGAACAAACGGGATGAGATCGGGGTGGTGGAGGGCTTGCCCCTGGTGTTTTCCATCTGCAGGGAGATTTGGCCTCAGGAGAGGCTCAGGCAAGCCTACAACTTCCTGCTTTTCTGTGCCCTGTACTGCCTGCCCGTCCTGTTCAACATGGTCATCTGCTTCCTCACGGTGCGCCGGCTGTGGAGCCGCAGCAGCCAGCTGAAGGAGAGCTCTGCCCTGAACCGATCCCTGCCGGCCTCCAGGCTGAAGATCCGCAAGAAGGTGGCACAGATGGTGGTAGCCCTGGTCCTGCTGTTCGCGATCTCTTGGCTGCCTGTGTACCTGATGGATATCTGGATTGATTTCAACATCCCCAAGTCTTTGCAGGATGTGACTCCTTCTCCTTGGATCCTACAGCTCAGACCTTTTGCCCAGTGGCTTGGCCTCACCAATTCCAGCCTCAACCCCATATGCTACTGCTTTGTTGGGAACCTCTACAGATCAGCCAAGGAAATGAAGAGCAAATACCACCAAAGAATGGTCTCTCTCTTTAACTTCTCTCTGTCTGAAGGGACAACTCATTCCTCAGTCCCAGAGCTGCTCTCCTACCGGAGTTCAGTGGAGCCTGCAAGAAAAGGACCTCTTACCACCCCCTCCATGGGCAGGAGATGTCAGGGAAGTCATGGCCATAAGAACAAGTGTGGACACTTGAACTCCTGCCAGCATCCACCTCTGAATACTGTCTCCAGCGAGAACACTTCCTTGTAATTCTGCTCAGGAAGTGTCACTCATACCCTCATCTGCATTTAAGGACTCTGGAGATCCTTCTGAACAGTATTTTAATGATGGAAAAGAACTTTGTTCTAATAACTCTTGATACTAGTTCAAAAATACTGTGACAGGGAAAGAAACAGGTAATGAGATAAAAAGATGATGTATTTTAACTCAGATGAAATTTTAAGAAATTATTTTTACTGGGGACAACTGGATGTGCAGCCCGTTGCCCAGTCAACAGTCACATAATTAGACAGATCAAGTTCCCAACGAGTGAGCTCTCCCTGCAGCTCCATCCCTGGATGCAGAGATGCTGTTTGGATACAGCAACAATTGGACTGCTTGCTGCTGCTCACACTTGCTGATGAAGAGCAGCGATAAGAGGCACTCTCTGCTTCAAATCCATCACTCGTAGTTGCAAGCAGTGAAGAAAAGCTGGAAACAGCACCATAAAAAGTAATAGTAATGGAGAATTGCACACACTTTACCACTCGAGATTTCATTGTCTGCTCGTATTGTTTCACTCCTCCATGCAAATAAATTCTCCTTATGCGAAGAGACCGTGCCAGAAGTACTAAAGCAACCATCGCCATTCCACATCTGGGAATTCAGAAGGGATAATGCGGCCTCAGAGGTGATTTAGGAAATGCAACAGGAAAATATTTTTTTTGGGCATCAGTTCTCTTTCTTACAGTGATGTTCCTGTGTGTGGAGTGGAAAGAGCTGGGCATCTATTAACATGATTTGCACTTGAAAAACTAGCCTTGTTCAGCTGTGTCTGTACCAAACAAAGTCAATGGCATGTGAAAATAAAAATAGAAAGTGGTTTATAGCTAATAAAATCAGAAACAACTAATGCAATGCTATTTGTCTGGGAAGGAGCAAATCAAAGTGCTTGCTTTTCTGAGAATCACAAGTAGGTTAAAACCTATTTCGTCCATCTTCTCCTTTAAAGGAGACTTTGATAAATAAATTGTATACTTTTATTATGTTAACATTGAAAGGATCCAGTGAAGCCTGAGCATTCTGTTGCTCTGAGCCCTGGATCTGTATGCATAAAGGAGACCTTTCTCCCCAAGATCTAAGAGAAAACACATCAGACCAGGCACCAGGTAGGAGGGAAAAGATGTACAACGGAGATCCAAAAGGCTGGAATTATACCAGAGAGGAAGCCCTTCCCTGCCCGATGCCAGGAGTGAGGGGATGTGCAGCATCTCCTGGTACCAGAAGGGCCCATGCCCAGCCCAGCACAGTTTGTCCTCTTAGCAAAACCCAGACTGAACACAGCAGTGCCCCTGCGAGAGGATTTTGAATTTAAAGGAACTCAGGCTTCTGACAACTGGGAGTTTATTATTATTATTATTACTGAACAAGGGAAGGATGTTTAAGGAAATCCAAGATTCACAGAATATCCTGATGCCTTCCAGGGGGCCTTTTGTCCACACAAAAAAGAAAAAAAATAGAGACAAAAAATTAGCCATTCAACCTAACCCTTTTAATGGTCGCTCAATAGCGTTTAATGTTAACAATGAACTGCCTGGGAAGTGAAAGATTCCTCTTTACCAGGCAGTGCCATCCACAGTTTGTATTCTCTTTATATGAACGAACAAGACATTACAACTACCCAGATTTACGGCTTTTATCTGTGCTAGAGATGAGAACATCTGCATTTTTGCAGGTGATATAGGAGTGTACGTACTGCCTGATCTTTTAGTAGCTGTGGAGAAAAGCCTGTAGAGATTTCATTTTCTCTTTCAAGGCATATTTTTAGGGCTGGCAAAATGTGGCAGACTGAGGAGCATCAAAAGCTCGCTCTGAATGCCCACTGATTCCATGACTGTGTAAAGATGTTCTCCATCCCCAGGCCAGATGTAACACAGTATTGTGACCCCTACGTTGCCCTGGCCAGTGTATTTAATCCTGCCCTGAATAAACTGCAATGAAAAGACCACGGAGGTGCCAGACCAGCTCCATTCACTGTGGTGGCCTGGCTCTGAAAAGGGTCAGGATCAAATGATGCAGCCAAAGATGCAAGATATCCATGTTTTAAAATATCCCAGAGGAGATCTTTTTTTTTCTTTCTGAATTCATGAGTTGATGTCTGGGTCCTGCCTGAAAGTCTCTGTACCTTCCATGGAGGCAAAAATACCAGGAATTGTGTTCTCCTGAGCGTACCTGGGCCTTCCCCCTCCTGATGCAGGTGCCCGTGCCTTCTTCCAGCCCCCCAGCACATCTCCTGACCACTGAGATTCACTGTGGCAAAAGTCACTTCCACTGGGCAAGCTTATCTCCTGTTCACACTTCTAAATGTATTTTCCAATTTCTCTCAGTGTCCCTGTTTTCCTATAATAAAGTCGAATTGCTCACTTAACTCCTCTTTGTCTCCTTGGTTGCTTCCTCCCTGTCCCCCACACTCCAACCACCTCTCCACTGCCTCTACAGCAAAATCTCCCCTTGCTTCTCCCTGTTATCACTCTCTGCCTGTGAATTCCCCTCGCTCTAATGACCCATTCATGTCTTCACTCCCCTGATGAAAAATCCCTTCCCGCCCTGCTGATCTGAATGGCTCCTTTTGTGCTGCAGACACCTGTTTGCTGTGCAACACGCTGATTTATTTTGTAAGGCTTTACCCACGGGCTGCCAGGTAGTAATGAATTTCGGTCACTCTCACCCAAGGTAAATGAGAAGCAGTGACGTCAATGTGGAAGCCACGCAGCATCCCATGAGCTGCCCGGGCTCTGGCAGGGATTTTATTAACCTGAACAGGTCTGTGGAACGCAGTAGTGTCTGGGTGACTCATCCTGGATCCCAGAGAGGTGAAACCTCAGCTTTTGGGAAGGTGGTTTCTTCCCTCTCCTCGCTGATAAAAGATCTCTATGAAAGATCTCTATATATTTAGGGCTGATGAGACATCTGAGTGTCCTCCAGACCACATAAGGTCCTCATTTCAGGTGGCAGGAGCTTTGGCAGGCATTCAAGGGACTCCTGGTCCTTCGAGGAATTGGGAGCAGACACGGCTCTGGCTGGTGAACACAGATGGTTTCCTCACAGGAGCTTGAGCTGGAAGTCTCGCACTTGGTGTGTGGTTGAGGAAATGTGTTTCTCTCTAAATGTGCCCAGGCAGCCTGGAAATGTGAATTTTCGGTGTCTCAGGGACAATGTTTTCCCACAGCAATGCTGCTAATGCATCTCAGTCCCACTCCTCCCCCCATGGGTCTTTCTTCTCTGTTTTGCCGTTTGAATCAATACAGGCATTTTACCACATTACCGAAACAGGATGTTTAAAACATCTTTACTTAGAATCACTGAATCATTTAGGTTGGAAAAGACCTCTAAGATCATCAAGCCCAGCCATTAACCTAGCACAGCCAAGGCCCCACTAAACCATGTCCCCAGGTGCCACACCTTTGAAATCCCTCCAGGGATGGGGACTCCACCACTGCCCTGGGCAGCTGTGCCAGTGCTTGAATCCATTTGCTGAGGTAAGGACTTACCGGCAGCTGCTGTTCAGGACGTCTGTCAGGCATATTCCATTATCTGCTCCCGTACCGGCAGTACTGCCCCAAGGATGCGACAGGTTTACTTTCTGTGACCCGCTGGGGAGATGGAAAAGAGACAAT
Source organism: Dasyornis broadbenti (assembly GCA_013397935.1). NCBI lineage: Eukaryota > Metazoa > Chordata > Aves > Passeriformes > Dasyornithidae > Dasyornis > Dasyornis broadbenti. The sequence goes on from VZRN01000800.1 coordinate 1,096,289, forward strand.
CTTTCATACCAGGTATCGTGGAGGTACGTACGATCACGACTGCTACGCAGCCCTCGTATGGAGATTGATGAATCACTGTTCCTTATAATAAAATACTCAGGGGAAGCAGTGAAAGGATTATACAGGGTGTGTAAGGGCAAGCAGCACCTCTTCCCACACCATGGCAGCTGCTGGGTTCACAGGCAGCGGAGGTGGTGAGGGCTAAAAGCAGTAAAAATTGTCCAAGAGGAGAGGACTGTTCACAGCAGAAAAAGCCATCAGCAGCTATTTAAAACAATGATGAAACTTCTGACATAGAGTGCATTGGGTATATAACCTATAATTTCCTCTCTTGCTCCTTCCCGGGACGTGCTACCAACCATTATTGGGAGCAGGCTGCTGGGCTGAGCACTGCTTGATCTATTTAGTACCCTTGTTTAAACATCCCTATGAAAAACCCTCCACATTAGCCTGAGGCCTGTTCTAAAGAGAAAGGCAAGAGCAGAGGATGATTTATCAGACCTGGAATAATTTGATCAACAGTAAAACTTTGCAAGACACATTCACCTGGAGGTAGGGCACGTTAACGCTGACACAGCGCAGGCTGAGAAATGCTCACTCAGGCACTTCCAGAGAGAGCTGAGGAGCCCCAGGGGACAGTGCATGGTGCCCACTCCAGTGCAACACAACAGAATTAACACATCCATCCCTCTTCTGATATTCATCAGCCCTCTCAAGGGATCAGCACTTTCACTGCAACATCCCAGAAAGAAGAATGCCCTCCGAAGGGAAACTCCTGCCTGCTCATATTTTGCATATAATTCTTAGGGATGCTGGAATTCAAAACAGGATGGAAGCTGGCTGGTTAGCCATCCACAGCACCAGCAGCCCCAGCACGGTTCCTGTGCTTCCTCCCACACTCCCTCCACCACAGCACGTTGCACACACAGCACCACCTGAGCTCTTCTGACTTGAAATACCCGACAGAACAGCGAGACTGCAGGACTTGCCTGGGTTTCCATTGCGTTGTGATGCTCTTGTAAAGAATCAGAGATCTAGCTATGAATCTTCTAGGAAAAGCTAGTGCATCTCAGTTTACATTCGTGATTATATGTGTCATGAAAATAAATCACTGGAAGGTGCTAGAAGAACAAATGAAAGGGCATCACTGAGCAGGTACAACCAAAGAGATTGCTGGAGCCCTTAGGGAAAGTACTGCTTGCCTGGCACGTACAGGGATTGTATAAGACTTTCCCAAAATTTCTGGGAATGAGTGACTATTGGTTAGGTCAGCCCAGGGGTACAGGGACTGCAGTGATTGCTTTCTTTGCCTGTTAAACCTCTTCAGGCAAAGCCCTCAGACTCAGAACAAACACAACACAGCTGAAAAGTCAATGTAGCCTCATGTGCCTGCCACCCCCAGGCTCCTCTGCCAGACCCTGAAGGAGGCTCCTGGCTGCCCTGATCTAGGGATTCTTTTCCTCCTTAGCTTGACACAACCAGGAAATATTTTAAAATATTTCAGTAAAAAAGATAGATGCAGCGCTTGCGGAGAACATTTTTCCAAGTGAGGAATCTACACCTGAGTGCTCATGTTTGGTGTCTCTTGCTGATTGCAAGACACCCCCAGAAGAAATCAATGCCTGGAGTGCACTGGTGAGGAGCTGGCTCAGGATTGCCAGAGCAGAGGGCACTGACTACCTTGTGATTATCCTCACCCCATGGGAAGAAGGGGAAATCTCATGGAGCTGCAATGTGACCTTGGATTTTAAATGTTTTCTACGCCCAACCTTTTCCATCTTACCTTGTTGCACTCTGACTGAGACAACTGGTTTATGTTGCAAACTGGGTGGTGGGTGAAGTATCCAAGGATAATGTATTTTTAAAAATACACAAGAAGTGTGTATTATTATCTGCACCTGAAAGATCCAGGAATCCACCTTGTCCCCGCATGCCTTACCCTTGTCCCTGTGAGGTTTTATGACACTGAGGAGCACAAAATGCTGTGTGCACTGCAGGATAAAATCACCAAACTCAAATCATTCCTTTACCAGGCAGACATATCCCAGCCAAAGGCCTCTGCCAGGCTCTCTGGGGCCAATCTGCAGAGCAGTGAGCACTGGCCTGCCCCTGCCAGAGGTGGCTGTTCAGTGCCTGGCCAAGCGCCTCCAGACACAAAACACCAGCATCCCTGGGTGTGCAGGCTGCTGCCCCAGGTGCTGCAGAGTCTCTGCCTTTCTTAATTTTCCACTTGAGGTGTTTTCAGTCAACCCCTACTTTCCTGTCCTCAGCCATTCACCATGAGAATGGTGTTGCTGAATTAAAGGGCTTTATGAATGAGTCTTTAGGCAGATGTATCCCATTACCCGGTGCTCACAAGTTGTGAGCTGCTATTTCTCAGTGTGAAGAAGGAAAATGTGGCAAAACGTTCAGGAAATAAGCTAGAAGATAAAAAGGGGAAGGAGAAAAAGTCCAGACAGTGAAATAAAACCATCTTAAGGCAATTACTGGGGGAGAAATAGATCTGCCAAGGATATTAAAGCTCTCATCCACCTGCTAATCTCTTCTGATAAAGGTCTCACTGGCTACACTAATAAGAGTATTAAATCTGCAGTAATCAGTACCAGAGGCAGCCCAAGGATCTCACAAAGTCACATGTCTGGAGGAAGACCTTTTCCAGCATGACTGTGCACAACCAGCAGCAGGTAAGTGGTGCCTGCACCTGAGCTGCAGCATAATTGCTGAGGGACTGTGACTCAGTCCCCTCCCTGATTGCCACCCTCAGCTCAGAACTGAACTTGGAATTCCTAAGGCTTCGTCCAGCCATTCTGCTTTGTCAGACTGCTCTTCTGGGCTCTGGCAGCACAGGAGCAAACAAGAAGCTCCTACACCGCCTCTCGGTAGAGGTTGGGATTTGGAGTGGGCTGGCTCATAAGGGTTCCACGAAGGTGCGATGCTCTCCTGCAGGACCTAACAGCGTAACACAGCCCCTGGCAGAAATGCACCAAGGAAAACATATGTAATGGCAAATTATCCAAAATCCTCCTCCTAAATCCTCGCGGCAGGGGCAAAGCTGCAGTCTGCTCCTCTGTGAGAGGGAGGGGAAACAGATTGTGGGGGGACAACCAGCCCTGAGAGGTGCACGTGGTGACCTGGAACATCAGGGAGGAGGTGCGGAGCTGCATCCACGCAGCAGCACAAGACAGCGACCAAGAGTTTGTGCAAAAGCATTTTTGATGTCGCCTCTCCAGCACGGCTCCGACTACCCGGCGAAGCAGCGAGGGTGCTGCTCCTCTGTGGCAGGAGAGTGTGCCCAGGCTATTTGCTCCCCCAAAAGATGCAGATCCAGCTTCTCTTTCACTCTCTCTCCACCACTGTTGGCTTCAGCAGAGTTTCTTCTGATTCATATCCGCAGGAGGTTAGAGTGAAGCACACAGTGAATGAATTACTGCCAAGGTGAGGATGCTGTCACATCAGCTGCTGTAATTCCATAGCTTTAATGGATCTACTCCTAATTTACAAGTGAGAGCTGGACCTGGCACCACAGGCTGAGTACAAAGGTGTCATTTTTATACAGTCAAATTTATATCTGAAATAAATACCACATTCGATCTTTCCAAGCAGTCTGAGCTGCAATGTATTCTTTCCTCTCCCTGCGGAAAGGTGAAATTCTCACTAATGCTTTCATTACCCTCAGGTCTTGAGGTTGGATATTTTTTGGCCATCTGCTTACTCCACACAGACTATCAGGGGCCAAAACGGGCCACTGAGTCCTCCAGGGAGCCCTCCAGCAATTTGGTGTGAGAGATTTTAAGCCCCTTCCTGAGGCTGCATTTTGCTGGGAACAGCACAGTCCTGATGATGTGCAGCTTCTTACAGCAAAAATTCAGATAATGAAGAGTAAATAGTTTTCCATCTGTATGGGCTTTTCTTGCAGACTTCAGAAATAAGAAATGCTTACATACAAATACACTTCCCAATAACAGTGTAGGCATATGAAGTTTAAAACACCGTGGTGCCTCCAAAACGTTGGTGAATATCTGTGTGATCAGAGGCTGTGAATGGAAATTCATGGCTTAACCAAGACCACGTCACACAGGATCAAGTGTGGGAGGAAGGAAAACACCTACAGCATCCACATTTCTGCATCTGCAAGCACAGTGTGGGAAGACTGAGTAGGATGGGAAAGCCTTTGCTCTCAAGTAACTAAATACTCCTTTTGATCCCATCTCCTTAATTCTGTTCCTGAAGTCCAGGCATGACAGCCCAGAAGCCAGAAAGCTGCCAAATTTGTCATGGAAACAGCAGAGCTTTTCTGCAAGGCTCAGTGCCAGAACTGGAAGCCAGAGCTCCTAGAAACAACAAACAACTCTCTCCCAGTCTTTTGCTCCATCAAGCAAAAAGCGAAACTTGGAAAAATGGAGGGGCAGTGGTGAATGTGAGGGTCTGGGAGTGGTAATGGAGCAGCTTCCCTTCCTCCATACCCAGAGCCAAGGGAAGCCAAGAAAGGCACTGCCAGGACACGTGGAAAGCTCCTCGCTCCAGGCTGGCTCGGCTGCAAAGGTACAACACAACCGGACAGCAAGACCTTCAATTTCTTATCTGCAGACTTGAAGCTGCTAAACCAGAGGCAATCTTCGCTGCCTGCTCTTGTATGACAGAAATAAGGGCCATAACCCTTCTCATGCTGGCAATTAGAAGTGACTGGAGGAAACTCTCAGGGCATGGCACTTTCTGATGAAGGTCGGTATCCTGCCCCGTGGGAGCAGAGATGTGCAGTGCTGGTGAGAGGACTGAAAGCAGTGGGAAAGAGAAAAGCGGTGTTTCAGTTGTGCTGATAAGCTTCAGTGTGTTTGGTCAAGCAGCCTTCGCCCATGGGAAATGTTTTGACAGATTATTGTTGCGGGTTTGTTGGGGCTTTTTTTTCCCAAGTCCTTTCTCAACTGTGAGAAAAGCTAGGAGTTGTGGGTTTTGTTCCTTGGCATGCTGTGCTGGAATAAGAAAAATCTGGAAATTAAGGGGTGAGATGATGGAGTGCAACCCCAAACAAAGAGCTGGACATAGACAGAGCTGAAAACACAGATTGTGAAGTAGCATGAAGGTGCCTAAATAAAGTAACCACAGGTGAGCACACATCTATGCTTCTGCTAGGGAGGAGCTGCTCAAGAACTGCACTTCACTTACAGGGACTACACGTGTTTGTCTTACTTTATGTGCCTCATCTCCTACTGCATGATGGTCTGCTGTCCACCCAGGGGAAGGGGAGGACAGTTGGCTTTGGCAGTCCCTGCTGTCCTTTCCATGGCCTCTCAAATGGGAAATGGTCCCCATGCCTCACATGAGCTGAGGCTTGACTCCCCTCAGTCCTGCCATCCCCGAAGAGGTGCCGGGAGCCTGGTGCCACAAGCTCCACAACCCATGGTTTCTGTCCAGGAAAGAAGGGGCTGGAGCCACACAGGCTCCATGGCAGGGACTGGAAATTCCTTGTGTTTGAAAGCACAGCTATTTAATTGGTCTTTTCTTTGCTCCTGTTTTTATTGCTAGCCATTAAAATTATACAAATGAGGTTTTCTCTTGTTTCATCCCCAGAGAGCCAATGCATTGAACAAAGCATTAAAATATAATCACAGAAACTCTCTCATATATATTTATAATATCAGAATTGCTGGCATTAATGCAGAAGTGGTTTCTTCACGCTTATCTCTTCTCACTGTTTCTATATCCAAAATATACAGCACTCAAAAGATAAACACATTAAACTGCCCAGCCATTAACACATCTGCCATCCAGAAACAAATGCAAGGAACAAATTTACAAGGAAAAGCCAGCGAAGGAGACAAACACAATTACAGTGATGTGTCTCCACCACTGTCTGATCATTAAGGATGATGACAAGACAAGTGTCATTCCAAAGACTATGGCTATCTGGGAGCTGTTCCCAATGTGAAAAGCACCAAGAAGAGAAAAAGAGCGTGGTGGGAAACCCACAGTGATCCAGGGCAAACAGGCTGGTTTGCTACCTGTGTGTAGCGCAGGAACCCCCCAAAAATACTGGGGGACAGCTGATACAGAGGGCAGACTCAGCCCTTATTTTCAAGTGTTACACCCAGAATATTACCTATTTTCAGAGCAAAACAGGATATGAAAAGCAGCCCTCAACCACACTCTAGAGGGGAGTAGGAGAGGGTGAAGGTGGTCAGAGCTTCTCAGCACCAGCAGAGAGAGCAGCCAGCACCTGCTCCAGCCCCTCTGTCACACTCAAGCTCCTAAAGGTGTGCTCAGCCCCATCTCAGACGGTTTGGTGTTGCTTTCCCAGACCAAGCTGTGCCCTGGCAAGGTGCCGGTGTCAGGATGGCTCCCCAAGGGCTGTGGGGTGCTGGCAGAGGGTGTCACAGCCACCAGCAGCCGTGGAGCCCATGGGGTCTCCACCAAAGTGATCACCAAAGTGATGCAAATCAACCTCTGCTGTGCCAGAACCTCACTCCCCTCTCATGTTCCCCTTGCCTGACTGTTTTTCCAGGGGAGGGATTCCTGCAGCTTTATCCCAGGCTGGGAAGAGTCAAGCCTGGTGTATCTAATCAAGAAGCCAATCTCTTCCTTATGCTCCAAGCACCAAAACACAGGCACAAGCCCTCCGGCACGCACCACTCAGCTGGGGCATCCTTGCAACCCCAGGAACAGTCCCGCCACTGTACAGCTTTCCTTCTAAATCCATGGAATTTTAAGGCAGGAGCTGCTCTCCAGCACACCAGCGCGATAATCTGCCTTATTAAGAATCCCTCAGCCTCGAGACCCCATTTTTGCCAGTGCTTTACTCCTCTTTGTAGGCGGCCAATGTCTGCTTGATTTGTGAGTACCCCTGAACCACTCACAAATTCAATCAACCGCCCTTGCAGGAATCACTCCCACAGCCACACCAAACTCGAGGGAGGTTGCAAGGAATGACCAGTCACGAGAAGCTGACCTTCAGCATCAATAACTGGAGCTGCTAAAGCTGACTCCTCAGACATTAGTAAGATTGACTGCTGTTCCCCACCAGAAGCATCGATGCCAAGTGCACCTCGAGTGTGTATTAGCAGTAAGTTACTCCTGGTGCCTCTTAGTTTCTTCCATCAAAAAGCAATCACCCTCCTCCCTTTCCCCATGGCAACCAGGGTTTAGTAATCACCTCATCACCTATTCCAAATTGAGGCTGTAATACATGTTCTCAAAGACTGAATGCTCCAGTCTTTATTAAACTGCAAATATTTGTTACTCACTCAGACAAAGCATCTTCCAGGCTGCATAAGTGTTCCCTTCTCTGGTCTGAAGTACGGTGGGATGGGAAGGGTGGAGGAGGTAAATATTTAAACAGCCTGCAACAGGAAAGCCATGCTTTCAGACGCAGGAAACCAAGTGCTCCACAGGTGAAACTTCCAACAAAAAAAGCAAACAAAGGATCGGGAATTAAGTATTGCATTTTACCCACAGGGGAACCTTCTCTCATATCTCTTTTTCTGGCTCTTGCAGACAAGCTGACAGCCTGAATTATCAAAGCATTTGTGCTACACAGGAGGTATTCTCATTTGGGGGCTGGTGCAGCAGAAGATATCGAAGATGGAAATGGAGCTCACCATTTGTTCCTTTGCTGCCAGCTCTGGTTACAAGAAAAAAGCTACTAAAACCTCCAGCCTGCCCGGGGACAGAACCATCAGTGGATCTCCCACTTGCAAAAATCCTGCAAGACTCTGAGAATGGAGAGCAAAGATTCTCAAAACTTCCCTTCTCTGAGGGTGCTGAGCACTCACTCACTCCTAACATTTCTTATCCAGAACCACTTGTTTCATAGGAGTTTTCTAAAAATAGATTGTCCCAATAAAAAATCTGAGCACCGAATGTTACTCAAAGAACATGAAAATCCAGAGAAATTATATAAATTCAAAAACGAATGACCACAGTTTAGGCTTTATTTTCCTAAATATTTGTGCAGAAAAAAAATGATGTTAATTAGATGGCATGATGGAAATACGGAAAATTAAAAGCCTAAACGTTTTCTGGGGCAATATCCAAAGCCTGGGGGAAAAACTCTTTGTAGTGGGGGAAGGAAGGAATTCTGCTGGATCCTAAGACATGCAGTGATTGAAGTAAACTTAAAAACCTCCGATAAAAAACTGCTCACGTAAAAGTGCTACTTGGTGGCACCATCTACTGGGTGTCACAGAAACAGCTGAGACACAGAGGAACTGGAGTCAGAGTCATTTCCTGTGCCCAGCAGACACGAGAAAGAGCAGAAGGAGGTCAGGGTATGATGTGGGACTGTCAGGATGTAGGATGTGCAAAAACACCTGCAAAATCTAGAAGAGCTCCCGGCTCCATCTCACGGAGTCTTCCCTACGAGGTGGCAGACAGTTTCCCACAGGCTCTCTTTTCCTGTAGCCTTCAAAGAAAATAGTGAAGTAGGATATCTCTATTGTCATTCAGGTGAGAACACATGAATCCCACGGCAGATTTCAACGAGGAAATTCTACGTGAGCATTTCTCCTCCCTCATCCAAGAAATATAAACCTAAGAGCACATCCAAGAGCAGCATTAAGTAACTGGTTTTGAACTGCTTCTCTTTCAATGCACACAGAGCACAGGGTGCAGAGCCAAGTCAGAAGAAAGGTTTGAATTAAAGCCTACACAATGCCTTCACCAAGGCCTCCCTGCCAGACTCGCCCTCAGCTGGTGGTGACTAATCCTTGTTCTCTTTGGTGGCTCATCTTTGGCACACATGAAAGCCACATCAGGGGGTGGCCTCCCATGCCCTTCTGCCCCATATCCCCAAGGTCAGCCTGGATTTCCAATCAAACTCCTCCTTCCAAGCCCTGATCTCCCAGGCACTCATGCACTTCACTTCTGCGCTCTTTAACGCACCTTCCTTCGATAGGAGCAGACCTCACAGCATCCACCTAAAGAATTCACATTGTTAATCTTTCCCTTCCAGTTTTCATAGATTATGTAAAGATTTCCCAAACATATTCCTAGAGAATTAAATGCTTTGCTAGTCACTGGTTAAGATAAAGCCATGAGCAATTGTAAGAAGATGATGCCGATTTGGCATTGCCCTCTGTTAAATTGCTTAAATGGAAGCTTTTCCACAATCCAGATATGTGCCTGGAGCACGTGATTACCTGGATTCAATCTCCACTGCCACAGATTCTGCAGCTCTTGGAGAAAAAATACATTTCTCCATGACATAGTTGGCCCAGAGATCCTTAAGGTGATATAGAATTAATAGAAGTCGTGCATTTTCCTGGGTCTGCTGCTGCAACGTGATATCTCATCAGACCTGCTGGAGGCTATTTGTACTTCTCTGCCCCAGGTTTTAATGTCACTGTGCACTAGAGACACTCCAGTTAGCTGAGAGTGAGTTCTGGAGTATCTGAAAGGGTAGTTCCTCGTATTTTGTCTTCTTGCAGCTCTGTAGGATACAGCCCAGGATTCGGAGCCCATACCTGAATTGCACCATTCCGTAAGCAAACCCATCTAAAGAGTAATGACAAATTAAAAATCAGCTTGAAAAGAACCCAGCATTAAAATTATTGATTCTCTGGACTCTATAAAGACCATTTAATTTAATTCCCTTGCTTCTGTAACATATCCCAGGCGCAAGCAAGTTGAGAGGTTTGGATTTTTCAAATGCAGCTTTGAAGCCGAGTTGATGGCTCAGCAGAATCACTGCCCTGCATCCCACGCCTGCTCTCATCAAGACTTCAACACCTTCTCAAGGACAAAAAAAGGGAGATTTCCACAGGGAATTGTGATGTAACAGAATAGAATCTGTTGATTGTCTTTATGATGACCTGGTGAGATACTGGAATCTCCATTCCATATAAATGGGACATAAATGATTTATAGATGAGCTACTTCAACCGTCAGTTTTTGTGAGGCACGAGGGAATTCTAAATTTCACCACATTTCCCAGCTGGAGCTAAAAACAATCTGGAAAAGATTTTATGCTGACTTCACGGCGATTTGGAACTGAAGTTTCTTCCTCATGCACCAGTTTGGTGTCTGCCACAGGTCAGAGACACAGATGTTGTTACTTACACCAACTTTTATTTATGGTGAAAAAGGCTTTATCTCTGCTCTGACCAAGACTCCTCTGATACTTGAGCCTTTAAAGGAAACGGTAAAACTGCATTTTTATGACCTTTAAACTTGAATAGTAATTTTTTTTTTTTAAAGCATTTAGCAATGGTTCTATTTTTGTTCCAGCTATTGATGATGACTATGTTCTGTGATGATTTATTTCTATTTTTAAGCCCATCAGAAGGATATTATTTTAGACGATTCGTGTATCTGCTACAGTGATATTTTGGTACTTTGTTTTTAAGATAAATGGATAAGGGTAAGCTGAGCTCCACAGAGCTGCATTTCACAAACTAGGGGAATATGAAAAAAACCCAATTTTTGAGAACACTTGCTGAAGATGCTGTTTATCAGCTGCTGCAGAACTACAACAGAACATAGTTTAGTAATACATGCTTCATAATACCAATCAATAAAGTAATTGAAATATTTAAGGCATTTCTTTCATGTTTTTCTTTTCATTAGAGATTAATATTAGACATTAAACACATTCTTTCAAAACACTCGAGAATTGCAGCTTTTTTTAAAACGATACAAAGCCCACATCCCTCTTCCTGTCTTATCTCAGCCCCTTTGTGTGTCTCAGGGCTCTTGGAGCACAGTCCACTCAGAAGCCATTAGTCACCTATTGGCTTGTTTAGGAGCCTGATAGCTTTGAAAATCCGAGCACAAAGTGCTTGGTCATATCGGGTGTGTGCAACACCGGATCGCTTGGCAGCACAAATACAAAGTGACAGAAGGACGGGGACACAACTGCCTGTCCTTGCTGCTGAACCAGCCACGGTGCTCGATACCATGACGATGCTGCCTGAAGTCAGAGTTGGGCAGACTGGCCCCTGGACCTTGCCTGGTTTTCTTCAGGATCGTCCCTGTCCTTTCTGTCATTTCTCTTCACATCCAACTCCACTGTCCTCTGCGGTACTCTTCCCTGAGGTCAGCAGCTCTTTGCTCCTGCCCTTTCCTCACTCTTTCCACCATCACCTTTTCGGAGGTGCAACAGGAATGACAGCAGAGGAGCAATTTCAGGGTTTGAAACCTGCTGTCATAAATGAGATACCAATATGCACGGCTGGCTGCCAATGAGTCTGACCCACCGAAGTACCTAAATCTAGGCTCCTGCATCACTTTGTACTCCTAAAATACTTATGCTCTCCCAAAAAAGTCGTTCTTGGTGCTTTTGCGTCCCCAATGCGCAGACGGATGAGATTTCCCAGCTGGGCACTAGGTGGCAAAACATCCCGAGAAAGGGAATTTCCCACCTCGGCTCTTTAGGAAGGGGCTGCGGGAGCTTTGGAGAGTGTTTCAAAGGCAGTTGAATATGCAGAAGTTGCAAATGTAAGCGCACAGAGCCCAACAGAGAGAGAGAGAGAGAGGAGGTGATTTGTATTCCTGTCCTACCTTTGGGCAGGAATATTTGCGTACGAGCGTCTGAAGTTGTTTCGTCCTCGGCTGCTCTCCCGCTGACAGATTGTGGCCATAGAGCTTCAAATATGCAAACACCGGCCCCGGTGAGGGCAGAGCCACTTCTATTTGCGGAGATGCGCTGGCTCCTTGCGACAGGCACGGGTCGAGCGAACGTGCGGCACACGGATGGCTCAAGCCTTTAACCCCGGCAGCGCTGCCATCCTCTCCCTCTGGCAGCTCCAAAACAAAGAATGGGCCATTTCATAGAACCATAGGCTGGCCTGAGTTGGAAAGGACCTTAAATACCATCGTTCCAACCGCCCTGCCGTGGGGAGGGGTGTCACACACCAGACCAGGCTGCTAAGGGCTCCATCGGTCCTTGAACATTTCCATGGATGGGCGTCCACAGCCTCTCTGGGCAACCTCTGCCAGCCATGAACCTACAGATACTTGACCTCAAAAGCTGCTTTTCCCTCTTCTTGTAGCTCTTGGGATGTGAATTCTCATGAGGACGTCCACTGACTCTTTGCTCTTCCACTGCCCCTTTGTTCGAAGGTCCTGCAGCAATTTAAGGTGCAGGTTTTGCAGATCACAGAGGCAGCACTGGCCAAAATGGGTGCCACTAGTCACGGTCCAGCTCTCCAAACCTTGATGCTTTGCACTGCTGGTAACGTGTATGGATGCAGACATCCCTGCTGCCTTGCTCCAGGAATGCTGGACTGGAACAAAACAGCAACTGAGACCACCATCAAGAAGGAGATGTGGAGGGAGCTTGAGGGCAGGGTACCCTGTCAGAGCAGTGGACACACTCAGCCTGCATCACACGAGGCTAGTGGAGCACTATAACCCTACATGAAGGTATCAGAAAGGGTTGCTTTGCCAACTCCACAGCCTGGCAAAGAGAGGGGAAAATGTGCTGAACGCTACGACTTCCTGAGCATGTTCTCAGTCTGGAATCTGCCTGCAAAACAGCTCAAATTTCTCAAAGGGATTCATTATTCAAAACTATTTGCTGAATAATTTCTCTGAGTAATTGCAGGTCTGAAGCTTGTCTGCAAACAATTCATCTTGAGCATCCGGGCAGGCAGCTGTAGCCATGCCCAGGCTCTGGTCTGCGGGTGGACAACCCCAGAGTTGGGTAGGAAGGGTAAACAAACCTGTTTACAAAATCAGGATCTTGACCAAAAAAAAAAAGAAAAGAAACTGTATCAGCTTAAAATAAGCTGTTTCCACCACAGTTTCAGGATATAACCCTCTGAAAAAAATCTGGCAAAGAGAACTGGACTGGCCCTGGGCTGCCACATCCCTGCATGTGGTGTGTGGCTCTGCCCTCCAGCTGCCCCCACATCCCTGAGGGAGCAGCCAAACTGGTCCCCAGGCAGGACAAGGAGAGGAGCAGGAGATGGGGAAGGAGGAGCTGCCTCCATCCTTGCAGGGCCCTGAACACCATGGGAAGAGCTGTCTGCTGGAGGAACACGCACAGACCCACTGTCCCTAGAAAACGTCACCAAGCAGCACTGACAATCCACGCACACACTTGGAGCAGAGACCAACTGGAAGTGTTTCCACAGTTCAGGGCTCAGAAAGTGCACAGTAGCACTGGGCTGGGTACCAAAGTCATCACTCGGGCTGTGTTTCCTGCTGAAATCATGAAATAATAGATGTCCAATTAACTGGCAAAGCAAGATGCAAAGAGAAATATTGCTTGCAGAGAGCTGGCAGAGTGCCCATGGAGTTATAATAAGAATGTTTTATTTGCCTAAGCTTTAGATAACCTATTTCTCTTTTCTTTCTTGCTGCCTCTGGGGTTCCTGAGAGTATATGGGTTTCTTGGAATAACTTTCCTTTTCCAGCAATCTCTAAAGTCCTCTCACATTCCACCAGCTCAAATTTATTTCAAATGCTGCTAGACTAAACACAGCCCTAATAGCTGGTGTTAGAGACTGGGGTATCTGACACACTCAAACTGCTCAGATTGCAAATTTGGGGCTGTGGTACTTTTCAAAATGTGCTAGTGTGCGACCGGGAAGGAGAAGAGGGGCTAACCTACTTCAGCCTCTAGAATAGGCACAGCAGGCAAAGTTAGAGCAGAAAAGAGGAAAAGAAAAAAACACCCAACACCCTAGGAAAAAAAATTAATTGGCAGGAGAAAAGCCTGCTTCACATTGCAGTTTCCTAAGTCAAAATAAAACCATGGAGGTGCCAATAGGACTGGACAGATGTCAACTCACCATTGACCTGCCCAATAAATTATTTGAATCCAGACACCATTGCATGCAGAAAATCTTGTGCACAGTGCCCTGGAGCCAATACAAGGCACGTACTGCACATCCCTGAAAAGCACAGCAGGAAAGGATCCAACTGCAGCACGCCAGCCTATCAACTACACATGATTCAGATTAAGGGTAACTGCCATCAACTAAAGCCTCTGAACAAAGGTGTCCAGGAAAATAAGATTTTTAATGGGTCAGTCCCTCCCTGCAGGTGCTGTAGCAGCAGCTGAACTGTTTGCTTAACTTGACATGTAACCACAGCCTGGGGTGGGAAAGAACTGATCCCTTTTAATTGCTGCAGCCATTAACCTAAAACAAGTTCTCTGTAATTCTCTGTATCTCCGTTGGCCCAAGAGTGTTTCCAAGCCCTTAGAAACGAGTCCGTAGTCGCAAACTTGGTAAAACTGGAGGCATCAAGCAGATAAGTGACTCACTGAAGGTCAGAGCATGACCCATTTGCAGCACCAAGAATGGAAAATCCTTCACCTCTCAGTCTTATACCCCAATTGCATTCCTGGTGGTCTCTGATCTTGGGAAAGACAACGCAAAAGTTCCAACACACACACAGGAATTTATTTGAATTAAACTGCTATTGAAACAGCCCAGAAACATCACCTGTCAATTCCCTTCTAATTCTTAAATTTTTTTCTCTCAAGTCTTTTATTCACAAAATTCTATTATTCTCCCTTTCTTCTTTCATATTCTTAAACTTCTCATTTTTCAATATTTCTCTTTATTTCTCCAGCTGGAGAATACCAAGAGATATATCCTTAATGGGAAGAGAGTCCTCAAAATCACCTGCCAGTTAATCCCTTTGCTGCTGGTGGCTGCCACTTTCCCAGCCCGACAGCAGCTGGGAACACAAGGGTGGATTGCTACGTAAATGTGCAACGTGAGCTCGGGATTTTGCTCTGCAAAGTGATGACAGAGTGAGAAGGAAAACACAGGATGCGACTGGAGAGTGGAAGATGTTTCCTCTCCGACAGCACCATTCTGGGAGCCCAGCAAAGCCCCAGTTCTCACCAGTGGAAGTCTGGTGCAGGTGCAAAAAAGCAATCAAGTAACCGAAAACACAATGAGACAGCCTTTTCCTGCCTCTTCTTGACCTCATCCTTACTCAAACCAAACACTGCTGTTCTTTCAGGGGGGGAAAAAAAATCCCCTGTTGCTTTTGACCAAACACGAAAAGAAGAAAAACAAATCCCAATGCAGCTCCCGCTATCTGTGGGTGACTGTCTGAGCAGTGCTGAGGAGAGCGATGCCTCGGCTCCACGCTCTCAAGCCTTGCAGCTGCGGGCAGGGAGCTGCAGTAGCACAATGGCCTCAGAAATGCCTTGCCAGGGTCAGGCAGATCAAGCCAAACACGTGTAGTTTCCCCATTTGTACTTGGAAGGCACCACGTGAGATCCTGGAGGCAAATATGTAGCGTCTAATAACTGCCAGAAAGAAGAATCACGGAATCATTTTTGTTGGAAAAAGACCTCCAAAGTCAGCGAGTCCTTCCTTTGATCCAAGAAGATCAGAAGAGGAGTGAAAATCCAGGTTGTCTGCAACACCTTGACCACATGTTGGTCATTCAGCAGTTAATGAACTCCATCCTGATGGAATTCCTCCTGCCTTTGCTCTCCACTCCCAGTAAAACATGCACCTCTAGAAGGGCCAAGAAAGGATCCTACAGAAAGATCTCGCTTGTGGCATCACAATCTCCTTAGTGTGGGAACAGGCTTGTCCAGAGCAAATACCAGCAAAAAAACCCCAACAAAAATAAAGAAAAAGTCAAACTCAGAGTTAAGAACGAGGCAGCCAATTGCTGGGTGTTCTCGCACTAAGTGGCATCCCTGCAAGGAGCAAGTCGGAATATTTTAACCAAAATGTTCCAGCAAAGAATCCATTTCTGGCAACTAAGCTGTATTGGAAATTTCCTTCCAATCAGCATGGCCAGAAAAAACCAGCTAACACTGTCAGCAGCAGTCTAATCCATACTGAAAGCTTTTTCCTGAATATTGGAGGAAAAAATAAAGACAGGAAAAGTAACCCAAACCCACCCCACCCTACCCCCCAAAAAACTTGTTCTTCATTATCTTTTTAGCCTAAAATAATAAGAGTTCAATTTTCTCTGGCATCTCAATTCCAAAGGCAAACTTTTAAAGCAGGGTGTTTTCCTATTGAAAATAAAGTGAAAAGCACCCATCCCAAACCTGCAGACTTTCCAAAAGCCAGGAACTGTGTCCAAGCACACTGACCTTTTGCTAAGCTCCAGAAAATGTAATAAACACAAAGTGCAACAGCATCTGGAACCTGCCCTGACATCTTGAATTCACATTCTCACTTGCTGATGAAATGTGCTTTGATTTTTTCTTTTAAACATGTTAGCTCCCAAAAATCTTGCTGTGGCCTGGAGCCATGGCTGTGCTGAGGGCTTGGTCCCAACCTGTCCCAGTTTTGGTAAATGAAGGGCCCTCACCACACAGCAGCTTCGTGCTGCTGCTCTGCCTCTGCCTGGTGCTGTGCGGTGGAAGAGAAACACGGTTTGTCCTGGTCTTCCAAATGGCTTTTGTTTTCAGGCTGCTCCCAGCACCCTCACTTTCCCCAGGAAAATCTGTGTGTATGATGCAAAATCAATCCAAAAATTGCTTCTGTCTGGGAGTATCTGTGGAATAACACTGTGAGCTTTACTACCCACTATGAGCTGTACTCTCTCTCGTGTTGCAGCTGGCAGGGCTTCGAAGGAAACCTGATGCTATTTTGAGAAACCAAGAAATCCAGGAAGCTCAGAATTGAGGCAGCTAAATGAGAAGGGAGGAACCCAACACGATCCCAGTTCCATCATTTTGTAGCAGGGCTTAACTCCCAGCCCCATCAACAAGGGGCTTGCTCTGAGCCCTGGATCCATGCAGTGAAAACTGGAGGATGCACGTGCAGCTGTGCCTGGTTCACTCTTTGGCTGCCGAAGGCAGCTGGAACAGGAATGAAGCAAGCAGGCTCAGGGATGGACAGCCAGAGGGATGTCCACAGCCACCAGCAGAACTTGACTGTCCCACATTCCCAGCACCCTGGTGGCTGCACAGCACAATTATCCCTGGGACATAACGGGGGTTTGCTTAGGACAGCTAATGAACAGACCGGGATAACCAGGAGAAATGTCCTAGAAATGACAATCCATTGCAGCGCCCTGATTGTGACCACAAAAATGATCCTCTGCTGATAGGAAAGAGAAGGCCATCACTTGCATGTATTTCACTCCATCAAAAATGTGTTTTGTCTAAACATTTCAGATGGGTTCACCTGCCCAGGACTGTGGATTGATTCTGACACCTGACTTCACGCACTCTACATTCACACACACAATGCATAAGATACAAGGGAAGATAATCAAGAAACACAAATCTAGGTCATCGTGACCTGAACAAGAACCTTTATTCGGAAGATCTGCATGCCCAGACTACTACTGGGCAGCTGTGCCATGCCAGGGTGGGTCCCCACTGTGCACAGCAACACCCAGCACTTGGGAAATGCTTACATACACTCAGTTCACTGATTTACCATTAGCTAAAGGTCACCAAAGGCTTTGTAAAAAGCTTTATCCTCTCAGCATGAACATTCTAGGTGACAAATACTTCTGATTTACCCAAGACACGAAATACAGAGAGTCAGAAATCAATAAGGCACGCAAAGGTTGAGGGAAAGAAAAACTGGAGACAGCCAGAAGTGCCCAATTACATGTGAAAGGTCATTGGCACCATCTCTCCTGCACTTCCACTCCCTGTGGACGTTGCGCTGCTTGCAGAGACTGACAGCTGGTAGAGCTGCAAGGCTTCCTCCCCCAGCACAGGCAAGCAGAACCTTAACCTCTTTTTAGTTTGTTCTAAACAACTCTTTGGTCCAAGTCTACAGCTCCCACCACCACTCGTGAAGACACAGGCATTTCAGATAATCTGTCCCCACACTGTGTATCAGAATGCCTTGGATTTTTTCCTGCTGCATTCCGATAAGCTTTCACCACCTAATTATTCAATTAATTCTTCTTCTCTACTTTGGCTCCTGCGCCCCCCTGGAAAAGCAAACAGGACAGGTGTCCATGCTGCAGCAGATGACGCCAGGTTTCTTAGCAGCCCCTCTCACTCATCTCAGCATTTGCCCACTCCACAGAATCCCCAGTTTGTTTGCAGA
Source organism: Dasyornis broadbenti (assembly GCA_013397935.1). Lineage (NCBI taxonomy): Eukaryota > Metazoa > Chordata > Aves > Passeriformes > Dasyornithidae > Dasyornis > Dasyornis broadbenti. Next base: position 1,114,228 of record VZRN01000800.1, read on the forward strand.
TGCCCTCCACTCCCCCCACCCTTTTTATCCTGCAGAAACACATCCCCAGCCCTGCTCCACTCCCTGCTGACCACTCTTTTGGCCACCACTGCCTTTTTAACACATCTTCTTGGCTCTTCTCTGTCCCTTGCACTCCTCCCATGTTTTCCACAGAGACCTGTGTAGTGTCCAAACAAAACAACAGTCAATCCCAATGGTATTTTGTTCCATCCATTTTGAATTCCTACAATGACAGAGAAATAAACACTGAAACTGCAGCTTCTCTGGCACAAAATGTGGCTTTGCCAAAGCTGCGTGTGATCCATCTTGCTGGGGGATAAAATATGGAATTTGTGAAGGCACTGCCTGGTGGGTCAGGAGAAGTCTCCCTCATTTGTTGAACACATGGTTTGGGCAATACTGGGAGTATTTTGACATTGGCAGAGTCTGAGGATGAGGATCTGAGACAAAATTACAAACCCCCTTCATTAGGTGAAAAGCACCAACCCTGCTAATGGCATCTCAGCTGGCTGAGCACATTCTGCTCAAGAATGCCCAGCATTTCCCCATATGAAGAAAGACATTTTGTTCAGGGATGGTGTGCTCTGTGCCTCCTCTTCCTCTGGAAGCCAGCCAGGGACAGAGCAGGATGGTGAGCTGGCACCTCTGCATTTCTGCAGCAGAGTTTTGCTCATGGACCCATATGAGCCCTTGAGCTCTCCAAAGCGTATGCACTTCTCGAATCAATTCGGTTCTCATGCCAACAGCTTCCAGACCAGCCCCATGGTAAGAAATGTCTGGATTGAGGCAGTTTTGTATGGCTGTTGCTGCCAGCCCTGTATCCCAACAGTCCCATCCAGGTCACTGCTCCTCCTGGAGAGCTCCAGACCTTCTGTGGGCACAACTCACACCTAGGAGCCCTCCAGAAAACAGGAGTCTCACTCACTCCCCCTTTATGGAGGACAAACAGGAGGCAGCTTGAGTACCTCACCAAAGGGTTCACAGCAAACAAGTTGCACCACTGATAATTAAATACATGCTCCTCAGCTCTGTGTCATGGATTGAGAGGAAAACTTGGTCCATTGCATGAGTCACTAGGTTCACATTAGCCCCTGCAAGGGAAATTCTTGCTGCCCTGCATCCCACCACAGCCTGAGGGTCACTGTCTCTCTCTAAATGCAATGGACCAGGTCCAGACCTCCTGGCCCAAATGGCAAGGACACCAATACCTGAAAAGCCAGATATAAAACACAAGAGTCCTAAAGCTTAAATGGTGAGAAAAGACTGATGAACAACCATATTTACTTGCCCTGCTTCCCTTCTGGGGCAGCCTGCTAAAACTACTGCACCGTTGTCCATTAGCACCTCTGGTGTGACTCTTGGGGATGTCCCGGACAGGATTAAGCATTAGACCCTACAATCTTTGCGGGTCTCTTCCAACTCAGGAGAGCCTATGATTCTATATTGTTTTTAATCACCTCCTTCCATGAGGTTTTCCAGAGCCTCTTGTATTCAGTGACAGCAATTAATTTCCCAGTCTCAGAGACAGGCTCACCTGCAGCACAAATAAAGCTCCTGCTGAGCGCAGGAACTGCGCTGTGGGTTTGAGTTGTGCTTTGCTCATCACCTCGCAGGGCATCCGTGATGGGAACTGCTGCTGACAGCGGGTGTAGGAGACGGAATGCTGCTGCCGCAGGAGCCAGGCCGGGGGGAGCGGCAGCAGCGCCTGTCAGAGCCCAGGAATACAAAATGGGTTTCGGAATGGGCCACTGCGGAGCAGCTGCACGCCCCGGCTCCCGCGGCACTCACACAGACGGAGCAGCGAGGAGAGGAGAGGCTCAGCCACACTGCTGCCCTGGCGGGCATCACTTCTGTCCTGGCACAGAGCTCTCCAGCATCCCTCCCATCCCAGTACAGAGCTCTCCAGTATCCCTCCCATCCCAACACAGGGCTCTCCAGCATCCCTCACATGCCAGCACAGGGCTCTCCAGCATCCCTCACATGCCAGTACAGAGCTCTCCAGCATCCCTTCTGTCCCAGCACGGAGCTTTCCCATATTGCTCTCATCCTAGCACAGGGCACTTCCACCTCACTCCCAGCACGGCAGGGGCAAATGCTCCCCAGCTCCTGCAAGGGCAGAGCTCAGCCTGCACAGTCTCTGAGCTCGATCCCCAGTTTGACTGAATCAAGGACAGAGAAGAATTGCACTCTGCCAGCACCACTCACCTTCCCCATCTCCTTCCCAAACAGCCAGGTATCAATGGCTTTCTTAAATTCTGCTTTATTTTTCCCTCTTGCCCTTGACTAGAGGGTTTATGAGCAAGACCAGCATGGGCAAGCCCTTAAATTCAAGCAACACAACTTGCTTTTGAGCCACCACACCCCACACCCTCCCTGGCACCGCTGTGCACCACAGCCCCGCAGCACCCTGCCAAGTCACCGGCTTTCCCCCGCGGGCGCTGCGAAGGTCCAGCTTACGTAAGAAGGAACAAACTGCCTTTTCTTCACCACCCTTTCAATGCTGCCATTCATCCCCTGCCCTCCATCCTCCCAGTGCCACCTTGAAGGATGCAAAACACACAGCCAAAACACTTCAGCTCACACATTGTCCCAGGGTGAATGTTGTCTGTGGGTGATGGCTCTATAATTTCGTCCCCGTAAATAAAAGTGAATTAAAGGGTTAAGGCAAAAAAATACTGATAAGGACACCCCTACCCCGGCAAAGTCATGCCACCGCTCATAAAGCAAGGAGTTCTGAGACCTGACAGCCCTTTCCTGGAGGACACAGGGCCTGCAAAGCTAGGTCACATGCATCCCACTCCACCAGTGAATCCAGCATCAAACAGCAAGGGACCGAATCTGCACAATGGTTGTATAAAGATTTTGGCTCCAATGCTGTGCAAGCACTAAAGCTGGTTTCAGTTCTACCCAGCTGGAAACATCTTGGTCAAACCCCAGGTTATTTTTGCATCTGCACATCAGTTCTGCCTCGTTAGAGACTCCGTGCTGACTTTGGCCAAGTGGTCAACCCCAGGGAAAAACAAGCCAAAAGGGGAACAGGACACAACTTTGCAGGCCGAGCATGAAATGACAAAGCCAGGTTTATTCAGACACAAATAGGCTGCTTCAAAGCATTTCCCACCCCTTGTGAAACTGCTACTAGCATCCTAAAGATCTACATTCCAGGATTTTTGGCCCTCTTCTGACTTCAGGCCAGCATGGGCGCATTTTGTCTGCTGTTACTTGTCAAATACCAAATTCCAACTCCCTTAGGAAACCAGAGGGGAAGGAAGCAGGGCTGGTTGAACTCTTTGTCCTTCTCCCCCCTCCACACACACTTTCACATCATGAGAACAGAGCAAGAAACCCGCAAAAAATGCACATTTCCAAAGCTAGAGGCTATAACCCAGTTCTGGCAACCCAGTGGTCTTACCACAAAGCTCAGCACAGCCTGGATCCCCTTTGACTTCTTAACAATACATTCACAGTGGTGGCAGGGTGGGGAAGAAGGGCTTCAAAAGGGAGGAGCAGCAAGGAGCAAGTTATTTTGAATCCAGAAGCCAACCACTGCTAAGTGAACACTCCCCATCGGAGTTTTACTGCTCCTCCTGGGAAGAGCTTTGAAGCATGGCAATGGAAAATGAGGAGAGAGCCAACAGCACCCAGCACGCTGTTTGAGGATGCATCTGCAAGCACTAAAATGTCTAAGATATCCGTAAAGGCTGGCCTTGGTGAGGTGAAAAAGAGAAAGTAGAGAAGACAGAACCCTCAGTGGCCTCATGCCATTCTCCTGACTGCAGCTCCCAGGGGGGCTGATGAAGCCGTTGGGATGCAGGCAGCTCATGGAGCCTCACACATGGGGTGTTTTGGACCTCATTGTGATGCCGGGTGGTATTAGCACACAAAGCTGGAATTTGCTCACTTCATCCAGCTTTGGATGTGGGAAGAGAAATCAGTGCGTTCCAAGTCTCCCCTGTCTAGCCAGTGCTGGCAAGGGAAGGGAGGTCTTTTTCTTCTATTGCTGTTAAATCACAAGGCAGCCACATGGAGAGGATGGACTCTCACATGGAGCAGCTGCTGGGCAGGTCTTGCAGTCCTTTTGCACCTTTTCTGCCCATTGCACAACCAGTACCTTGCTGCCACAATTGATAACACTCTGCAACCCATTCCTTCCCTTCCCTGGATGACTGACTGCCAGGCAGTGACCTCAAAGAGATGTTCCTGGGCTCTTGCCTGGGACAGGCCGTGGCCATGAATCACAGGACAACTGTGGCTGGGGAGGCAGCAGCTGGTTTGCAGCGTGTCACTGGGATACAGCAGCCAAGCACTGGTCAGAGGGGCAGGAAGAGAGAGGACGAGATCAAGAGGCGCAGGGGAAGCAGCTGGGAGGAAGCTTGCACAGCATCTGTGCTACGGTCCCAGCCCCCCCATGCCTGCACATACTAAACATCAATTACATGGAAATTAAAAGAGGAAAAAATAAACACTTTGAAAAGACAAGCGATGAAAACATCCACGCTGTGTTTTGAAGAGCGAGATGAACCCACCCTGAAGAAATGTAAACGTAGCAGGAATCAAGAGACTCCCGGGATTACTCATTATAGGAGATGAGACTCTACATCTTTCTGTTTTGCAGCAATTAGCTGGTAACTGGGAAAAAAAATTGGAATAGATCAACACTTTTCTATTATTAGTTTTAAATAATGACTCAGAAACAGGCTTCCTTTTTCCCCAAGCTATGAAGAGCTAAGCACCAAGACCCTGATGATGGCTTCAGGCTCATTTAAACTGCAAATATCACTGCAGAAATTACAGGAGTGGTGTGAAAAAAATGAGAAACAAACTCTTTGTTTAGAGTGTAACTACCAGCAATTACCTCTCATTTCTAGGTTAAAAGGCTTGATACAGCAAATTTGTTAGGAAGAGCACGGAGTGCCAAGATGTACTTGTACAGAAATTGGGGAAGCGAAGAGAGAGAGGGGAAAAGTCACGCCTGCTGATGGCCTTGGAGAGAATCTGAGTAAAAGGCCAATATAAAGAAGTCTCCCCAAAACACAGAGCTGTCTCCCAAGGCCTGACCCTGGACCTTAATCACTGATACCATCCACAGTCCAGGGAAATAATTAAGCGTTTCAGCTCTGAAAAAGTTGCCTGCCTAATCTGCTAAGCAAACAGTTTTTGCAGAGCAATTCAGAGAGAGAAAGAGAAGCAGATTCAGCTGATGAGATACAAAAAGTCTCTAAAGGCATTAATTTCCTTTGGGAAGCAGCCCACATGCTCCCAACACAGTGGGAACCATCATTCCTGCAGCAGGTTCCAGCAAGGCAGATGATCAAATCTGCATCAGCCATTTGGAATAAGCAGAAAGGCAGTGGATGAGGATGTAGTGTCATGAGCAGCAGTTGGAATGCTGAAAACAGACAAACTTTGAGTTCACCTTGACATCTGCTTACTGAAAGAAACTTTTTCGATCTCCTCCCAGAGATACACATCTGCATCCCTGACATGTCCCCTTAAAGCATGCATAGGGATGATGAGGACACAGCACAGTTCTCAAGGGACCTGCACTGCACACAGCAGTGACCAGGACATGGAGCAGCACAGCACGGGGGTCTGGCCAGCTCGTCCATCCAGGAGCACACTCTGCCCACCCTGGCTGGCCACAACCCCTAAGAATTTGGCAACAGCCTGGAACAGGACATGTCATGGGAATGCTCCACACTAGCAAGGTACAGGGGGCTGAACCTCAGCTTTTTGGCCAGCAAAGTCCCACAGTACTGTGCCAAAAGGTGAGGCAGGGCAGAGATGCTGTGCTGACCATCTGCGTGCCCCAAAACACCCCACAGGACTTGTTGTCACTGCTCCCAATGCCATTTCCTTCCTGTGTCCCTGGTGTCACGCTCAGCACCTGTGAACAGTGGGAGTCACCAGAGTCCTTCCAGGTGTTCTTCCAGGACTGTTTGGCAGAGTCAGGCACTGACCCATCCCACTGCCTTGAGCCTGGCTCGGAGCAACTACCAGCAGACCTGGCACCATCAACATCCCAGGCCCCAGAGAACTGAGTGCTCTGCAAAACTTGAACCTTCAAAACAGCAACCCCGAGACAACACACAGAGGCAGGTACAGAATTTCTTGGGGTTTTCTTTTACTTGTTTTTTTAATTCCTTCCCTTCCTTTGCCACAACACACACTTTGTTTTAAATATCTTAAATATATTAATTTTTAAAAAGTATTAATAAAAAGCTACTGAAGGACACAATTGGCAGAGTGACCAAGGACAGCGACCCATTGCAAAGTATGGGGACATTTTAAAAAAGAGAAAACAAATGATAACCCAAAGAAATGGCATTTTTTGCATATGCACAGCTGGCTGGAATACCCTGGACTCTGGCATTATTGCAAAAATGGAAGGGGAAGCAGTAGAAAAAATATATTCCATTGTACCAACCTGTGTTGGGAAGGGAGTTAAGAGCAAAAATGAGGAGGCTTTAAACATTTTTGGTATTTCAGATGTTCCCTCCCACACCCACTGCCCAATCACTTTCAGTCTTTAAGCAAGTTTTCTGGCTTGGGGTAGCCAAAGAGTACAAAATCTGCCTCATAAAGCTTGTAGAGCTGCTGCCTCCAAGCCAGTGGGATTTTGGCAAACCAGTTATCTTCCCAGCTGCTGGCAGTCCTGTTCCGGTAGCTGGGGGGGAAGCGCAGCAGCCTGTCCACTTTGAGGAGCTGCAGTAAATAAGCAGCATCCTCATCCAGCGTCTCCAGCTTTCCTATGAAATCATAGTCTATCTGGCACGGGTGGCACAGACGGTAAACCTGCCTCCAGTGCTCATTGAAGGGGGCCATCTTCTCTGTCCTGGGATCCAGTAAATACTGGATGAAGTCAGAAAAGGAGACTTTGAGGCCTGCCCCGAAGGCCTCACTAACGGAGGTGGGAAGGTTGGTGTGGTTGGAGTAGAGCTTTAGCATGGGGATGGCGAAACGCCGGTAGAACTCCTCGTTCTCCAGCTCGAATTTGCTGCGAAAGGCAGAGATGAGGCGGACAAAGGGGTCTCGTACAAAGAGGAACTTGGTGTACTTCTTCAGCTTGATCTTCATCAGGTGCCGAGAGAACTTCCCGTAGCGGCGCCAGAATTTGTTGAAGGTCAGGTGGGTGCTGGTGTTGTGGACGTGTTCCCGGGGGATATCCAGAGGGTTCCGGTACGGGACCCCCTGGTCCAGCAGACTCTCACTTAGCACGATCATCACACGTTTCCAGTTGGTGCAGGCCACCTTGGGCACGTAGCAGTAGATGACGCCGTGGCGGTCGTCCACAATCAGGTGGTTGAGCTCGTAGTTTGGAATGTCATCGAAGGAGCGCTCCTTGGTGGGGAAGGTGAAGCTGGAGTTGGCACAAAACTCCCGCAACGTTCTCTGCCTCTCCACCTGCAGCTTCTCTTGGTCCAAGCTGTTCCTGTCCTTGTGTGTGGACCAGTCATAGCCCCGCACGTTCTCCTCCAAGTTACTTACCACGGGCTTGTTGGAGCCCTGCACGAGGAGCTGTTCTGTCTTTCGGGGGATGGAGCTGTTCTGTTTCAGGCTCGAACTAAGCAGCTTTGCCAAAAATTCATCTACATCTGGCAAGGCTTCCCAGTCTTCATCTGCTGCAATGGCTCCTGGGGAGTGGGGTCTGGAGAAGGATGTGTGAAGATAGAAGTGAGCCGTTCCCACGTTGTCCCAGTACACAATAATCAGGAGGATCATGAAGATGGAGACCAACACCACAGACAGACGGAGGAGCCGCGCTTTGGTCATCCTGACACCTACTGTGGTAGCTGGCTTTCAGCTGGATTCACCTCCGGCTTGCAGAGTGAGGCTTGGGATGCAGCATGATGCTGCAGAGCAGGAGCCTGGAAAGGTACGAGGAAAGAAAAGTTAGTTGAACCCTTAATCGTTCTGGTTTGGAGAGAACGATCAGGTACAATCAAGATTTGTCATGGGGCTGATCATCTCCATTTCCACGGGGAGACCTGGGAGTGTCTGAGGTATCCATAGAGACTCTGTGGAAAAGAGCTGATTGGCCGAAAGAAGACACAATGTGTTGAAATCTTATCAGTTTCATAGCAATCATGGCTTTTTATCAATCTCAAGCTTCTGGAGTTAGGTGATTTCAAGAAAAGTTCTGTTTAAATTTTACAAAATTAGTAAAATATAATGATTTCGGCCTACAGCTTACAGAGGCAAGTTTGACAGTGTTAAAATATACAATTATATACAGAAAGTATGCAGAGCCAATTACCTTTCAGACCTCCTTGATTTTTACACACATCTAACACACAAGAAAAAAAAAGAAGGTTCAATCCATGATTTAACTTGTGGTATCACACTGTGGTCTCATCTCCACATGAAGGTGCTCTGTGCTAAAAAACAAATTCCTTACTGGAGTTACGAATACAGGGCTGAAGATGCCACTGCCTCAGTGGCTAAAGCAAGTCCCTGCTGAGAGACCATCACTGACCTGAACACACCATCTTCTCTACTCCATGTGAAGGCACCCCGTAGGTGTTATCTCCATCACCTTTCTTGGTAGCTCTTTAATTTTGCCAGGAACTAAGATTACAAAGGTTTCCTACAAACCCCGCAAAGGGATACAGTCCTGATAAGAGCCACACATCAATAAAAATCTAAAGGAGTGGTTACTTTTAACCGAACGATTTCAAAGATTAAGGATGCTCTGGTAAATCTGTGTTCCTGCCCAGACACTGTTGAGTCAGGATCTCTTTTCCTGCTTTAATGCAATTGATATTTCTATCACACTTAACACTAACAACTCTCGATCACCAAAGACAGGTGAGAAATCACTGTTAAAGCGGCAGCTCAGATCATCTGTTCTGAGGAGTGCTCCAGGTCTGGCTTCTTTGCTTCAACCAGCCCCGTCTTTTCACTGCTATCTGCTTTCCATGACTCCCAGCCCCTTTCCTCCAGCAAGATCCTCAAGGAAGACCCATCTCCCCATCCTGCTGCATGTGTTCTGGTTCAAGGTAGACTGGCAAACCAGCAAGGGGCCAGTGCCAGGGAAGAACAACATAGCAAAGTGAGGAATTACAAGTAGTCACTCCAATGTCCTCCTCCCCTCCAAGCACAATCCAGGCTCTGATTATAAACACAGAACAGCACCTACAGATAAAAAACAAGAGCCGCCCTTTCCACGGACATCCCAAATCTTTCCAATGACTTCAGAACAAATCCTACAAACAAAGTCTGAAAACAAAGCCACTTCAGGGCAAGCTGCCCTGAAAAGTTTTTAAAAATGAAGGCTGGGTGTCTCTTCTTCCCAAAACACAGAGGTTGCTCCCCAGCCAATTCACACCACCCTTAAACAACATCAACCCCACCCTGCACAGGGATGCAGAAGAACTCGAGTCCAGATATGCAAAAGTGCTGAGCTCTGTCGCTCCCAGGGAAAAGATGCTCAGCACCTCTGAAGTTCACTGCAGCCTTGTCGTGAATGACTTGGTAAAGAGACCCCTGCGTGGCTGTGCTTGTACCTCAGGGGTGCCAGGTTTTAACAACTAGAGTCCAGGTTTCACATATTAGACAAGAATTTAGTAACAAACAGGAACAATACCAGATACTGTTACATGTCAAAGTATTAAGTCAGCTTGTCCCAAGACACAAAACACATCCGAAGGCTTATGGTTTCTCCACCCTGGTGTATTTATTTACACTTTGGAATCAGGGAGAGCCAGAAATTCAACGGAGCTGTAGTCTAACACAAGGCTTTGCACTGAAACACCAAAAAGTGCCTTTCCTGAAGGCAGGCTCTTATTCTGCCAGTGAAGAGGAGCTGGAGGAACTGCAGACATAACGTTTTACACTCTGCAGAGCAAGAAGCAGGTATTACTCAGCAGTAATTCTCTGTGTTCAGCTAGTCAAGATTGAGGATGGAGCAGATCTGAGAAGAAACACCCAGAGAGATCAGCACAGAGCTAAAGAAGGGGTAAATTACATATGTGCGTCAGCACTTCAGACCAAGCATCTGAGTCCAGCAGCAGAAGATAATGGAGGGACACTGCCAAGCCTCCTGCTTGGCACACTCCTGGGTTTGAGTTTTGCCCAAATCTGTTCTTGCTTTTGATCCCGTTTAGCTGCTCAGGGCAGGGACTGCTTCCTATTGTGGATGAATAGGGTGCCCACTGCGCACAGAATCCCAGCACGCTGTGCTTCCAGCACTGCTTGAGACCTCTAGGCTGGCTGGAATGCAGCAAGCCTGGAAAGCTGCACGGAGCATCCTTTTCTGTTATCCCCATATCCAGCAGCTTCCACAGCCCTGGGCAGCACAGCAGACTACCAGCATTCCTGCAAGGCTGTCCCAGCTGAGCACGGACAGATCACCCTCCTGGCAGCAGTGACAGGAGCAGACTGGACACTGTGTGTGGCACTCACATTCCTGGGGCCAGTGGCAAGAGGGATCTTCTTCAAAGCCACCCCATAAAGCAGCTTTACGAAGCGCACCCCAAGGGCTCCAGCCTGCTTTCCAGGACACGGCACGCAGGCCTGCCAGAGAGTTTGGCTTTTCCAAGACATACAGCAAGCAGCACAGAATCAGAAACACTCCACTTCTATTAACTCTACCAGTGCCAGAGAGGAACCCTGGAAAAGAGCAGTAAGGCAGCCTAATTCCCCCTCAGGAAGAAAACGCTGCAGAAAACAGAGTTGCTCTATTGATTATGACCTATCCCCTTCCTGAACACTTCATAAAGGACATCAGACTGAAAACACAAATCAGAGGTCTCCCCGCACATTAGAGGGAACATGTCTCTGTCCTCCTCTTGCCAGAATCAAAACGAAAAGCTGCCAGAAAGAGCCAAGAATTTACATTCAAGTTCAACCCAAAGTCACCAGCCAACAGGAACATGCACCACACTCCACACAAAGCTGCCTCTGTGACACGGTGCTGGCAAACTGGGAAGTGGACCAAGTGTTATAATCATCCTACAGAGTCCCCTGAGCAGCAATCCCATGACCATCCCCAACCTGAACCTGGCCTGCGTGTGAACCAAGGACTTTTCTCCTCATCCCAGGCCCAAAATTGACACTGAGGTCTGAGGTCACTGGTCCCATGATGTGTCAAATGCCCTGCTGTGTCAAACAACCATCTCTCAAACTCTCGTGTAACATCAGAAATGGCGGATGTATCCCCAGCACTCTTATTGCAAAAGCTATTGCAGATGCAACTCCTCGGCGGTTTGGAAACTTTATTTCCACTTCACAGCCCGATTGTAACTGTTTATTCTCAGGACAGATAACAGCTTCAGTAATTTGTGTCTCTTTTTTCGTCTCCTCTTGACTTTATGCAACAGCTACATTCTCTTACAGCCTCTCTTTGCAAAGAAAGTAACTCCAGCTCACTCACAGGAGCAGTAAGGCCTACGGAAAATAAAGCAGCTTACAGAAAGGCATGTGCCAGACACAGGGGACAATAACTCTTCTCTGTGAACAGCAATGGTTTTGAATGAAATGTGCCTCCAAAGGCCTGGGTACGGATCCCGTCTCTTCTTGCTTTGTGGTTCCCCAGGCACTAAGCACCACCTCAACTCCTTCAGTGCCCACTTGTTCTAACAGGAGAAGATACAGGATTTCAGGCAGCTTACTTGGATTTTGCCTGCTTAGGAAGATGGAAAGAAGTGGAATAAGAACTTTTAAAAACACACAAAATCCCCACCAAATTCAAATGGATACTTTCCCTTGGGGCACTTCACCAGCAATCACTCGACCCATGCAGCCTTCTGTACCCACACACCAGTTATGCTTAGGGAATCAGCAACCTCTAGAAAAGTGGAACCAATTTAACCTCCTAAAGGCGCAGGACAATGAGCTCCCAACAGCCAGAGCAGACAGACCCGGTACCAAGAAACTAATTTCATGCACTTGGCCATCAGTCAACACATTGCTTCTGCCCAGCCTCCCAAAAGTCTAGCACCCAAAAGTCTGCAAAGCAAGCTTCCTTTGCAGAGCAAGGAAGTTTTAACCCCTCTAATGACATCAATACTTACATTAGTATAAATGCACAGCATAAGCAAAAACCAGAGCTACATTGCATGTTCCGCCCCAACTTAGCACATATATGTTCTAGACCAGCAGAAGAACATCCTAATCTACACTTTGTCAGTGCCTTGCCTCCCATTGCTGCCACAAAGCCTGGTTTGTACAGGCTTGGCAGCACTGGCCACCTCTTCTTCAATATCCATACTTGTAAGTTGTCACAATTTCTTAAATTTCAGAAGGAAACTCCCAAGACACAGCACATCCTGTTCATACATTACTTTTGTCACAAACTTCCAGCACATGCATCATCCCCGGCTTTACAATCGCAGGAAGCACCTCAGGCAGCCCCGGTGCTGCAGCCTGGGCCAACAACACCCGGGGACATTTGTTGTGTGCCAACCCCGACACCCGCACTGGTTGTAGCTACCTTAGAAACACCTGGTTTCGGCACAGTTTTCAGCCTGAGTTCTGCAGTGAAGTTTTGCACGTGAAGTTCAGGCTGGAAGAGCAGCGTTTTTGGCCGAGTGTCTGCGGAGCAGCGCTAGAAGCCGGGCTGTGCCATCGGGACGCGGCTGCATCCCGGCATCCCGGGATCGCTCTCGCAGCCGCTCATCCCTCGGTCGCTGCCAAGCCCGGCAGCGGCTGTAGAGCACCCGGCAGGGTTGCACCAGCCTCAGGCCCAGCACCGAGGCTGCAAGGAATCACAGAATCATTAAGGTTGGAAAAATCCTCTAGGATCGAGTTCCACGATCAACTTAACGCTGTCGGGTCCACTACCAAACCGTGACCCCAAGTGCCACATCTACCTCTACCTTCAGGGACGGTGGCATCACCACCTCTCTGGGAAGCTCGTTCCCTGACTCAGCTTGAGGCTATTTCCTCTTATTCTATCTATTGCTACCTGGGAGAAAAGACCGACAGCCACCTGCCTACAACCTCCTTCCAGGTGGCTGTAGAAAGCGATGAGGTCCCCCCGGTCCTCCTTTCATCCAGGCTAAAACCCCCTCCAGCTCCCTGGGGAGCGCCCAGCCTGGCGGCACCGCGGGAAGATGCCGCGTGTGTGGAGAAGGGGAGCTGCCCCGCAGAGCCCCCGCAGCCCCAGCCCCAGCCCCGCGTCCCGCTGAACCGAGCCCTACCTGGCAGCGGGGAGAGCGGAGGGACGG